>CM050170.1:118343800-118805605 GCA_027410445.1 Discoglossus pictus | reverse complement strand
AGAAAAAATATTGATTTTTTATAAAATCACTGTAGAAAAACAGAAACAATTAAAAAAATGGTAACAATTAATAAAATTTGATGAGGTGAACAACTAAACAGGAAAGACGTAACTGCTACTTCCTCCTTATTGAAAGCTATAACATATGAAAATTACCTTGTGGTCTACCTGAAGGTTTTCCTGAATCAGAATCGTCTGGTGTATCAGATGGATCAGTAGGGGACCCTGGGCGTTTAGGTGATCCTGGAGATGACAGGAGAAGAAAATTATTGATAAGAAGAGTACAAGAGTATAATACATTTTACCAGAGTATTACATCAGTGATATTGATATCAAATATATGATAAACTTAAAGAGAAAACAAAAGAAAAACTGTAACTTCTAAAAAGAAAAATAATGGTTTTCAAAAATTATTGTTAAAAAATAAAAGCAGTTATAAAAACATTGGCAACAAATACCAAGATTTAATGTGGTTAACTACTAAGCAGGAAAGTCGTAACTGTTGCCTGATCCTGCTTGAAAATTATAACTTACGAAAATTACCTTGTGGTCTACCTGAAGGTTTTCCTGGATAAGTATCGTCTGGTCGACCAGATGGATTAATAGGAGACCCTGGGCTTCTAGGTGATCCTGGAGATGACAGTAGAAGAAAAATATTCATAAGAATAGTAAAGGTGTACAAATTATTTTATCTGAGTACTACATCTGTGATATTAATATCAATTATATGATAAAATTGAAGACAAATAAACAGAAAAATTAAAACTCCTATCTGAAAAATCCTGTTTTTCAAAAAGGATTGTTGAAAAATTGAAGCAGTTAAATGGAATTGGTTAAAAATAACTAGATTTAAAGTGGTTAACATCCAAGCAGGAAAATTATTGCTGCTGCTACTCCTGATTGAATGCTATAACATACAAAAATTACCTTGTGGTCTACCTGAAGGTTCTCTTGAATCAGTATAGTCTGGTTTATCTGATGGATCTGTAGGTGAACCTGGGCCTTTAGGTAATCCTGGAGATGGCAGGAAAAGAAAAATATTGATAGGAAAATTAAAAAAGTACTAGACATTTTACCAGAGTATTAAATCCATTATCTTAATATCAATTATATGATACATTTGAAGAGAAACAAAAAAAAACAACAGAAAAATTATGATTTTATAAAATCACTGTAGAAAAACAGAAACAATTAAAAAAATGGTAACAATTAATAAAATTTGATGAGGTGAACAACTAAACAGGAAAGACGTAACTGCTACTTCCTCCTTATTGAAAGCTATAACATATGAAAATTACCTTGTGGTCTACCTGAAGGTTTTCCTGGATAAGTATCGTCTGGTCGACCAGATGGATTAATAGGAGACCCTGGGCTTCTAGGTGATCCTGGAGATGACAGTAGAAGAAAAATATTCATAAGAATAGTAAAGGTGTACAAATCATTTTATCTGAGTACTACATCTGTGATATTAATATCAATTATATGATAAAATTGAAGAGAAATAAACAGAAACATTAAAACTCCTATCTGAAAAATCCTGTTTTTCAAAAAGGATTGTTGAAAAATTGAAGCAGTTAAATGGAATTGGTTAAAAATAACTAGATTTAAAGTGGTTAACATCCAAGCAGGAAAATTATTGCTGCTGCTACTCCTGATTGAATGCTATAACATACAAAAATTACCTTGTGGTCTACCTGAAGGTTCTCTTGAATCAGTATAGTCTGGTTTATCTGATGGATCTGTAGGTGAACCTGGGCCTTTAGGTAATCCTGGAGATGGCAGGAAAAGAAAAATATTGATAGGAAAATTAAAAAAGTACTAGACATTTTACCAGAGTATTAAATCCATTATCTTAATATCAATTATATGATACATTTGAAGAGAAACAAAAAAAAACAACAGAAAAATTATGATTTTATAAAATCACTGTAGAAAAACAGAAACAATTAAAAAAATGGTAACAATTAATAAAATTTGATGAGGTGAACAACTAAACAGGAAAGACGTAACTGCTACTTCCTCCTTATTGAAAGCTATAACATATGAAAATTACCTTGTGGTCTACCTGAAGGTTTTCCTGAATCAGAATCGTCTGGTGTATCAGATGGATCAGTAGGGGACCCTGGGCGTTTAGGTGATCCTGGAGATGACAGGAGAAGAAAATTATTGATAAGAAGAGTACAAGAGTATAATACATTTTACCAGAGTATTACATCAGTGATATTGATATCAAATATATGATAAACTTAAAGAGAAAACAAAAGAAAAACTGTAACTTCTAAAAAGAAAAATAATGGTTTTCAAAAATTATTGTTAAAAAATAGAAGCAGTTATAAAAACATTGGCAACAAATACCAAGATTTAATGTGGTTAACTACTAAGCAGGAAAGTCGTAACTGTTGCCTGATCCTGCTTGAAAATTATAACTTACGAAAATTACCTTGTGGTCTACCTGAAGGTTTTCCTTGATAAGTATCGTCTGGTCGACCAGATGGATTAATAGGAGACCCTGGGCTTCTAGGTGATCCTGGAGATGACAGTAGAAGAAAAATATTCATAAGAATAGTAAAGGTGTACAAATCATTTTATCTGAGTACTACATCTGTGATATTAATATCAATTATATGATAAAATTGAAGAGAAATAAACAGAAACATTAAAACTCCTATCTGAAAAATCCTGTTTTTCAAAAAGGATTGTTGAAAAATTGAAGCAGTTAAATGGAATTGGTTAAAAATAACTAGATTTAAAGTGGTTAACATCCAAGCAAGAAAATTATTGCTGCTGCTACTCCTGATTGAATGCTATAACATACAAAAATTACCTTGTGGTCTACCTGAAGGTTCTCTTGAATCAGTATAGTCTGGTTTATCTGATGGATCTGTAGGTGAACCTGGGCCTTTAGGTGATCCTGGAGATGACAGGAGAAGAAAATTATTGATAAGAAGAGTACAAGAGTATAATACATTTTACCAGAGTATTACATCAGCGATATTGATATCAAATATATGATAAACTTAAAGAGAAAACAAAAGAAAAACTGTAACTTCTAAAAAGAAAAATAATGGTTTTCAAAAATTATTGTTAAAAAATAGAAGCAGTTATAAAAACATTGGCAACAAATACCAAGATTTAATGTGGTTAACTACTAAGCAGGAAAGTCGTAACTGTTGCCTGATCCTGCTTGAAAATTATAACTTACGAAAATTACCTTGTGGTCTACCTGAAGGTTTTCCTGGATAAGTATCGTCTGGTCGACCAGATGGATTAATAGGAGACCCTGGGCTTCTAGGTGATCCTGGAGATGACAGTAGAAGAAAAATATTCATAAGAATAGTAAAGGTGTACAAATCATTTTATCTGAGTACTACATCTGTGATATTAATATCAATTATATGATAAAATTGAAGAGAAATAAACAGAAACATTAAAACTCCTATCTGAAAAATCCTGTTTTTCAAAAAGGATTGTTGAAAAATTGAAGCAGTTAAATGGAATTGGTTAAAAATAACTAAATTTAAAGTGGTTAACATCCAAGCAGGAAAATTATTGCTGCTGCTACTCCTGATTGAATGCTATAACATACAAAAATTACCTTGTGGTCTACCTGAAGGTTCTCTTGAATCAGTATAGTCTGGTTTATCTGATGGATCTGTAGGTGAACCTGGGCCTTTAGGTGATCCTGGAGATGGCAGGAAAAGAAAAATATTGATAGGAAAATTAAAAAAGTACTAGACATTTTACCAGAGTATTAAATCCATTATCTTAATATCAATTATATGATACATTTGAAGAGAAACAAAAAAAAACAACAGAAAAAATATGATATTATAAAATCACTGTAGAAAAACAGAAACAATTAAATAAATGGTAACAATTAATAAAATGTGATGAGGTGAACAACTAAACAGGAAAGACGTAACTGCTACTTCCTCCTTATTGAAAGCTATAACATATGAAAATGACCTTGTGTTCTACCTGTAGGTTTTCCTGAATCTGAATTGTCTGGTGTATCAGATGGATCAGTAGGGGACCCTGGGCCTTTAGGTGATCCTGGAGATGACAGGAGAAGAAAATTATTGATAAGAAGAGTACAAGAGTATAATACATTTTACCAGAGTATTACATCAGCGATATTGATATCAAATATATGATAAACTTAAAGAGAAAACAAAAGAAAAACTGTAACTTCTAAAAAGAAAAATAATGGTTTTCAAAAATTATTGTTAAAAAATAGAAGCAGTTATAAAAAAATTGGCAACAAATACCAAGATTTAATGTGGTTAACTACTAAGCAGGAAAGTCGTAACTGTTGCCTGATCCTGCTTGAAAGTTATAACTTACGAAAATTACCTTGTGGTCTACCTGAAGGTTTTCCTGGATAAGTATTGTCTGGTCGACCAGATGGATTAATAGGAGACCCTGGGCTTCTAGGTGATCCTGGAGATGACAGTAGAAGAAAATTATTCATAAGAATAGTAAAGGTGTATAATACATTTTATCTGAGTACTACATCCGTGATATTAATATCAATTATATGATAAAATTGAAGAGAAATAAACAGAAAAATTAAAACTCCTATCTGAAAAATCCTGTTTTTCAAAAAGGATTGTTGAAAAATAGAAGCAGTTAAATGGAATTGGTTAAAAATAACTAGATTTAAAGTGGTTAACATCCAAGCAGGAAAATTATTGCTCCTGCTACTCCTGATTGAATGCTATAACATACAGAAATTACCTTGTGGTCTACCTGAAGGTTCTCTTGAATCAGTATAGTCTGGTTGATCCAATGGATCTGTAGGTGAACCTGGGCCTTTAGGTGATCCTGGAGATGGCAGGAAAAGAAAAACATTGATAAGAAAAGTACAAGAGTATAATACATTTACAAAAGTATTACATTAGGGATATTAATATTAATTATTTGATAACACTGAAGATAAATAAATAGAAAGGATGAAACTCCGAACAGAAAAATTATGCTTTTCAAAAATTATTGATTAAAAATTGCAGCAGTTAAATAGAATTGGTTAAAAATAACAAGATTTGATGTGATTAACATCCAAGGAAGAAAGTCATTACTGCTGCCTGCTACTGATTGAAAGCTTTAGCATACAGATATTACCTTGTGGTCTACTTGAAGGTTCTCCTGAATCAGTATCGTCTGGTCGATTAAATGGATCGATAAGTGATCCTGGGCCTTTAAAAGATCCTGAAGATGTCAGTAAAAAAATATTAATAAGGAAAATATTATACATTTTACCAGAGTATTACATCAGTTATATTAATTTCAATTATATCATAAAATTGAAGAGAAATAAACAGAAGAAAATTAACTCCTAACAGAAAAATCATGCTTTTCAAAAATGATTGTTTTAAAGTAGAAATAATTAGGAAAAAAAAATGGTAAGAAATAACAAGATTTGATGTGGTTAACATCCAAGCAGGAAAGTCTTAACTAATGACTACTCCTTATTGAAAGCTATAACATACGAATATTACCTTGTGGTCTACCTGAAGGTTTTCCTGAATCAGAATCGTCTGGTTTATCAGATGTATCAGTAGGTGACCCTGCGGATGGCAGGGGAAAAAAAATTGGTAAGAAAAGAGTATTATACATTTTATCTGAGTATTACATCAGTTATATTAATATCAATTAAATGATAACATTGAAGAGAAATAAACAGAACCAAATGAAACTCCAAATAAACAAATCATTATTTTCAAAAAAGATTGTTGAAAAATAGCAGCAGTTAAATACAATTGGTTAAAAATAACAAGATTTGATGTGGACACCCAAGCAGGAAAGTTATTACTGCTTCCTCCTGATTAAATTCTATAACATAAGGAAATTACTGTGTAGTCTCTTTGAAGGTTTTCCTGAATCAGAATCGTCTGGTTTATCAAATGGATTAGTACATCAGTGATCTCAATATCAAATATATTATAAAATTGAAGAATTATGATTTTCAAATATCATTGTTGAAAAATAGCAGCAGTTAAATTGAATTGGTTGAAAATATTTAATGTGGCTAACATCGAAGCTGGAGAGTCGTAACTGCTGCCTGTTCCATACTGAAAGCTGTAATATACGGAAATTACCTTGTGGTCTACCTGATGGTTGTCCTGGATAATTATCATTTTGTTGATTAGATGGCTCAGTAGGTGACCCTGGGCCTTTAGGTGATCGTAGAGATGACAGGAGAAGAAAAAATGTTATAAGAAAAGTTCAGGTGTATAATTAATTTTACCTAACTATTACAATAGTCATAATAATATAAATTATGTGATGAAAAATAAAAAAATGAAACTCCCAACAAATAAGCCATGATTAAAAAAAATAAAATAGAAACAGATCGAAAATTGGTAACAAATCACAAGATTTGATGTAGCTAAATTCCAATCAGGAGAATAATAACTGTTGCCTGCTCCTGATTGAGTTATAACATAGGAAAATTATCTTGTGGCCCACCTGAAGGTTGTCCTGGATAAGTCTCGCCTGGTCCATCAGATGTTGTGGTTGGTGATCCTGGGCCTCTAGTTGATCCAGGAGCTGGAGTATATAGAGGTGACAAGAAAAGATAATAGGAGATTAGTATATTAACAGAAGATGCTATTAAATCTAAAAATATTGTTAGTATGATAAAACTAAATTTGGAAACTAATTACAAAAAAGACATCTACTTCAATAATGATTAAAAATCATGAGGCACAGATTTAAAAACAATTTACATTAGGCTATTTAGAAAAAATACACTTGTGTTTGTGCAAATGTTTTTAGAAACTACCATGGAATATTCTTGAATTTATTAACCATTTTATTTCATAATAAGAGTTCATCCCTTGATGTTAGAAGAAAAATGATTCCACAGTAAGAATAAAAAAGTTTTTTTCACTGTAAGGTCAATTAGACTGTGAAACTCTCTACCATTTTAAAGATATGGCACATTCAACTGACAAAACATTAGTGTTACTCCGTTAAACTTAAACCCTGTGCTAATACGATTTTACAGATCACTCGCAAACCAGATTTGTGTAGTGAACTACTCTCCACAAAAATCTGCAGCACAAACCTGTGGGTATATATGTATTACGGTTCCTTACACTTGTTTTTACTCATTATAATAATCCTGAGGTTCTCATTTTCTATTGACTACTAGAGCCATTTTTCATCCATAACGCTTGGTTTGGGTATGCCCTACAGTAAAATCTCTTGCAGCAAAGGAAGGATTTACAGGTGAGGGCTGAGTGCCGTATTGTGTGGGAGCAGAAGATTAACATCAAGGTGTAATATGGGGAAAAAAAGTTCCTGCAGCCGATTTACCAGTATATCGCAGTTTACACCTCCGTTTAACATAGGAGAATAGTTAGCACATACAAGATAATTTTAACCTCTAGTAAAGCATAATTTCATATCAGAGTTCATAAATTAAAACCTGTGTTTTTTTACTTTCTAAAAACATTTTGCCTCTTATCAAGTCTACTCTCCTAAAAATCAATATGAACCTGCTTAGTCTTCTTAATACTTAGAAATAAAAAAGTATACATTATTTAAAATAATAAAGTTTCCTTTCTTCAACACAATTGTTATGGATTCTTGATCCTCTAATAGACAGAATCATGTTAAAACCACGAGTCACTGCCACCTCAAAAGGAAGTTGGTTTAATCTTAGAGTATTAAAACCTGGCTATACATTTTACTAGTCATTTTCTCCATTATAAATAGCATTAAATGTGTGACTCCTCTGTGCTAATACGTATGCTAGAGTGCATTTAATGATGATATACCCACAACCACAGGCCAAGAAAGTTACCTCTTGGTACACCTGAAGGTTGTCCTGGATAAGTATCTTCTGGTCGATCTGATGGATCGTTGGGTGACCCTGGGCCTTTAGGTGATCCTGGAGATGGCAGGAAAAGAAAATTATAAAGAAGAAAAATAATTCTATAATATATTGGATATTATATTGCATTATGTTACATGAAACCAATATGTCTGCTAATGAGTAGGAACCTCAAATAAGGAAAAACATTCTTCTGCTTCAGCTAAGGGGCAATCCTTAGTGTTAGCACTTTTAGTACGACTGATTGGAATCTGACCAGGACAAAAATTATTTCCTTGTTGATAAGACAGCTCAAACAGCACTATGGATGTACCCAGTAAACAATAATTGCATGTAATAGTTAAGGAAATAAAATATGCATTCGTATTGATCTCCTTAAACATTTTGCAAATTTTCAAGTCTAGTTCCTAGTTCTTCAGTAGAGCATAGTATAAGTATATGTCCATTCTGCTCTCTTTGATAACTGGCAACCAAATAATGCATTGTTTAATTTAAAGAATAATGAATATAATAGATTGTAGTAATAAAAACATTGATGACAGGAAAATAAATAAAGTACAAAAAGCATCAATACATTAATAAAGGTGATGCAAGTATTCAAAAGTGATAATTCGAAAAAATAAGATAGAGACGTGGGTGGGGAGACAGAGGGGAGGGAAGGAGGGGGAGACAGAGGGGAGGGGAGAGGGAGAAGGATAAACCAGGGGAGGGGATAAAGAGACACAGGGGAGGGAAGAGGGAGAAAGAGACACAGGGGAGAGGGAGAAAGGGACACAGGGGAGGGAAGGGGGAGAAGAGACACAGGGGAGGGAAGGGGGAGAAGAGACACAGGGGAGGGAAGGGAAAGAGACACAGGTAATATGGAGTGACACAAGGGACTTAGAGAGGGAGAGAGAGAAAAATTCAAAATTACACTGTCATGTTTAAAGGGCAATTTGCTATTAACATATAATGTGTAGGGTCCCAGTCTTATTGGGGAGCAACTTCTCACTTTACAGCACAGAGCATTATATATTGACACCAATGTCATAGAACCAAATAAATATATCTGCTGGTTGACTTGGCTCCTGTGGAGAAGTTTTACCTGGATTATTAGTTGTAGGTGACTGTGGTTCTTTAGTTGGTACCGTAGCAGATGAGTGAAACACAACTGACTTAAGGATGGTCCAAATTTAGCTGATTTGATGCCATTCTTTGTAGAGCCATCATAGGTATCAGAACCTTGCTTTATCTCCATTACCATGATTCCTCCTTTGTTGGTCATTTGCCCTGCGTGAATTCCAGCTCGGCAAGCAGAAGAGTGCTATTGCAAAACAAGATATGTATATTATGACAAATTTGCATGGAAAATAATATATATTTACAATTTAGATCAATAAAAGTAACCCAAGATATAGCTTAATATGACCCAGAGTTAATGGTATTGGGAACATCAAGATTTTATTTTTTACTAAACACATTTTCCCCTGCTGATAAAATAACTCTTTTAGGTTTGTTCTATCCTTTTTACAGTTTATGTTTGATCAATAACTTTTTACATCTTCATCAAATATGAGTTCCCGCTGTTTTGTGCAGGCAAAAAAAACAAAACAGTTGGTCTTGGTTATAAAGTGTTATCCTTTGTTGTAGCAATTAATCTTATTATGCCATGTGGTTTCCAGGGAGTAGGATTCATGAGTAAACTCCCCTTCTAAAAGCAATAGATTTTTTATATAATGATGGGTGGAGTTATAATAAGGAAGTTTTAATGGTGTGATGGTGCCAGATGGCTTAGTGTCGGATATGACAGATCTGGGGTATATGCTGAACTTAAATTATATGGCCCTCATTCAATTGCGATTTAGCCAATTGAATAGGGGTCTAAATAAGCACATAGCATATTTTTTTTAAAGAAGTTTTTAGTTAGTAAAAACCTTTCTTTTGGATAGATGCTAACTAACTAAAAACTTCTTAAAAAAATATATGTTATGTGCTTATTTAGAGGCTTATTCAATTGGCCAAACTGCAATTGAATGAGGGCCTATGTGTTTATGAAGTGTTGATCAGATGTTGTGGCCTAACTAGACTTAATGGGTGTGAAAATGAATTCCAAAGGAAGAGTATAATATAAGAGAAATATTGTATGCTGGAGTGTGAGGAGATTATAAGAGGAAATACCAAGCAAAGGTCAGTGGAGAAGCATGTTTGGGGAATATTTGAAAATTATGAAGAACAGTGTGTGAGGAAGATGGGTCTTGCTACTTAGCTGTGAATGGATTGGAGATTGGAATTGGTGGGAGAAAGGGATGCCATTTAGGAGAATATACAGTATCTCACAAAAGTCAGTACATCTCTCACATTTTTGTAAATATTTTATCATACCTTTTCATGTGACAACACTGAAGAAATGACACTCTGCTACAATGCAAATGTAGTAAGTGTGCAGTCGGTATAATAGTGTAAATTTGCTGTTCGCTAAAAATAGAGACCACCATTATTTTCCAGCACTGCTTTAATTCTCATGGGCATGGAGTTCACAGGTTGCCACTGGAGTCCTCTTCCACTCCTCAATGATGACATCATGTAGCTGGTGGATGTTAGAGACTTTGTGCTCCGCCAACTTCCGTTTGAAGATGCCCCACAGATACTCAATAGAGTTTAGGTCTGGAGACATGCTTGGCCAGTCCATCCTCTTTACCACCAGCTTCTTTAGCAAGGCAGTGGTCATCTTGGAGGTGTGTTTGGGGTCGTTATCATGTTGAAATACTGCCCTGTGGCCCAGTCTCTGAAGGGAGGGCGTCATGCTATGCTTCAGTATGTCACAGTACATGTTGGCATTCATGGTTCCCTCAATGAACTGTAGCTCCCCAGTGCTGGCAGCAATCATGCAGGCCCAGACCATGACACTCCCACCACCATGCTTGACTGTAGGCAAGATACACTTGTCTTTGTACTCCTCACCTGGTTGCCACCACACTCGCTTGACACCATCTGAACCAAATAAGTTTATCCTGCTTGTCTTCAGCAAACTGTTTTTGGGCTTTCTTGTGCATCATCTTTAGAAGAGGCTTCCTTCTGGGTCAACAGCCATGCAGAACAATTTGTGCGGCGTATGGTCTGAGCACTGACAGGCTGACCCCCCACCCCTTCAACCTCCCTGCAGCAATGCTGGCAGAACTCATACATCTATTTCCCAAAGACAACTTCTGGATATGATGCTGAGCACGTGCACTCAACTTTTTTAGTTGACCATGGCGAAGGCCTGTTCTGAGCGGAACCTGTCCTGTGAAACCACTGCATGGTATTGCCCACCATGCTGCAGCTCAGTTTTAGGGTCTTGTCAATCTTCTTATAGCCTAGGCCATCTTTATCTAGAGCAACAAATCTTTTTTCCAGATCCCCAGAGAGTGATTTGCCATGAGGTGCCATGTTGAGCTTCAAGTGACCAGTATGAGAGAGTGTGAGAGCGATAACACCAAATTTAACACATTCACACCTGAGACCTTGTAAAACTAACAAGTCACATGACACATGGGAGGGGAAATGGTTACTTGGGCCCAATTTGGACATTTCCACTTAGGGGTGTACTCACTTTTGTTGCCAGCGGTTTAGACATTAATGGCTGTGTGTTAAGTTATTTTGAGGGGACGGAAAATTTACACTGTTATACAGGCTGTACACTTACTACTTTACATTGTAGCAGTGTCATTCCTTCAGTGTTGTCACATGAAAAGTTATAATAAAATATTTACAAAAATGTGAGTGGTGTGTTCACTTTTGTGAGATACTGTAAGATTAGTCCAGGCATGTGATGGTGAGTGAGCAACTGATGGTTTTTGTGGTATCGTTAGTAAAATATGGGCATATTTATGACCGTTGTGCAAGTGGAATTGACATAACTGAGTGGAATATTAGATGAGGCCTAAAAAAATAGTCTGGGGTATTTATGTTTTTATTTAGTTTAGCAATAATTTGCACAAGGGCAGTAGTTAATTTAACAGAATGAACAAAGGCTTCAACTTACATCTGTGTAGATTTCTGATCCCCAAACATTTCCTTTCCCACTTAGACATCCTGGTGGACATTCAACTCTATAAAGAAAGAAAATAATGTAGAGGTATTTATAATATACAGTGGTCAGTATAGTTTAAAACATGACAAATAAGAGACAAGGTTTCAAGGAGTTTTGACCCAACTTGTGAGTTTCTAAAATTTTCTGTAACTTGTACATGGCACATTTAAATAAAATATATGTTTTTACTGGATTTTATTTTATAATACAAGATAACATTGATATGTGCTGAAGTATTACTTACCATTGTCATTCTAGGATTGTTACCATGAATGAAATTAGAAGCAAGGACAGAGGTGCTCAATCTGAGAATGAACCACATCAAGTATGTTTGTTCTTTAGGCCTGGTAATCTACGCAGAGAGCAGCACTCTTTTAGCTTACTTGTGCCCTTCACAGGAACAAAAGGTAATCCTGTCCAAAAACATGCCAGGCAATTCTAACCTAAACAGGAGAAACAGTAAACCCAACATGTTTTCCTTTTTGGTCTCTCATAAGCCTTGTCAGTGAGATGTAGCTTAGGTCCCTAAGGCACAGTGAACAAGGAGTCCATGTCTGGAGCTCCCAATCAGCCCTAGGGTGACAAAACCTCAAGGTCATTTGCATAAGCAGAAACAAAGTCAGAGACACTCAATCTGAAAATGAGCACTAAAAGCTCACTAAGGCACAGTGAGCAAGGAGTCCATGCTTGGAGGTTCCTATCACCCTAGGGTGACAAATCCCCAAGGGTCATTTGCATAAGAAGAAACAAAGTCAGAGATGCTTGATCTGAGAATGAGTAACACCTAAAGTATGTTTGCTCTGTAGGCCTGGTAACCTACACAGTTCATTCTCAGATTGAGCATCTCTATTTATGTTGTCACTTATGCAAATGACCCTTGCGGTTTAGTCTCCCTAATGGTGATAGGGGGTTCCAGACATTGGGCTCCTTGCTCACTGTGTCTTAGGAAGTTCAACTACACCTTACCAGCAAGGCCCTACTAAGGCTGAAATGTATGTCTGTGGTTTATTGTTTCTAAAGTTTGGGGTAGAATTGCCTAGTATTTTGGGGGTGGATTGAGCAAGACCAGACTAATATACTATAGAATATTTCTCCCTGTGAAGCGGACAAGTGAGATAAAAGAGGTTGCTCTCAAAGTGAATTCTCATGTCCATAGTTCATTTTCTGTTTGATCACCTCTATTTTTGTTGTTGTCCATGAATGAAATGACAGAACTGATACAATATGGTGACTGCCTCCTCACAATTTAGTACATGTAGCAAGCAGGCTTATTGTATATTAACACAATACACAAATCAGTTTGATAAACTGGCCTAAACAGTGCTTTATACATACTGTACACATTTTCAGTATATTATCTATTGTGTCTTTTTGTTTTCCATTTCTTAAATTTACTTCCATTTCTTGAACTTACCAACTTTAAAATTATACCTTACTGACCTGCCCCAAAACTCAAAACATGTGGAATAAAGTGACCCAATTAATCTTCAAACCCCCATTTTTCCATCCATTGAACTATGCCTTATGGGTTCTCACAGCCCCTTGCTCTCAAAACCCTCCAAAATGGAAAATGGAAAGACACAAATCTTATCTTTCCAGAAATAATAAATAAAATAAATGACATTATAATAAATGAGAGATTAACACATATACTCGCTGATACTCTCCCTTCCTTTTTGAAAATCTGTGAGACCTGGGTATGCTCTCCCCACAGCACTGCTTTATGATAAGGAGATCTCACCCTTTCCATTTTCCCAAAACTTCACAAAATCTAAGGTGTGGGTTGGAAGGCCTTGGACTCGCTGCCGACCCTGGAGACCGGACTGGAATGTAAGTTAAAAACTTGTATTTCTAACCCGCATTTATTAGCGGGATCGAACTTTAAAACAGACAGAGAATTCGGCCCCCCCTTTTATATTCCATCCATGAAAAACAGAAAATGTAAAGTAGTAAATCACACTTGAACGTTTATGTATACACATAATCATTTTACATCATGTTTGTTAAAAATTATTTGCAAAAAATACTGTTTAACATTCAAGCGTGTGAGATAATAAAAGTTATTGAAAAAAAAAAAAAAAAAAACTTACTGAGCAATTGGGGCAGTTATGTCTTTTGCAGGCATTGTGCATGAAGCTGCAACTGCAATAAGGAAATAAAGAGTTGTATGTTACTGATAATTAAGTCAGAAATGTATTTAAGCAGATTTATTATACATACATGTTTCTTAAAGAGCATGATTATGCATTGTTCTAGCCATTTTTCTAAAATAAGTAATTTATAAAATAATAAGCATTGTTTGTATTGTATCGTTATGCAAATAAATGGCCATGGATACTAAATTAGCTATCTTCATATCATAATTAGTACTAAACAAGAAGCACCTCAGATTAATGCCAGGTCATAAGTAAAGCAAATCAGTGCAGTGTCTCATTGATACTTCCAAACTGCTTTCTGTTAACAAATCAACATTTGTTTCTCATCACAGAGAATGACTCTAAATATAGGTTTACATAGTGAAAAATAAAAAGTCAAAAAAAACTTTTGAATTAAGAATCTCAAACTTGTGTAACATAACATATGCAAACAGATATCCTTTACAATGTAGTATAATACAAAATATAGAAAAAGTAAAATAGATAAATACATTTACCATATTGGAGTTATTGCTTTTAAATCTTTCATATATTGTAACACGTCAGGATAAAAGAACTTATATGTTGAAGTGGACGTTAATTATCCTCTCAGAAATGACTAGTGAAGCTGACACTAACAGCGCACAGGAAGTGGCATCATGACCCCGGAAGGGGAGGCTAGCCATCATTGCCCCCGGTAACCAAGCATTGGCTTTATACAACATTAGCAACTAGGACAGCAGGAAAGCTGATCATGGATTAGGCAACTTCGTAGATATTATTTTAAGTCCTTGGATATAACTTAATATAGAAATACAGGCATAATAAGATGCATTTAATGTATCGAATAAATAATCATAAGTGACCTATTAAAAAATATATGTCAAAATATACCACTAATGTATTAACAGGCAACAATTTTCCATTAACCTTAGGCTACAATCATCATTAAGTCTTTTGCACACCAATATTCCTTTTTTTTTTCTTTGTCAGTAATTGCTCAGAGAAATGGTCTACATTTTGTGTCCATTAACAAGGGTTTACTGGTTCCTTTGGGAAAACCTTTTGGTCAAGGGAATCTTATCATAAAAAAGCACAAAACGTGAGAATAATATACAGTGTAACACCCCTGTTAAAATGTCAGGTTTCTGTGCTGTAAAAAAAATGAGACAAAGATAAATCATTTCAGAACTTTTTCCACCTTTAATGTGACCTATAAACTGTACAACTAAATTGAAAAACAAACTGAAATATTTTAGGTGGAGGGAAGAAAAAAAAAAAAAAATAATGTGGTTGCATAAGTCTGCACATCTTCTTATAACTGGGGATGTAGCTGTGTTCAGAATTAGGCAATCACATTCCAAATCATGTTAAAAAGGAGTCAGCATACATCTGCCATCATTTAAAGTGCCTCTGATTAACCCCAAATAAAGTTCAGCTGCTCTAGTTGGTCTTTCCTGAAATATTCTTAGTCGCATCCCACAGCAAAAGCTATGGTCCACAGAGAGCTTCCAAAGCATCAGAGGGATCTCATTGTTAAAAGGTATCAGTCAGGAGAAGGGTACAAAAGAATTTCCAAGGCATTAGATATACCATGGAACACAGTGAAGACAGTCATCATCAAGTGGAGAAAATATGGCACAACAGTGACAGTACCAAGGACTGGAGCTCCCTCCAAAATTGATGAAAAGACAAGAAGAAAACTTGTCTGGGAGGCTACCAAGAGGCCTTCAGCAACATTAAAGGAGCTGCAGGAATATCTGGCAAGTACAGGCTGTGTGGTACATGTGACAACAATCTCCCGTATTCTTCATATGTCTGGGCTATGGGGTAGAGTGGCAAGACGAAAGCCTTTTCTTACAAAGAAAAACATCAAAGCAAGGCTCATTTTGTTAGTCTCCCAAAAGCATGTTGGAAAAGGTGTTATGGTCTGATGAAACCAAGTTTGAACTTTTTGGCCATAATTCTAAAAGATATGTTTGTCGCAAAAACAACACTGCACATCACAAAAGAACACCATACCCACAGTAAAGCATGGTGGTGGCAGCATCATGCTTTGGGGCTGTTTTTCTTCAGGTGGAACTGGGGCCTTAGTTAAGATAGAGGGAATTATGAACAGTTCCAAATACCAGTCAATATTGGCACAAAACCTTCAGGCTTCTGCTAGAAAGCTGAACATGTAGAGGAACCTCATCTTTCAGCATGACAACGACCCAAAGCATACATCCAAATCAACAAAGGAATGGCTTCACCAGAAGAAGATTAAAGTTTTGGAATGGCCCAGCCAGAGCCCAGACCTGAATCCGATTGAAAATATGTGGGGTGATCTGAAGAGGGCTGTGCACAGGAGATGACCTCGCAATCTGACAGATTTGGAGTGTTTTTGCAAAGAAGTGTGGGCAAATCTTGCCAAGTCAAAATTTGCCATGCTGATAGACTCATACCCAAAAAGACTGAGTGCTGTAATAAAATCAAAAGGTGCTTCAACAAAGTATTAGTTTAAGGGTGTGCATACTTATGCAACCATATTATTTTATTTTTATATTTTTTCTTCCCTCTACCTAAAAGATTTCAGTTTGTTTTTCAATTGAGTTGTACAGTTTATAGGTCACATTAAAGGTGGAAAAAGTTCTGAAATAATTTATCTTTATCTAATTTTTTTACAGCACAGAAGCCTGACATTTTATCAGGGGTGTGTAGACTTTTTATATCCACTATAATAAATAAAACAATGAAAAAATGAAGCTTATGTGCTAGATCATGATAATACATCATGTTTTTGGTATAATTTGTTCTAGCTTCGCAGATATGTCGTGGGAACTTACGAAGAAACTCCAAAACATATCTCTCCAGTTATATCTTTAAAGTTTCAGAAAGTGAGTCATATATCTGCTCCATCTACATCTGTAGTTGATATATCACCATAAATTATGTTTTTTTATAAAAGTAAAAAAAGTGTTATATAGAAAATAGATACTTTTCTTTTTCTGTGTTTTGATACATATACACCATGTTTCCAAATAAAATACCTATTGGCAGACTTGTGGTTGGTTCTGGAGTGATTTCAGTTGGCAGATCTGTTTTTTCCATAGATGATTCAGAACTTTCAGTTGGTGATGGAAGTGATTCAAGGAATTCAAATGAGACAGGCCAAGGTCCGTATTTAGACGATTTTATTCCATTCGTTGTTATTTCCTCAAAGCTTTTCTGACCTGTTATCTTCTTCACTATCACCACTCCTCCATCATCTTTTACATTTCCTGAATGAATTGCAGCTCGACAAACAGAAGAGTCCTGAGAGATAATATACATTAAATATAATATTGAAGAATTATTCTTCCAATTACAGTGATGTGAAATTAGTTTAGAAAATAGACCATTAGACCCCTTACCTCTGTGTAGACCTTATTTCCCCAAATTTCTCCAGTCTCTTTGGAGCATCCAGCAGGACAGATGACTCTATAAAATAGAAAATATTGCTTATGTCAGTCTTAGTAAGGGTCTGAGATATGAAACATGCAGTCTGCATTTATTATAAATAGGCATCATTTAAATATAATGAGTTTTTATGTTAATATTTTGTAATGCAACTTACACTGCTGTTGGCTCAATCAACTCTTCTGCAGTTGTGTCACATTTTGCTGGAACTGTAAATGGAAAAAAAAAAAAAAGATTTTTAATTCTTAAAATGTAACATTCTAGTTAACTCAAATGGTATAAAACAGACTGGTAGATACAGTGTAAAAATACTATTTAATTACGTAAATTATTGTTTCGTACAAGGGCATAAAAGTGGGAGGTTCAGTTTTTCCTAATTAGAATGAACAAAGAAAAATATAACTAAATTGCACTAACAGTATTGAAAGCTAAAAATATCATAACACCTTTTTTTCTAATTGTGTGAATTGCAGCAATGCTCTGTACAAGAATGTAGTTTTTCTAAAATGATAAATACTAATCCTGTAAAATGTTCAACGTCTTAGGAAAAACTTAAATACGTTTAGGTATGTAACAAACTAACATCATTAGCAGCTATGTAAGTCAACTTAACAAAAGCATGTTAGAGAAAGGTTTCATTATAGCATAATGTGCTTTTTCTTCAAAATTCGCACATAAGTCATATGATGTTTGTTTTTTTCTCCAGATGCTGCAATCTACAATGATATATATATATTAATTTGTTGTGTCACTGACTTTACAAGAAACATACTACTGAAATATAATAAAATGCATGACTGGCAACATTGTACAGTAGACTCACGGTTAACCAGAAGTCAAGCAACCAGAACTCTCAAGCAACCAGAAAAAAAGTTAATGCTCTACTTTAAATAAAAATGTAATTTTACAGGGCTCAACAAATGCTAAATGTACCAGTATGTAAGTGAGAAGTGAAAGCTGCTGCTGCTAGAACAGCCCTCACTGACAAATATACTTAGCAGAGCATCCTATGTGCAGCTAATCTAGGCCTCTTAATAGTGACTCTCAGGCAACCAGAAACTACATTTATCCATTATCTACCAACCCCCGTGGGTGCCGGATAACTGAGAGTTTACTGTAATATAAGTTTTACTGATCAACTGTGGGAATCACCACCATCAGATATTTTGGATTTCTACAAGAAATAGATGTGGATATATTTATCAACAGTTTAAAGCAAAAGGATTTCATTAATGTCCATTGCGATTCATTTTTAATAAAATTGTTAGTAAATGTATCCACATCAATGAGATCTAGGCCTATTATAGTGAAGATTTTGGATGTGATGGAAAAAAAGTTTTGTAACTTTGGATGTAATTTGCTTAATAAAAATAATGTATCTGGTCAATAAATCTCTGTATTATAGATTAGATTGTAGTGATTTGAAGAAGATTACCTGGAGGCATCATGGATGTTGGACGTCTTAATACAAATGACCCAGAGCCACCACCACAAGTTCTGGACCTGATTCCATTCCTTAAGGCTTCTTCATAAGCTGTTTGCCCTGGCTTCTTCACGACTATTAGTCTCCCACCAAAGATTGGCAATTTTCCAGAGTGGATTGCTGATTTGCACACTGGGGAATCCTGAATAAAGTTTTTAAAAATACATTTTATAATAAATATTCAAAGTTGTAATCATAGCATATGTTTTTAGTTTCTCAAATGTTGCATTAGTATGCATCTTTAAAAGGTGAGTAAGATTGTAACTCACATCTCTGTAAATATCAGATCCCAGCACAATCTGTGGGTCACTCTGACACCCTCCAGGGCATATAACTCTAGAAATAAAAACAGAAACAATCATTTTTGGAAATGCTTATTTTTTAAATACTGGCATTAACATAGACATTTGTGTAGGCTTCATTATTCCATATTAGTTATAAATCTCATACTTACTCTGAAACTTGTTGAGTTAACTGTTTGGCAGACAATGAACATGGAATTTTTTCTGCAAATAAACATAGATGTGTTTTAGTATTCTTGGAAAATAATGCAGAAAAACAAAGATATGGTGTTTTCTCACATGGCTGCAGTGACCCAGTGCTCCCCTTGTGAGTAATGGTAATGCTAAAATGAACACTTGGAAGAGGGATTATAATGGGGGTTGCAGTTCCATTTAACCATATTGTTAAAGGGACACATGTTGAAGAAATTGACACACACTTTAAAGCTCATTAAAAGATGTGGAAATAATTTGTGATGTTTTTTTTTTTAATTTGAAGCTTTTTTTGGCAGAGTTATCTTATTTTGAAGATTTTATTTTTACATTGATTTCAGCTCTTCCTAGAGATCCCTCAGTGCAGTCTTGACCAATGCTAAGAGTTTTTAACTCACTGAGTTGTAAATAATGCAGAGCTCCATATCTACTCCGATCACTTTCTGGAGAAAAAGAGCCAAGCACAAGGTCCAGCAGTGTCATCACCACTGTTATAAGCGTGATGGCACTTCTAACTGAGTGAGCTGTCCATCGCAAGCAGCTCCATAGACTCCAATGCATGGGACAAAACCCTATTGACTGCAACTGCTACATACCCATGCTCATTACTAATGCAGGACACTGGAAAATGGCTACAAGGAGCACCAGAAGTACATATAAACAGAAACGAGGAAAAAGGCATAATTTAAAACTTTAACTGCATTTTACAGTGCACTTTGGATGAATTCCTCCAGGAAAACAAAAGCAAATGTCAGGCTTCATTAAAGCAAAACATGTACTTTTTGCTACAAAGACTGTTATAGAATGACTTTATAATTTCAAACACTTTAGACAGAATCTATGAATTTTTGAATGGTAGTAAGTGACAAACTGCTAAACAAAATTAAAGTTGGTTAAAGTTGTACACTATCTGCATCCAGGTTTTGAGTAGCATCAGACAATATGAGATTTAGAGATTTTACATGATAAAGAATTTGCGCACCGGGTCCTTATTTTGATCAGCATGCCTATTCTAGAGTAGCATAACACAAGAATGTATACTACATTGATACCTACCTGCCGGAAGGGCTAAAGATGGTTCTGGAGATGTTTCAACTGGGAGATCATCGGTTTCCAAAGTTGGCTTTGTTTTTTCAGATGGAAGTGAGGAGCGGAATCCAAATGACCAAGACCATGTTCCATATTTAGAGGATTTCATTCCATTATTGGTGGATCCCTCATAGCTACTCTGACCTGGCAACTTCTCTACTATCACGCTCCCTCCATTTTCATTGTTTATTTTCCTTGAGTGAATCGCAGCTTCACAAACAGAAGAATCCTAAGTGAAAAAATAAACACTTAATATTAGAAACCATTATAATTTTCCATTATATACTCAAATATACTCTCATTCGATATATTAATGTATTATATGTTATTGTTCTTACATATGTATAGATTTCAGTTCCCCAAATAGCGCCATTCTCACGATGACATCCGGGTGGACAATTGACCCTAAAAATAAAACAATAGAAAGTGAATTGCTCTGCTCTCAAATCAAAAATAATAGTTTTTTTTAAATATTTGCAAAAAATTGGTCTATATTCCAAAAACATACATGTTGGGTTGATATAAGACTTACTCTGTAACTGGTTCAATTAGTTCCTCTGCAGTCATAGAGCAATTAGCTGCAACTGCAAAGAAAAAAAAAACATTACATATAATTTACTTCTTAAATGCTTATGATAGGTAGCAAATTAAGGTGATTTCTTTATATTATCAACTTGGGTCAAACCAATTTGGTCAAAATTCAAAAATCATAACAGGATGAGGTTTGTTAAACCGACAGAGGCAATTTTCTCACAGAAAAGAGTCATAACCTATGAGAATCATATTTTATGTAGCACATGTTAAGCTTAGTTAATGTTGATACAATATTTGATCCAATTTAATTGTATATTATCACATAAAATAAGTACCTCTTAAAACAAATTAAAGGTTTGTTGTGTCTAAGTTTTATTGGGTTATAAGTTCTTAAGAATCATGGAACCTTTCCGATTTATGGAATAAAGTGAGATACTCAATGGACTGAGTGACCAAATATTTACAGGTAAAAGACCACTGTAGTGTTTGTGAGGTATTAAAAAAAAAAATGCATTAACAGCTGTATAACAACTAAAAAAGGTAGACCCATGAGTTGGAACCAGTTTCTGTTACAGTAGAGTTTGTGTTTTTTCCTGCTTGAATATAAGCAGTTTATTTCCAATCACCACCTTAATAATCATGGATTATTGGCTCTACAATAAAGTCCTGTTATCATTTATTTTTCATCTCAGTGTGTCTGTGAGAAAACTGAAATATGAGGGTAATGTGGCTCCATATGTCTCCCCTTATATATTAATATCTAATAATACTAATTATGTCTGACTGAGGCTTAGAGAGTCTTGATAATTTTATTAACAGTGATTTGTAATGTTTAGGTGCCTTTTTAGGTGCTTGGTAAATTAAGAGTTTATGAAATGTCTTATGGATTCAGAAGAAGATTTGTAAAAGGATAATCAAAGTACACAAGCTTTGTTTTCTTTTAAAATGGCATTTTGTGTGACAGACCTTTGGTGTGCTCTTCTCACCTATTTATTTATGGGGCACGCAAAATGTCTGTCACTGGTGTAGACAGCCTTAGTGGTGCGCTTGTGATATTACGCTCATCCACACAAAGGAACCAGTGATAAACAGAGTTGTGCTGCCAGCTGAAGCATGCAGAGGGAACTCTTAAAGGGGCACACACTAGGGCTTCTTTTCTCCTGCCAGAATGACTCTTACTTAGCTGCCTCTCAAGTGTTGTTCACTGTATCTGCCTGTTTGTTCTTGACCAATGAATCTTCTCTGGTTTACCGTTGCTCTATTTTCTTCAAGTAAGTACATAAATCACCTACAAATAGTATTTTTCTCAAGTGATACCAATTCACAGTGAGGAGCTGTTATTATTTTCTGATAAATGTGTCAGAAAGTGTGATTTGGTTTTATATTAAGCATTTGATAGCTATTCACATCTAAGGAGAAAGAAAGGTCTTTAGTCAAGTTGTGAAGAAGCTCCCCCAATGTTCAATGCACATCTCCCAATATTCTTTGCTGTACACAACTGTGGAAGACAATATGCTCTGGGCACTTAAACTTAAAAATGGGGTTTCATGCTGACTTTTATTATTTCCTCCATTTCCACTTATGCTCTGTGTTACAGAAAGTGAGGAAGAAGAGATCATTCTGATTGCTCCAGTCTGGCCGATGAGAGCTTGGTATTCAGAACTATTCCAAATGTCCCTGGCTCATCCATTTTTGACTTCCAGTGGTGCCAGATTAACTTCTACAATAGTGATATATATATATCTAGACCCACACAGTTAATTTATGCAACCTGAAAGGTATGTAATGCATAAAGTGGGCATATCAGATCCAGTAATCCCTGCACTATTTAAGCAACTAGAAAATATATTTAGGAATGTTTATTTTCAAATATTGTTATTGGTACAAAAGGGAACTGATGTGTCAAAGATATCATCAATAAAAGTCTTGGATTATCTTTAAGAGGGATTTGATCAACGACTAAAGAATAGTACTCTACAATAGTATCAGCCATAAGTGCCTTTTTACACTCACTGCTAGTAGAAGATGTATGGGTAAAATGATTTACTAAAGGTGCCTGCAATTTAACACCTCAGATTTCCTTTCCTTGTTCACAAAGGGATCTGAACTTGATGTTATAACTTTTATTATTATTAGCGTTTTTTGGAATGCACCATCCTATTCAGTAGCACTGTACAGGGGTTAAGTACAAAGAAAAAAATACAATATTAAACACATGGCAAAAAGTAGAGGTCACTGTCTTTAAGATTAAAATCATACATACATGGACAGTTACTTTGCCTTTACTGTATTATTTTAACAGATCGTATTATTATTATTTTAATATATGTATCAATAAACATTTTCCTTTTTAATCAGAAGTCTATATGCAGGAATGTACTAATACGTTCTACTTATTATTTTCTGAGCCTAAACGCCTTTTAGAGCACATCAGGATAGAGCATTACTAAAAACAGTGGCTTTTTCTTTCCTACATATTAAATTTTATATTCTGCTACTCCATACGCTAATCTCCAATATTTAGATCCATGTATGGACACAATACTTAAACATAATATATTTATGTGCTATTGGAGTAATTGTCCTATATCATAGTAGATCTAGTGCCTATTGTGGTTCAGGTAATTTTTTCTATTTTTTAAGATAAAATGAGTACCTTTTGTGTATACATTGTAGAGGGGCCAACATTATCCATGATAAGCAATTTGGTTTCCTTCATTTTGAAAGTTTGGACATTATTAGATAGCTTAGCATTTTACACATTTTCTATTTTGTTTTAGTAATCCTTGATGGTTTTGCGTTAATTTATCATGTAACAATTTGGTATAGGATTTCTTTTTTTAACCGCTTACTGTATACATCCTAAGTTTTGTATCAGTTGAAAAAAACATTAGTTTGATCTAGTGCAACTTTACAGTGCAAAAATGGAAGACATGGAAAATGGTATAGATTTTAAATTGCATGTTTTAAACACTGTAGGTCTAATTGGATGATATATTACATTAATTAAGCCTGCCGCTCAGAAAAAGTATACATTCAATATAGTTTATGACAGAATCCTCATTTAAAAATATAAAACACTCTGAAACTATTTCAAATACTAAATGTTCAAAACAACAAAGAAAAATGTTTTTTCCATAGTCCTTTTAAAACAATTACCTGGTGGTCGCGTAGAAACTGGTGCTCTTACAACAAATGATACAGATCCACTGCCACATGTTCTTGACCGTATTCCATTCTTTGTGGATTCATTATATGTGCTTCTTCCTGCTCTCTTTTTCATTATAACTCTTCCACCATATAGTGTCAGTTCTCCTGCATGAATTGCAGCTTTGCAAATAGGAGAATCCTGGGGGAACAATAATTAATTATATAAACATTTGTTTTCTATTTACATTTTTAAGTTATGTGTTTCTGTTAGAGAGTGTCATTTTATAATGTATCGTTCTAAAATCCCTGAAGAAGTTGCACTGGCTAGAGACAAAACTAAAAGTAAATTTCAAACAGAAGCAGTTAGGTATTTATTCTTCTTTCGACCATTAATAGTGAATGCTCAGTTTACCAACCCATTTGTTATATCCTACCAGACCTGCATCTCTAGAGCTATGGAGCATGCTGGTGTGTTACAAATAAACAATAATAAAAACAATAACTGAAGTAATAATAACTAACAGAAATTGGTTCTCTTCAACAAAGATGAATAACTAAATTATATTGTGATTTTCCATTATCCTGTAATTATGATTCTAGTATTAAGCAAATTACATGTAACTTATGTTAATTTACTAGTCACATTTCTGCATTTTCCCACTATTCTTATTTTTCGGTTTGCAACTCCGCACTAGGAGATAAACTATTCTTCCTTGAACAGCAGCTGAGATTGAGTGGATCTTAAATTCATCAGAGATTGAAAAAGTCCTTTCTACAGGGCACACCTATTGCACACCTATCCCAATCTCCCAAAGAAGAGTAAGTTGTTTAAAATGTAACTTTTATTAAAAATAAATAAATAAAGTTCCATTAAAACCTTTTACATAAAGACACAGGAAATTATTTTGGCTCTAACTAGCACAATCTTGAACTGGATGATTGAATATGTGGTCTGATATTCTTTGGTAAATTAAGTATGGTCATCTATCCTTACTATAATTTATTATGAATGTAGGATGATGCTGAATAGTTCAAAGTGCTATGTGCCTGCTTAGTGAATAGGTGAATTCATAAAACAATATTAAAGTCTCTGCATTATGCAATATAAAGTGCCAGTGCTAGTAAAAAGTGCCTATGCTAATAGTAGATCATGAAAGGGGTGATAAAGTGCTAATAAATTAATAAAGTTCTGACATGTACTTCTTAGATATTAATAATCCACTGAAACTGTAATATTTATCATTGGTAACCACTTATATTGAATATCTGCAGTGGTTAAACTAAATATATCAGGTTAGATAGTATTACTAAATTTGAGTCCAGTGTGCTTAGTCAGAGTCTTTTTAAGTTGTGGTCATTTGCAAAGTAGTTCCATTAATTTGGGCTGAGGAACCAATCTTCTACCCCTTAAGTAATCTATTGGCCTCGGAGGTCTTTTGTTTGCTGCTATGGGGAGCTGGGTTCTGATTCCAATACAATTCTGCGAACGCTATTGTATCTAACATGTCCCGCCGCCCGGACGCCAACATATAATGTCATCGGCCTGAGACACGTATTACGGCATCACCCGATGCACGTTTCTCTATTTCAGCAGGGATTATTTCATCATGTGAATTTATCTGGTTCCAGACATAAAGCTAATACTGATCCCTTTCTGTAAAGTAGTACTTTCATACATTACTCTTAAATTACCTTAGTATATTTGAAAAAAAAAAAGAAAATTCCCCAACAAAAGCCATGAAGTGTCCCTCTATTAGTTTTTTTTTTATACAATGATTCATTTTTGTCATCTTTCTTTGAAACATTTCTAATTTATTCATTGCCTTTTAGAGATGCAAATTCCCTGAACTGGACACAGTGTATTAATCTGAGGCTTTCACATGACCGGCCTTTTTAAGGGGCGGTCATTGATGAGTCATATCTTTGTTTGCCAACTCAAACTCAACATGTCAAACTGAGCTCCTTATCTTTCCACCCTCTATAACAGCTCACACTTCTCAAATATCTATCGCTGACAATGCCATCATTGTCTTGGGGTTCTACTGGATCCTGCCCTCTCTTTCATTCCTCAAATATAATCAATAATACAATCTTGTTAATTTCCCCATAAAACAATTCCAAAATACGCCACTATCTTACACAAGAAACAACTCAAATTTGAATCCACTCCCTTATCATATCTCAACTCAACTACTTTAATTCACTCTTTGCTAGCCTCCCCATCACTTGTCTGTCCCCACTCCAATCCATAATGACACCTCCACTAGAATCATCTACCATACTAAATGCTCAGTGTCTGCAGCTTCTCTCTGTCCATCTCTCTACTGGCTTCCCATAACCTCTAGAATAAAATGTTAAAGCATGATCCTAGCATTTAACAACAATGCACTCCCTTATATCTCTGTTCTTGTCTCAAAAATACTCCCCCAACCACTCTCTTTGCTCTACTAAAGACATCCTTCTTTTCTCCTCTCTTATCATCTAATCTCACTCTTGCCTTCAATACTTTTGCTCCTACTATGTGGAACTTCTTGCCTGTCTCCCCTAGACAATCTATCTGCCTCAAAACTTTAAAGAAAAATCACAAACAAATACATCTGCTTAAGATCTGTTTAATCGTATCTCCTTCAGACTTAATATGCACAACTGCATATTCCACAACATTATATCACTGGCAATCTACAGTGCATCACACAGCCACCTCCACTGGTTTGAACCTATTGCCTTCATAGTGACACATTGAATCTATCAACCTCCTGTAGCACACCCAAACCCTTTTGTTTGTAAGTTTGCAAGTTTTTAATCTTGTCATGTGCTTTGGAAAGCACATGGTACATTTTATTTTAAAATAAAAATTAGGGCCCTCCATTCTTTTTCAATGTGTCCTGAGGAGTTATATCAGTACTTATCTTGTTTTGCTCCACCCTCTGCAGATACAACCAAGTATCCTAAATAACATTCCTAGTTTGAAATCAGCTGATATAATAGCACCCATATTCATTTCATCCCATTGCCACAATAACAAGTATCCTTTTAAAAGACTGAAGACATTTAATATTTCCATCATATTCCAGGAATAACTTAAAGAGTCAGTTGGGTGCTGAACCATGAATTAGAATGTTGGAAAGCATGTAGATTTTTTTTTACTTTTTTATTTGCTGTTTTATGATGGAGTTACACGAACATTAGATTTTATGACTCTTTCCCTTATCTGCTGTATATATAATAATGATAATAAGGCATAATCAATGGAGCCATTGGAAACCGCTATGCATGGTTTGACCTGTTTTTTTATATTATTATTGATTTCACAGGATAAAACAAACAGAGAACATGTATAAACTGGTATGAACTAATTAAGAACTCTGCTGTGCATTTAAAGAAACAGTCACATTTTTCCTATGAATAATACTTTATTCCACTTGTAAAATAATGCAATAAATTACAACTGCCCTGAAAAACTGTCACAAGATAACATACATAACAGAAAGGGTCAATGCATCACTCCCTAATTAAACCCATCAGTAGATCTGACTTATCACCTCTGCAGTAGTTTATAACTAAAAACTAGCCGTATGATGTTTTCCCTGCTTAATTATGTTCTTTGACAAAGTTTTTAAACATATATTTGTTTCATTGCTCATTGTTCCTTTGTTATGATGTATACATTTATATATGTCATTGTATGATTGTGTTGTCTGCTCACTCTATTTAGCATTTGTATCTAAAAATTGTAAATTTATTAAAATGTTCCAACTCACATCTCTGTAGACATCAGTTCCCACTACTATTCCTGGGTCATTATGGCATCCAGCAGGACATATCACTCTGTAAATTGGGAAAATAATATTTTTGGTGTTCCGATTGTAGTATTGTCAATGGTAAAGCTTGAATTGATTCATACATATTAGTTGTAGCAAATTCCTATACTTACTCTGCAGCTTGATGTTGTAGTTGATTAGCCGTTAAGGAACACTTGCTTGTAACTGTTGGAAAAAGTAGACAGGTTGTACATTTGCTACCAAACTGAAAATGAAAATGATCTACTAAGACATCTTGAGAACTTTCCGTACTGGACTGTGTAAATGTTATGTTCATGATAAACTTGTGCTACTACAGACTTAACATACAAACATACATTTGATAATAGATAAGAATGGTTCATGTAGTGACCATTCTGCCTATAGCTTTGTTTAATAATTCATAAATTCCTCAAGACAGTCTTATGCTTATTCCAGTCCTGACTTCTGCCAGGCCATAGGATAACCATGTCTTATTATTTATGATGTGCAGTGTGAGAAATTGGTGGCTATAAAATCTCCAGTGCTATCTATTTGGGTAATAATAGTACCATATTTTGTTCTGAATACATACTACCCAATCATTTATTATGTATAAGCGTTATCCTATAATGTTATGCAGGTTAACAATCATGTACATTTCAGTATGAAAAAATATAAGAAAGAAGTAAGATGGTACTGGTTTTAGTAGACTGGGATTTGGATTTAGTATAATTGATTGATATCAATCGATTGATATCAACAAATGAAACCATTGGTTATATTCGGTATCCATAAAGTATCAAGCACAAAAATCAGTCAGCAGCCTAGAAAATTCTAGTAACATAGTAATTGAGGTTGAATAAAAGGCTTTTAGTGCATCAAAGTCAATCTGTTTTAGATCTACTGTGATCCATGTAATTAGTAAATTGTTAATTGATCCAGAGGAAGGCAAAAAACAAAACAACTGAAACACTATCAGTTGTCTTATAACTGTAAAAATCACCCCTGCCCCCAAAATACTGGCATTCAGATTATTCCTTGAATCAATATCCCTCCTTCTCTAGTTATCCAACATGACCCTGTTCTTTTTATTCAAAAATGTATCCAACCCCCACTTTTAAAGTTAAGTATTACATTTGCTGTAACATCCAACTTTGCTAGTGATTTCCACAATCTGATTCCATTATTGTGAAGAAACCCATTTCTTTCCTTAAAATTTAATTTTGTTTCTGCTAACCTCAAGGGATGTCCTCTTGTCAGTTGATAGCCTCCTGGCACAAAAAGTTCCTCTGGCAAAGCTTTATATTGACCCTTAATCTATTTATGTAAGGTAATCATATCCCCTCTTAAACTCTTTTTTTTCTAGAGAAACAATGTCTAATATTATTGTTTTTTGCCATGAGCGCTGTTACACAGCTGGTTATTAACAAGTGCTCCTGAATCCCTTTCTATCTCTTACACCCCTATATATGATCAATTTAGATTTTAAATGCAAACTCATTTTTATCTTCCCAAATTAATGACTTTACACTTATTTGTATTAAATCTCATCTGCTTTTTAGCTGCCAATTCCTCTAATTTATGTAAGTTCCTTTGCAGTGAAAGTACATAGTTTTCTGATTTAATTACCTTGCACAAGTTAGCACTTTCAGGAATTATAGAGACATTACTTTCCAGACCTACTTCTAAATTCCTAATAAATATGATAAAAGGGAGTTGGCCTAATGCTGAACCCTGAGGACCCTCACATCACCACTTTAGTCCAATCGAAATATATTCCATTCCCTTTGTTCCTGTCTTTAAGCTAGATTTCAGTTCATGTGCATGTGTTTACTGCAATTCTACTGTCTCTTAATTTGTACAATTGCCTTCCATGTGGCACTGTATCAAAAGCTTTTTCAGGATCCAAATATACTACATCAACTGCTGAATTGTTGCAAATTCATACTTGCTATGCCTAAAATCTGGTCTCATGTATCCAGTTTATTTCAGTTTAGTTAAATGTCCCCATTATTAGAACTTGACCATGCTTGGCTGATTTCAAATCTGTATCGGTAATTGCAATTCCTCACTTTAACACTTTAACTTTAAGAATACATTTTAGGTTGCTATGTCTCTGCAGCTTTTAATTGCTACTCTATTTGAGTTACATACCATGAACTCCTTGTTAACTATTAAAAAAACTCCCTCCTTCTCCTCCCCATGAATACTTAATTCTATATTTTAAGCCACTTGAATTGCATCTATCCCCACCCGCCTACTAGTTTAAAAACTCCTGCAGTCGGTCTATCATGCTTTTCACTATTTGTTAAGGTGCAATCCATAACTACTATAGAAAATGTACTCAACAGAGAAGTCATCCCAATGCTCTAAAAACACAAAAACCTCATTTTGAAGCCACACATTAACATTCCTAACATCCTTCTGTCTCGCTGAGCTAGCACATGAAACTGCATTATAAAAATACCATGTTGTAGGTTCATAAGCTTGTTTCCTAGATCCATAAAATCCTTTTTAGAACAGTCCAATATTCCACTAACTTTGTCTTTGGTACCAATATAAACTAAGATGGCTGGGTCATTTGCGGCCACTCCAAATCATTTATCAACCCAAACCACAAAAGTTGCACCAGTATACCCAGTAGACAGCAAACTGTTAAATTGCTACAGTCTGGGTGATAAAAAAATATATAAAGATATATAACTTAACCCAAAAAACAGCATTTCTAGCTCCTTTCCTAGCATCCACAATTATATTTCTATCTAATGTTTTACACCATCTCCTCCTTCTAGAAAAACTTACATACTACATCTGCCAATCAAATAATATAAATATATATATATATTTTTTTGGTAAATTAACTACTTAAATTACGGCACCAAATATCCATGATTTTTCACAAGAAACAATGGTTGTATTATTTTCTTATAAAAGGAATACACTATCAAACAGGCTTCTAAAATAAATATTACAATAAATCTACGAGAGTTCTATAAAAAAAATACCTTCTGGCAGTTTTGCAGGTTTTTTTGGAGGTTTCTTAGTTGGTTCTGGAGATGATGGTGATGAACCTGGTAAACTAAATTCAAATGATCTACTACAGGCTCCAAATCTTATTGATTGCACTCCATTGACTGTAGATTCCTCATAGCTATCTTGGCCTAATGTCTTCTCCATTATCACGTCTCCTCCCTTATCATCCAGCATTCCTGAATGGATTGCAGCACGGCATAAGGACGAGTCCTAATAGAGAATAACAGTTAAAAAGGAAAGCAAATCTCTATCGTGGTGCTTTTTTGTCTTTATGCGTGATACATTTATAAGAAATAGTGAGTTAAAATCAATTAAGATGACAAAGTTGATATTTCTTCTTACCTCGGTGTAGACCTTAGATCCCCATACATTCCGTTTCTCCTTCAGGCATCCGGGTGGACAGGAAATTCTTGAAATGGAAAGGAACATTAACACATCTCTCAATAAAGCAGTGAGATATGAGAAAATACTTAGTGATAGCCAAAAATGATTTTGTATGTCACAAATTACTTTTCCATAATCTAATCCAATTTATTTCAGTTGATGTCAGTTCTATACAGGTTAATATATCATTTTCTTATCTTTAATAATACAGTGTTTAGTCTGCATTAATAAAATAAATAAACTTTGTTCCCTGAAGGATAATACATTGAAAATTTTAACAATTAGTTCTATCATTGCTATACTTGAAAAAAATATACAGCAATAATATAGATATATGATGGGGGCATGAGTTTTAACAGTAGTATGGAAGTTCTCGAAATTATGTTATGAAAAATACATATAATATTAACACTTGAATGTCTTCACAGTTGCAAAAATAGAGTCTTTTTCATTAATTTTATTATCATATAGACAATTGATTTTGGAAATAGCAACCTTGTTTTATTTATTTAATTAAAAAAATTCAAGCAGAAAATGATGTGAACGTAAAATGAAAACTTACCTCGCAACATCGTCTGGTATGTCTTTAGCAGTCATGGCGCACCGAACTCTTACTGTAATAAGCAAACATGCATTACTTTTACTTGATTCTTAAAATACAGTGGATATTTAATTCAAATTCTCGACAACTGCTAAGTTTATTGTTATTGTTTCAGATATTGTAGCAGTAACCATTTAACATAATAAAATGTGGATTGCCAGGGTCTTAATGCATTAAAAGGACATGGAACTCCACAAAAGTGCTGAGTACCCTCAGAGATAACTCTTAAAAGCATGTGGCAAGAGTGTGAATTTTTGTAAATTGATACGCAGTTGAGTTAGTTACAGGTATTTTTAATATTTGAATGAATATTTTTGAATCCTACAAAATACAACTGCATAGACAATGAGGGCAGAGGGAAGAACACACAGCCAAACAGATTCTTCTTATGGTCAGTCAACAAATAAATGGAGCTATGTTCAGTCTTCCCCTGGGTGAGACAAACAACTATAGAGTCCAGCTGTCTGAACCTTTTCTGTGTCTCTACTTGGTCTCATAGCGTGATGCATAGACACTTTGGGTAATCAATACTTGGTCAGCTATATAGAGGAGAAGTGATATTATTTGCTGCTTTACAAATTTTGGAAAGTCAGATACCACACAATCGTGTGTTACAGGGAATCACTGACTGCGAGTTACAGTGAAGTGAAGGCCCATAAATGTCTTACACTAATTTTTTTTATACCTGTTTTCTGTTTAACTAATTAAACACAAAAAAGAAACCATTATATGCCTGACTCACTATTTTCTCATTTTTAAGTGTGCAAGTAAAACTTCAAGAACAGATGGAAAGTGATGATTGGTTATCAAAATAAAAATAATGTTTAATGTGAGTTATGAGAGAGGTTTGTTAGAAGAGAATTAGTCCTTTAGAAAGCATCTTATTCATTCTGTTTTCATTGTGAGTAAAGGTATAAAGAGGATTACCTCGTTTTCGTTTTAAGGCTCCGTCTGGGTCAGTTGTATCTTCAGATGATTTAGTTGGACTTTCAGGTTGTTCAGAAGATTGTCCTGGAATTGTAGATGGTGATGAAACTGATTCACGGAATATAAATGACCTTTTATAGGCTCCAAATCTTATTGATTGCACTCCATTGACTGTAGATTCCTCATAGCTATCTTGGCCTAATGTCTTCTCCATTATCACGTCTCCTCCCTTATCATCCAGCATTCCTGAATGGATTGCAGCACGGCATAAGGACGAGTCCTAATAGAGAATAACAGTTAAAAAGGAAAGCAAATCTCTATCGTGGTGCTTTTTTGTCTTTATGCGTGATACATTTATAAGAAATAGTGAGTTAAAATCAATTAAGATGACAAAGTTGATATTTCTTCTTACCTCGGTGTAGACCTTAGATCCCCATACATTCCGTTTCTCCTTCAGGCATCCGGGTGGACAGGAAATTCTTGAAATGGAAAGGAACATTAACACATCTCTCAATAAAGCAGTGAGATATGAGAAAATACTTAGTGATAGCCAAAAATGATTTTGTATGTCACAAATTACTTTTCCATAATCTAATCCAATTTATTTCAGTTGATGTCAGTTCTATACAGGTTAATATATCATTTTCTTATCTTTAATAATACAGTGTTTAGTCTGCATTAATAAGATAAATAAACTTTGTTCCCTGAAGGATAATACATTGAAAATTTTAACAATTAGTTCTATCATTGCTATACTTGAAAAAAATATACAGCAATAATATAGATATATGATGGGGGCATGAGTTTTAACAGTAGTATGGAAGTTCTCGAAATTATGTTATGAAAAATACATATAATATTAACACTTGAATGTCTTCACAGTTGCAAAAATAGAGTCTTTTTCATTCATTTTATTATCATATAGACAATTGATTTTGGAAATAGCAACCTTGTTTTATTTATTTAATTAAAAAAATTCAAGCAGAAAATGATGTGAACGTAAAATGAAAACTTACCTCGCAACATCGTCTGGTATGTCTTTAGCAGTCATGGCGCACCGAACTCTTACTGTAATAAGCAAACATGCATTACTTTTACTTGATTCTTAAAATACAGTGGATATTTAATTCAAATTCTCGACAACTGCTAAGTTTATTGTTATTGTTTCAGATATTGTAGCAGTAACCATTTAACATAATAAAATGTGGATTGCCAGGGCCTTAATGCATTAAAAGGACATGGAACTCCACAAAAGTGCTGAGTACCCTCAGAGATAACTCTTAAAAGCATGTGGCAAGAGTGTGAATTTTTGTAAATTGATACGCAGTTGAGTTAGTTACAGGTATTTTTAATATTTGAATGAATATTTTTGAATCCTACAAAATACAACTGCATAGACAATGAGGGCAGAGGGAAGAACACACAGCCAAACAGATTCTTCTTATGGTCAGTCAACAAATAAATGGAGCTATGTTCAGTCTTCCCCTGGGTGAGACAAACAACTATAGAGTCCAGCTGTCTGAACCTTTTCTGTGTCTCTACTTGGTCTCATAGCGTGATGCATAGACACTTTGGGTAATCAATACTTGGTCAGCTATATAGAGGAGAAGTGATATTATTTGCTGCTTTACAAATTTTGGAAAGTCAGATACCACACAATCGTGTGTTACAGGGAATCACTGACTGCGAGTTACAGTGAAGTGAAGGCCCATAAATGTCTTACACTAATTTTTTTTATACCTGTTTTCTGTTTAACTAATTAAACACAAAAACAAAACCATTATATGCCTGACTCACTATTTTCTCATTTTTAAGTGTGCAAGTAAAACTTCAAGAACAGATGGAAAGTGATGATTGGTTATCAAAATAAAAATAATGTTTAATGTGAGTTATGAGAGAGGTTTGTTAGAAGAGAATTAGTCCTTTAGAAAGCATCTTATTCATTCTGTTTTCATTGTGAGTAAAGGTATAAAGAGGATTACCTCGTTTTCGTTTTAAGGCTCCGTCTGGGTCAGTTGTATCTTCAGATGATTTAGTTGGACTTTCAGGTTGTTCAGAAGATTGTCCTGGAATTGTAGATGGTGATGAAACTGATTCACGGAATATAAATGACCTTTTATAGGCTCCAAATCTTATTGATTGCACTCCATTGACTGTAGATTCCTCATAGCTATCTTGGCCTAATGTCTTCTCCATTATCACGTCTCCTCCCTTGTCATCCAGCATTCCTGAATGGATTGCAGCACGGCATAAGGACGAGTCCTAATAGAGAATAACAGTTAAAAAGGAAAGCAAATCTCTATCGTGGTGCTTTTTTGTCTTTATGCGTGATACATTTATAAGAAATAGTGAGTTAAAATCAATTAAGATGACAAAGTTGATATTTCTTCTTACCTCGGTGTAGACCTTAGATCCCCATACATTCCGTTTCTCCTTCAGGCATCCGGGTGGACAGGAAATTCTTGAAATGGAAAGGAACATTAACACATCTCTCAATAAAGCAGTGAGATATGAGAAAATACTTAGTGATAGCCAAAAATGATTTTGTATGTCACAAATTACTTTTCCATAATCTAATCCAATTTATTTCAGTTGATGTCAGTTCTATACAGGTTAATATATCATTTTCTTATCTTTAATAATACAGTGTTTAGTCTGCATTAATAAAATAAATAAACTTTGTTCCCTGAAGGATAATACATTGAAAATTTTAACAATTAGTTCTATCATTGCTATACTTGAAAAAAATATACAGCAATAATATAGATATATGATGGGGGCATGAGTTTTAACAGTAGTATGGAAGTTCTCGAAATTATGTTATGAAAAATACATATAATATTAACACTTGAATGTCTTCACAGTTGCAAAAATAGAGTCTTTTTCATTAATTTTATTATCATATAGACAATTGATTTTGGAAATAGCAACCTTGTTTTATTTATTTAATTAAAAAAATTCAAGCAGAAAATGATGTGAACGTAAAATGAAAACTTACCTCGCAACATCGTCTGGTATGTCTTTAGCAGTCATGGCGCACCGAACTCTTACTGTAATAAGCAAACATGCATTACTTTTACTTGATTCTTAAAATACAGTGGATATTTAATTCAAATTCTCGACAACTGCTAAGTTTATTGTTATTGTTTCAGATATTGTAGCAGTAACCATTTAACATAATAAAATGTGGATTGCCAGGGTCTTAATGCATTAAAAGGACATGGAACTCCACAAAAGTGCTGAGTACCCTCAGAAATAACTCTTAAAAGCATGTGGCAAGAGTGTGAATTTTTGTAAATTGATACGCAGTTGAGTTAGTTACAGGTATTTTTAATATTTGAATGAATATTTTTGAATCCTACAAAATACAACTGCATAGACAATGAGGGCAGAGGGAAGAACACACAGCCAAACAGATTCTTCTTATGGTCAGTCAACAAATAAATGGAGCTATGTTCAGTCTTCCCCTGGGTGAGACAAACAACTATAGAGTCCAGCTGTCTGAACCTTTTCTGTGTCTCTACTTGGTCTCATAGCGTGATGCATAGACACTTTGGGTAATCAATACTTGGTCAGCTATATAGAGGAGAAGTGATATTATTTGCTGCTTTACAAATTTTGGAAAGTCAGATACCACACAATCGTGTGTTACAGGGAATCACTGACTGCGAGTTACAGTGAAGTGAAGGCCCATAAATGTCTTACACTAATTTTTTTTATACCTGTTTTCTGTTTAACTAATTAAACACAAAAACGAAACCATTATATGCCTGACTCACTATTTTCTCATTTTTAAGTGTGCAAGTAAAACTTCAAGAACAGATGGAAAGTGATGATTGGTTATCAAAATAAAAATAATGTTTAATGTGAGTTATGAGAGAGGTTTGTTAGAAGAGAATTAGTCCTTTAGAAAGCATCTTATTCATTCTGTTTTCATTGTGAGTAAAGGTATAAAGAGGATTACCTCGTTTTCGTTTTAAGGCTCCGTCTGGGTCAGTTGTATCTTCAGATGATTTAGTTGGACTTTCAGGTTGTTCAGAAGATTGTCCTGGAATTGTAGATGGTGATGAAACTGATTCACGGAATATAAATGACCTTTTATAGGCTCCAAATCTTATTGATTGCACTCCATTGACTGTAGATTCCTCATAGCTATCTTGGCCTAATGTCTTCTCCATTATCACGTCTCCTCCCTTATCATCCAGCATTCCTGAATGGATTGCAGCACGGCATAAGGACGAGTCCTAATAGAGAATAACAGTTAAAAAGGAAAGCAAATCTCTATCGTGGTGCTTTTTTGTCTTTATGCGTGATACATTTATAAGAAATAGTGAGTTAAAATCAATTAAGATGACAAAGTTGATATTTCTTCTTACCTCGGTGTAGACCTTAGATCCCCATACATTCCGTTTCTCCTTCAGGCATCCGGGTGGACAGGAAATTCTTGAAATGGAAAGGAACATTAACACATCTCTCAATAAAGCAGTGAGATATGAGAAAATACTTAGTGATAGCCAAAATGATTTTGTATGTTATAAATTATTTTTCATAATCTAATCCAATTTCCTTCAGTTGATTTCAGTTCTATATAGGTTAATATATTATTTTATTATCTTTAAAAATACAGTGTTTAGACTGCATTAATAAAATAGATAGTTTTTTTGTTGCTATAATTTATATTTTTATACAGCTATAAGAAATATCTAGGATGGGCATGACTTTTTAACACTAGAATGTTTCCACTATTGCTAGAGTCTATTTAATTTATCATGTAAAGAACTGATTTTGAAAATAGCAACCATGCTTTATTTATATAATTAAAACAAATCAAGCTGAAAATGTAGTCAAGATAAAATGAAAACTTACCTCGCAACATCGTCTGGTATGTCTTTAGCAGTCATGGAGCACCGAACTCTTACTGTAATAAGCAAATATGCATTACTTTCACTTGATTCTTAACATACAATGGAGATACCATTTAAAAAAATGTTTTTTAGATACAAAATCAACTTCTTAGTTTTTTTATTACTATTAGACACTGTAGCATTAATCATTTAACATAAGAAAATGTGGGTTGGAACTCGAAAAAAATGAGTACCCTCAGAAAAACAACTTAAAAATCATGTTGGCTTCAAAATTGATATACATTTGAGTTAGTTACAGGTATTTTTAGAATCTAAATAAACATTTGTTGAATCCCTAAAACAACTGCATAAATAATGAGGGCAGAGGGAAGATCACACAGCCAAACATCTTCTTCTTATGGTCAGTCAGCAAATAAATGGAGCTTTGTCGATTCTTCCCCTGTGTGAGACAAACTATAGAGTCCAGCTGTCTGAGCCCTTTCTGTGTCTCTACTTGGTCTCATAGCATGAAGCAGAGACACTAAGTATTCATGTAAAACTTCAAGAACAGATGGAAACTGAGCATTGGTCATCAAATTAATAATAATAATTAATGTCAGTTTTGACAGAGTTTTGTAAGATGAGAATGAGTCATTTAGAAAGTATCTTTTTCATTACATCAAGACCAAAGAGGTTTACCTTGTTTTAGTTTTAAGTTTAAATTCTAGCAGTAATAAGCAAACAATGCATTAGTTTGTTTTACAGTTTAGATAGTATTAAAGAATATTTTTACATACAATGATTCTTAAAAACTGCTGTCTTTTTATCGGAAATTATTATGAGACACTGTAATCATTAGCATTTAAGAAAAGGAAATGCTGGTTGCTATGATTTAAGGTTTTAAGTGGACATGAAATTGCCAAAAAATATCAGAGAAGAACTTAAAAAAACTTGTGGCAAGGCAAGCATTTTGTTAAAATGATACACACAGTTGAGTTAGTTATAGCCATTTTTAGTATTTGTTATGTTGGATTCCCCTAAAAGCAATTGCATAGATGATGGATGCATAAGCACGGCCACACAGCCAATCAACTGCTTCATAGTTAATAAATGAATGAATGAAGCTCATTGGTGAGTTGAATTGCTGTAAAATCCAGCAATCAGTTTACAGTGTGATGAATAAACTCTTTAAGTCAAAATCGCAATTACTGAAGCCGATAATGTAGCTTGCAAAAGGTACTGATATTTAATTGGCCTCCTCTAGCTACCCGCAATCTATTTACGAGCAACAGGCTGAAAGTGTCTGCGGTTGTCAAAATAGTAACTCAGACCCATCTCAGCCTTTGATCTTTCACACTCACAAAGGTTACAATCGCTAAAATCACAAATCGCAATTTAATTGCAATAATTCCACAAGCCCCCAATTGCCTTCAAACTTGTAAATGGCAAATGTAGCAAAAACTTCTACAAGTACTAGAGAGAACTCACAAGGGGGTTAAACACCTGTTCTTAACATTATAAAAGCTAATCATATAATTATTCATTTAAAAAAAAAAGTAAAAAAAAATGTTGATTAATAATTAGTTAACAATTAATTAACAACTAATTAATTAATAACTAATCATAATATTGCAGATCAGAGGAGATCTTACAAGGTTGAACTTGATGGACTGAAAGACAATATAATTAATTGCACAACAGTCTCAAGCTCGCAAATCTGCAATAAAAAAAAAAAATGTTATATCAATCTCGGGAATCAAGGAGTTAATACATATCAGGCCACCCACTTTGACCATAACAGTTTCTTCATTCATTTTTATTGATTTTTAAATCACTGGATTGCGCGTCTGATCGCATATCAAACATCTAAACACTAATTGATTGACATTTAAAAGCCATGTTTTACTGATGTCATGATGACGGTCTCATTTACTATTAGCTGTTTCTAAATCATTACTTATGCGCTTGCTTAATTGATCATGATCATGGCCTGAAATGCTACGTATGATTACATGGTTCATGGATTTAGCTTTCGGCCATGTAATTGCAGGCTTGTTCAATTAAATTGTTCTATAACTGTTGGAAGGCCATTTGTTTTTTAATCTTGTGCCAGCTATGTAGAGGTGTAGTGATTTCATGCACCACTGCACTGCAGAAACGATAGGTTTCTTGTTCACATCACTGTAGTTTATATCTGTCTTCTGTTTTATCTAGCGAATTCAAAATTAAATTATAAAATATGGGCAGTTGGTTTAGAAATAAGTCTACTTTTCTGCAGTTACAACTGAATTATCAAATGCATTATTGAAACATGTGTAGTAGGTTTACGTGCATTGGTTGGAGTATCCTTGTCCTATATATAGAAGTTCAGAGATGGATTACACGCCTACAAATCTAAGCAACAAATTCTGTAATTTCCATCAGTTAAGCAGCACTTTCAAATAGAAGTTCAATTGTTTTATTAGGTCTGCTGGACTTGTTTTATTTTGATTAAATACAAAGACTGTTACCTTTCTTTAGCTGTAAGGTTTCTTCTGGATAGTTTATTTCTTCAAATGATTTACTTGTGATAATTGTTTCTTCAGAAGATTGCTTTTCATCTGTAGTAATAAATGAAAGAATGGCTATTAGTGAATTCACAAAATATAAAGAGGCTGGAGCTTCATTATATGGTATGTGATTATGTGAACTCCTATATCCAAAGGTAAAATTGCTTGTTCAACCCTTTAGTATGAAACCATAGTATAAACAGGTATAAACAACTTATTGAACTTTTGTAGTATGTTACATTTTAATCTACCACATGTTACTTTCTAATTCAGGGAGTAACATACATTTTTATGTTCACATGTGTATAAATGAAATTTGCTCTAGTTTAAGGTAGTCAGAAGAGGTGTTAATGAGAGAGAAATGAAGGGAGAAGAGAAAAAAAAAGGAGGAAAAGAGGGAGAAGAGCTATATATTTGTAAATATATATATGAAGAGTGAGGTAGCTGTGAATGTCCAGTAATCCAGATGAATAATCAGAGTATTGCAGTATATAGTGATACCTTTTTTATTGGACAAACATATTCATAGGTTTCATGACGAGCTTTTGAGAGCCTTCCTCTCTTTGTCGAGTCAGAGTCAATACTGATTGTTGTGGTGAACTACCTACTCATAATTTCCACAACACAGGCTGAGATCCCGCTCCATGCTGATGATAGCCAGTAAGCTTGAAACAGCTGTACATGGATTGGATACTCAGCCTGTGTTTATTCCAACCTTGGCTTTGCATTAAAGCTGTGTAATATAGCAGACATAAGCTTAAAGGAAGCCATGTTTGATAATGGCTACGGAATGAAGAGCGAGGCATTTGTGGCCATATTTGTGTGTCCCAGCTCAACCTCCCAGAATGCAGTGTAATAACTGTTTTTCTCAGAACTCTGAGCTGGAAGCAGGTTTTTCAACTTGCTTTAGACATTCAAATGTGAACACAGATGTACTTTTTATTTACTATATATATATATATATATATATATATCACATATAATAGTTGTGGTAATTGTGAGTTGTCGTCACGCAATGTTAAAAATTGCACGACAGAACACTTGCAATTACCAAAACTTGCAAAATTTGCAAGCTGCACATGCGTATTGTGCCGGGACCATGCACAGGCGGGCGTGTGGAGAGACACAGAAGGGAGAGGAGAGGGGGAGAGACACAGGGGAGGAAGAGGACAGGGGGAGAGACACAGGGGAGGGAGAGGAGGGGGGGGAGACACTGGGGGGAAGAGACATAGGGGAGGGGGGAGAGACACGGGAGGGAGGAGGCGGGAAGAAACACAGAGGAGGGAGGGGGAAGAGACACAGAGGAGGGGAGGGGGAGAGAGACACAGGGGTGGGAGAGGGGGAAAAGAGACACAGCGGAGAGAGAGGGGGAAGAAGAGACACAGGGGAGGGAGAGGGGGGAAGAGACACAGGGGAGAGGAAGTAGAGGGGGACAGGCTCACAATGAGTTCCTACTGTCAAGTAGAGGGAGGAGAGGTAGAGGGGGGAGGCTCGCAATGAGTGCCGAAGGCTCTCATCGTGAGGCCAGTAAAGTAGTGGGGGAGAGGCTCATAATGAGCGCCTCCCATCAAGTAGAGGGTGGGAGAGGTAGAGGGGGAGAGAGGCTTGCAATGAGCGCCAATGGCACCCATTGCAAGGCCCAATTTGAGCACCGATGGTGCTCATTGCTTGGCCAGTGAAGTAGAGGGGGGAGAGGCTGGCAATGAGCGCCTCCCGTCAAGTAAAGGGGGGGAAGGTAGAGGGAGGGAGAGGCTCTCAATGAGCGTTGAAGATGCTTATCGCAAGGCCAGTAAAGTAGAGGGGGGGGTGTGGAGAGGCCTGCCATGAGCACCAAAGGCGCTCATCGAGAGTCAGGCAGGTTAGAGGGGGTGAGAGCCCTGCAATGTGTGGCAAACACCATTGCAAGGCTTCAAATTTTACTGCTGTCATTTTTGACAGGCAAGTCACTAGTATATATATAAATGAAGAGTGACAGATAAGAACATCATTTATGATGCCTGTCACTTTGAATCTCTGCTCTCTTACAGCTTGCCTTACTCAGTGTTGCGTCCAGAAAAAACTCTTGAAAGCTTTTCACTTTAATTATAATGTTTGCCCAATAAAAGATATTACTATATACTGCAATATTCTAATGTACTCCAGGCACATCTTGTGTCTGGTTGTGCTCATCCACAAGGTTTTCATGACAAAGATACTGGAGTGGGTTTGCCAGTTCCTTCTCCAGTGGACTACGTCTGACCTCTCTTCTATGACCTGTCCATCTTGGGTGACCCTACATGGCTGTCCAAAAGTGTCTTGTATTTCCCTTGGTTTCCCTTCTGATTGGCTGATGTTTTTATCTCTTATCCAAACGGAACACAGCAGACGAAGGTTAGCTTCCAGAGGCAGGCGATTCCAATTCCATGTTGCCGGCTCTCTCCTGATTGCCTCCTAGCAGACCAACCAGCAACACGCCTTTGTAGGACCTTCCCCTGTTGGCTATTTCTCAGCAAGGTGGGGAATTTGAAGATGCTCATCCCATCCCCTGTTATGTTAATATTTGACTGTATCTATTGTTTTTTCACCCTATATATATATAGCCTGCAATCTCCAAATGAAATATGCTCCGGTTGGGACACATATCCACAATGTGTTTCATTTAGAGGGAAGGCTTCTATTATTTTACTGAACTATTAACCCCTTGTAGCCTGAATCCCTGCAGCTGTCCTAGAAGACGGGATTGAAAATTTGGATTGGATTTGCAGGTTGGAATAATCTTCTTGCCTTTTCAAGCCGATGAAGACAAGATTCTAGTAGCTATTGAACCTGTGGTCTTTATTCTCTCCTGGTCTGCATGCTGGGTACTGAGAAGCCCATCTTCTCACAATCCTGAGAGAATTACTGTAGCAGATTCCGCCCCCCTTGGTTGTGACAACATATAAATATAAATCCCAAGTTCTATATATATAACTAGTAAATACGTACATCTACTTGCGTATACCGTGTTTTATATATAATAAAACCTGATAATTTATGTCATTATTTACCTTCTGGTACAGGTGATGCTGTTTCTGGGCTGTTTGGTTTCATCAACACAAATGAATCAGTCCAGGCTGGATGTTTCAGTGATGTTATACCATTCCTTGTAGATTCATCATAGCTATCAAGGCCATGCATTTTCTTCATGTGCACTTTTCCTCCTTTATCATTCAATATACCTGCATGGATTGCAGATCTACAAATCGAAGAATCCTAAGGGAGATTAATAATTGTTAAAAGAAGCATGTATTTTAATAAGGTCACTCATAATAGTGATGATATTTTGGTCTAATTCATAAATTCCAGAAATTTCACTGCAGGAGTGAAATATTTATAATATCCATATAAAAGAAATTGCATATCTATGTGTTAAAGAACATCTAGCACATTCTGAGAACAAAATATTATGATTTGAAGTAAAATGGGTAAAATTATTATTTCATATATTGGGTAGATATTTTCAACCAGAGGAAGATGGAAAAACTAACAGAATAAATCACTTTAAGAATGTTTGAGATATGTATAAGAAGATGAAGCCTTAGCTGGTTGTGCTAAGTGGACCCAAAGATTGTCTGAAACCAAAACCTATGTGTATTTTATATTATTTCCCTTTTATTAAAATATCTTTATTTTTATTTCCACATAATAAGTAACATTCTTGGTTTATTTACTGTAGGTTGATACTTTTATTAATAATTCCGTTTTTAGAATAAAGAGAGAGAATGACCTTTACTTGAAAGTTAGACAATTTAGAAAGTACATAAACTACTCCAAATTAAATATATAGGCAAATAAAATATTTTAAAGACCAAATCCTAAAATTTGGGAATTCAAATTCTATATAGGTGTATCACAGTGACACCACCAGTGTTCCCAACAACATTCACGGTGTCTTCAAGGTCAATGATGACATTACTTGATTCTGGGGCTGTTTCTCTCTCACTTCATAATAACAACTCTACAAGTTTTACTTCTTTGTCCTACTCTTGAGGCTGTTTACATGGTTGCATTTGCAATGTCAGTACAGTCAGTGTTGATGACATTTTAATCCAGGGAAAGTCACTGATATCTGCGCATGCTTCTCTCTCGCTTTAATTAGCCACTTTAAGTGTTCAATATAATTAATTTAGCTTATGATGAGTAAAAGGGTAATAGAAGTCCAATATATACAACAAACAAACATAGCATTCTTGTGTACATTTGCATTTCATTCTGGGAAACAAGGTGATGACAAGTATATGAAGCAACAATACATTAACTGAATAAATTATGGTTGATAAGCATTCCTTACAAAATGTCACAAACTATTTGATTTTGTTATGGTCTCTGTTTACTGATATTATCAGTATTCCAGGAAATATTATTTTGAAGAAAAAAACATACCCACATATCTTGTCCCTGGAGAACTTAATATATAGAGCAGTAAATCTTAGAGTAAACAAGATTATTACACTTTAAGTTGTTATATTAGACAATTTGTACTGTTATTTGTTTGGAGGTATCAAAGAGATAGGGTATTTCATACATATTATGTATGTTTATTGGTCATGTTAAACCACTAAATGTTTGTCAATGCCGCAGAGGGTTGACAAAAAGTGTTTGCTGTGTGTAATTTCTTGATTCACAATATTTTATTTGGATGCTATAATCTATTTGGATACTGACTTAAAACCAATAGCACTAAGCAAAAAGAAAAATAAATTATTCCATAAAATATTTTAAAATCAGTTTCTCAATCATGAGAACACTGTATGCTGTATATCACACTGGTATCACTGTTGGAGAGTTGTCATTGGTTTAACTATTAGTATTATTTAATTCTGTTTTTTCCTTTTGGCTCCTAAAATGAATTTATTTGCTGGTCTGATGTTTCTTTAAATCTGAGCTTGTTTGTTTTAGTTTTTAGAATAAACACAAACTGGCAAACACAATTTAGAATGGATTTTGTTATGAATATATCTTCTTACTTCTGTGAAGACATCAGTTCCCCAAACATCCGCTTCCTCATCCTGACATCCCTCTGGACAATGAACTCTAGGAAAAAGAAAAAAAAAAGATAAAATGCATGGTACTTGATTGCCACAATTAAGTTCTGAAATAAAACAGTATAATTTGCTTCTTATAAATTCTGATACTTTGAGATAACACTTACTCTGCCATAGTGTAAGGTAAGTCTTCTGCGTCCGTGAAACACGTGGCCGATACTATCATAGGAAAAATATAAAATTAAGATAAATATTCTTTAAATAATACTTTTAGCATTAAAATGTAATGCAATACAGAGGTCGCAAAATTGAACAGTCGCAAGTTACATGAGCGCTTTCTAAAAATTAATAAGAAGATCCAGCATTGACTTGGATCCATGCTGAGGCTGAGTTGTGGATGACGATTTGCTTTTCCAATGGGGCTGGAGAGTGGGCCCTGCTCTGAACCTGCAAAGGCCACATCAGCTACAATTTGCTGCAGCCCTTAACCCAGAACCTTACAGGATGGAGAATAGATCCTGGCTCCCTACTAGTCCAGATATATCCACAGCTTCTCCTCGAAGCTCTGTCTGTGCAGTCATCTTGAAATTTGTGGCAGGCTGATTGCACTCGACCAAAAGGTAGACATATAGGACCCAGGGCCAGATTGAAGACTTCCATGTTTTGCACACCATAGATCCCACAGACCTCAGATAAATCTTATTTGGGGCCATAAGAAAGGGGTTTAGTTATGCTGAATGAAGAGTTAAAGGGTGTGATAGATATATAATCTCTGGATTAAGACACATGGATATCTGTTCCCTTCCCCCTCCTCCTAGTAGATCATTTTCTTCTTTTTTCTTTCCCTTTGCCTCCTTTTCTCATCCTCATACTATCACCTTAACCAAATATAAATTCTCATAATGTCTTGACCAGGGATCATTGGTGGGATATCTTGTATCAAATCTCAGCCTGAATTACATCTACACTTGCTTCTGTTTCTGACTCACTTGGCTTAGATGTGTTATGATTCACGTCTTTTGCTTAATAAGTAAATTAAATAAAAAATTATAAAAAATAAATCTATGAAGCTGAAGCATTTAACCCCACATTGATCAGTTCGGAAATCAACTCTTTCATCTGATATTACTTAATATTTGTGTAAAACTGGAAAATGTATTTATAAAAGAATGCCATTGCTTTTCTAGTGATATACCTTGTGGCATATCTGAGGTTAGTTCTTCACTGGATGCAGACTCAGGAGCTATAGAAAAAACAAATCAGTTATACAGTATTAACATTAACAGAAAGATGCCTTTTTTATAAAATAGTATCCATTAAATAAAGCAAAAATAAAACATAGAATACAATAAAGCAGTGTTTCCCCAACTACTTTTCTTGAACCCTTGGTCCCACTTTTGTTTTTGAGGGTTCCACAAAGCATCCATCCCATATTTTTCTCTATGTGGAAATCCTTTCTGGTATCCTTTAAAACAATGGTTCTCAACAGTCAGTAAAGGATCAGTGACAGACCTTGAGACCTTGTCTGCCTGCATGATTGAGATGAAAAGTGTCTAAGACATACCTCTACCAATAGTCAGAGTTACAGAAATGTTATTGTTGAATGTCAAGTTTAAACCAGTGTCAATCTAATTGTAAAGTTAAGGTGTCATATGTATGAAGCTGTGAAAAATATTTTGGATCTCAAAGGTGGTCCTCAGGAGACTTGGAAGGTAACCAGCTCAAACCCCAAAGTCAAAAAGAATGAGAGCAACTTGTTTAACTGCTGTAGTTGGTCCTGGGAAACAGTTATATGGACCTGTAGGCTAAGGATAAGGTAGTGGAGCCTTTTTTAAAGTATTTTAAGACTTGCAAGTTGGTGGTGCTGTAGGGTTCCACACAAGTTCATTTTGGTGTCCTGAGGTTTTCTCAGTGCTCTTAAAAATCCAAAAAGCATACAACAAATGAATTAGTTTTGAAACCACTACAAAGAACCTCTACCTTGTCCACACCCACCCACCTATGGTTTGTGTTAATTTATAGTGCAGGTTTAGCACTATCACCTCCACTGTTCACAGCTGATACACCCACAGACTTAATCACTATTTAACCCTCTAATTAGTCCTTGTTTCTTCCTTTTAATTATTCACCTTTTGTTTCATTAATCCATTTAGATTATAAACTTGCAAATTTTCAACCTTGTAAGGTGCTTTGAAAAAATCACCATGTACCTAAGATTTTAAGCTCAAAGTCAGGCCCTTCCACTTTTTGCCATCTGTTTAATATTGTATTTATTTTCTTCTTTGTACTAAACCACTGTATAGCGGTACAGAATATGTGGGTGCGTTACAAAAAAAAATGATTACAACAAAGTATAATTATCTGTTTACCTATCAAGCAAAGAATATATAATTTGCTTGACTTTTCAGTTGTCAATACCCTTCCCCTAGTTCTAATTTGCTTGAAAACAGCTACAGTTAACATTCTTGAATATTGTTTAAAAAAATTACAAAATGTTTAATACATGATAACATTTAAATAATTTCTGTCAAAAGTCAAAAACGTAAAAATGTGTTTAATAAGAAAAATGCAATAACTTTTTTGCAAACATACCTAATGGTGATTCTTGACTGTTAGCAGGTTCAGGAGCTATTAGAAAGAAAGAAAAAACTATTAATGAATATATTTGTTTGTTTCTTGCAATAAATTAAAACATTTTTGTAAGTTACAATAATTTTAATAGTACATGTTATATTGCAAAATATAATACAATGCACCATTTGTTTAAACATTAACTTCACATAGACAGGAAAGAATGCAAATTTCCTTTATTATTTGTTGTGTATAATTTCCATGCTTTATTTTTTTTAATAGTTCTCGCATCTAGCATACAGTATGTGAATTATATATTGCTTTAGAAAACTGTATATATTTTTTAGAAAATCAAATACAAAACCGAAATAAGTATTTCAAATTAATAGTCAAAACAGAAATATATAATTGATTGGAAAAGGAATATACCTTGTGGCAAATTATTGGATGGTTCAGGAGAAGGTATTGTGATGAGTACAAATGACTGCGACCAAGCTGGATGTTGCAAAGATTGTATTCCATTCCTTGTAGATGCCTCATATCTTTCCTGACCTGGCTTCTTCAACATTCTCACTTTTCCTCCTAGATTATTTATTATTCCATAATGAATTGCAGCTCGGCACATAGAACTGTCCTAAAAAAGATACATTTTTCAGATATAAGAAAACATTTTTGTAAAATGGGTAGTTATAAAAGAAGGGGAAATAATCTGAAATTGAAGGTGGGAAAAGGCCATGCCTACAGACATGGGGCCTCATTCTATTGCTACATGGCCGCAAGTGGTGATCTCAAGCTACTTTGCTATTCAATTGCCTTTCCTTTTTGGGGGGTCCGATCAGGTAACGTTCGACTAGCTACGATTCCTTACGATTTCATCAATCGCATCTTACTTCCCTCAAAGCCTTTGATCTTTCGCGGCTGGGAGAGTTGCAGGTGCAGAATATCCCTAATCGCTCTGATTACCCTTCAGTGAAGCCTGTAAATGCCTAAACGCAAACCACAGCTTACTTGTTCCAAGGAGGTGTCGCAAAGGGCTTACTTACAACTCATAGCACTTATTTAGCAAATAAAAAAGCAATCCAGCACTGTAAATGATAGGGAACACAATGGTTGACATTAGAATTAAAAGTACAACATTATCAAGCTCGCACATCGCTAAAATCATATACTTTATTTCATGTTTATTTTCCGTCAGAAGTCCTATGGGCTTCAACCTCCAAGCCCGTAGGAATTTTGAATCTAACCTCTATTTATTTTCTAAGTCCTAAGGGCTTGAATAACGAGTTACAGGCTTGGAGGTCCTTCAAGCCCATTCGACTTTGAACTATAATTCAACGTGAAATAAAGTATTTTATTTTGGCGATGTGCAAGCTTGAGAATGTTGTGCCTTTAATCCTCATGTCACCCATTGTGTTCCCCATCGTTTACAGGGCTTTACAGTGCTGTCTTTAATTTATTTTTGCAATTACAGTTTTCCTAGTTTGCAGGCTTGAAACACGAGTTAAGGCCTTGCGACCATGATACTGTTCATTAGATTAGATTAGTGGGAATGGGGACTGATTTGCGGTGACAATTGAATAGCAGCTTAAGCATAGGGCTACGCAAGGACATAAATCGATCGCAGGAAATCGCTGATTTGCAATTGAGTTACAGCCATGTTAATTAATACATGGATGTTATAAATATTTATAGTGTATATAAATGTAATTATCAGCAATATATGTATAAGGCTATTGTGACGACTCATTAAGTCTGAACATGTTTGATTTTGTTTTTAAAATGAAAACTAACTGGCAAAAGCTACATAAAATATTTTTTTAAACAGAGTTCTTCTTACTTCTGTGTAGACATCTGATCCCCAAATATCCCCATCATCTTCCTGGCATCCCGCTGGACAGATAATGCTAAAAACAATACAGATAAAATGCATGGTATTTGTTTCTCACAATTAAGTTACAAAATAAAATAGATTTTAATTTGCTTTCTTTCTTAGAAATTGTCATACTTTCAGGTAACACTTACTCTGCCATATTTTCTGATATGTCTTCTGCATCCATGGAACATGTGACTGATACTATCATTGGAAAAGTATAAAATTAAGATTAATATTTTTTAAAAATAATAAATATAACATTAAGAAATCAACCCTTGCATTTGATATTACTTAATGCAGTTTATTTTTTTACCTTTCATGTATTACATAAAAGGTAAAATGTAAAAAGGTGTCTAAATTGTAATGTGTTAAACTGGAATATGCAATAGCTTTTCAAAGAATATACCTTGTGGTACATTTGAGGTTTGCTCTTGGCTGGAGGCTGGTTCAGGAGCTATCACTGTAAAAAAGGACAAAAGTAAAGTAAAAATTAGGAAATGGAATACTATATGCCAGTAGTTTCTTCAACTACATAATTGGTTCCCAACAGCCATCTATATAAGTAAAACCTGCTAGGATTTTCTCTGGAATACTTTTATACTCATATCTTACATAGCGGGTGGTGTAATAAAACAGGGTCATCCTCTGGGGGGGGGGGGGGGGAGTGGGTTGTGTAATATTTTTGCATTACATTTTTCTTAGTAGTGTAGAAGCCCCCCACTCAGGCTCAACCCACCTGGGCCTCCTTGTCCACACACCCTCATCTGGAAAATGGTCCATGCCCATTTAAAAAAGGGCATTTGTACTGAAGCCCCAAGATTTGGCAGTGTAAAGACGGTCAGCATGGCAGGAAGTATCAGGGAAGAGGTGAGAGAGCAAGGGCTAGATGACAGCAAAGTAAACAAGGTGGGTTCTCTGAAGGGGAAGCAAATGAGATAGATATGGGTGCTATGTGAGGTGGATGCCGAGCAGGGTTGGGTGCTGAGAGGTGATGGCTGCTGCCTAGGACTGGGTGCTATGTAGGGATGGATGCTAAGAGGGGTTGGCATTGTTGAGGATCGATGTTGAGCGGGACTGGGTGCTATATGAAGGGGTGACAACATTGTTTTTTGCATGAGGGGCCTCCATTCTCTGGCTCTTCCACTGCTGCTAATGTGACGCTTGTGAAGTAGTATATTGTGTCACTTAGAAATATTTTTTGTATATGTCAATAATTGCTTAGTTTAGAAAGATTGTTTTGTATAATATATATCCAGTTTTTAAAGTTGTTTAAACAGGACAATTCCTTGTTAAAATCAGTCAAATACAAGAAAAGAAGATTACCGGTTGGTCCATTATGTTGCAGGAGTTCAGAAACAGTGTTGAATACAAATGATCCAGTCCAAGTGCCAAAGTTATATGTTGTTATCCCATTTCTTGTGGATTCTTCATATTTACTTTGCCCTGGATTCTTCTCTACCATTGCCTTTCCTCCATTATCAGTAATTTGTCCATCATGTATTGCAGCTCGACAAATGGAAGAATCCTGTAGCAACACAAAAATCATGTGAAACTTAGGTATGATCATTTTAATGCACAACAACTGAAGTATATCCTAGTATATGCTCTCAACAAATTATATTACTTAAAAGTACATAACCAAGAAATACTTGAGAGAGGAGGCTTGCCAATGCCCTTTATCTAATTCTCCTGTTACGTGGCACATGGGCACTTTCACTTTCTGAAATGCATTCAGTCAAAGTCAGAAAGAGTGAGCACTGCAATGCCAAAAAGTTACTCAATTGGCTTCAAGCTAAGGACTCAACCAGTTGATTAAATTCTTCCATACTTTCCTAAGTCAGACTAACTTCTGGACCCTGAGCACCTACGGAAGTGTACAGCAGCTAGTTCAGGGCCACAAGTGCAGACTTGTGTCATTCCTCTCATCTATACTGTTGTACTCTAAACTCAGACATGTCGGACTCTTCAATGCCAAAACAGCTTTCCTAGTTATAGTAGAAACAATATTTCTGCTATTCAGATATGGTACTGTGGTAAATATACTGTATATGTAAATTCTCAGGGTAAAGTGGGTTTTGTTGGACAATAACTGGCTAACATATGAAACTGATAACTTAACTTGACCAATAAGGGTTGCAGCAGCAGACAGTATATGTAATCCCAAAAGGAATTGAAACTCTGATTATGAGAGTTATTTTTCCCAAAGTATAAACATAGCCATGAAAGACAGCAAAGTGCAGGAGTGTTTCTTATTCTGAAATGAATGGATCCCCTCCATGGAATCTTAACTAACTATAACAGTTTCCATGCTGGACATGTACCACCTGCAGATAAAACAAGGAAACCAAGAAGAAATATCTGGCCACAGAAACAATGTATTGAGATTCTGATCAAGGAATATGAAGAAAGTATCATGATCACTGAAAATAAATCTATAAGCCCTCTCAGGCAATCAAGCAGGATGGATAAATTAAAAAAATGGCACTCAATAAAATGTCACAGAAATTGCTAACATAGCTTCTCCCAACAATCCTGAAAGGCTACTTTATAGCTGTAGTTGGAGAACTACTTGAGGAGGTGTACCTTTTTTAACTTCAAAGAAAAAGTAGTACAGACAGCAATGAAATCACCTAATCTTCCAGAGCAATTCAAAAAAAGGTATTTGCAGCTTTGTATGTGAACAACTTATATTAGTTTCAAGTTTATACATGTTGCTTAAGAGATCATTGGGATATCCTCCGCATCCCTTAAATATGTGGCTTCACTGGGAATATTCTCCTATGCAAAGAGGGACTGCTGTCTTTCCCTGAAGGGGAACAGCAAAAATTCTATATGTGTTAAACAATGAAATTGCAAATATTATTTTATGTTTTAAAAAATATAAACCTGTGTTACAAAATTGATTGAGAAAGTTGCTAATTTTAGACAGACGTTATTTCTCACAATAATCCTATCTGCTCTTTTTTCTTGTGTTTAAGTCATTCATTAGCCATAAGAGCAAGCTAAGATAGTCGAATTAAATAAATAACATGCAATGTTTAAAGCTTCCTAGCTTTACCTGACTCAGGCAAATGGACATGATCTTCCTGCTAATCACCCATCACTATAATCGCAATGTAAATAGGTCCAGAAAAGAAATCTTGAAAGGTAATTTGTATCTAAAAATAGCAACATTCAAGATCAAATATCTAAAACTAATATAGATTATTATTATTAGTAGTAGTATTACAAATATGTTTATTTATAGGTAAAGTAGTCATTTCTATTATATTTGGAATCTTATCTTAGGAGCTGCATAGCTTGTCTACACAAAAAGTCACAAGACTTCTATCAATTATTGAATAATCTTTTCAGTACTATTAGGACAAAGTATTAGCACCAACCATCAAAGCATTCCTGACAGCTCAAAATAGATGGAATAAAACCTAGACACACTCAGTCATCCTACTGAGATACTCAAACTCGCAAAAGCACCAGAAACTATTGGCTTCACAGGCAACTTCTATAAGCAATTTATAAAAACTTGGTCCCTCACCTCATAGCAGTGTTTGATCACAGTTTCCATTCAGTTAACATGCAGCTAGAAATGTAAGAAGCTACTATCTTCACATACCCTTAACCAGGCAAAGATTGTGTGCTTTACATCAGTTACAGTCCCTTTTTCCTAACCTTGCAACATTTTTGTCTTTGCTGTTACATCCATCCTACTATCCGGTTGTGAACATTAAGCCCAAAGTTACAGGGATTGGGATTTTTGGCCAAACCCATTTCCTTTTACCAATGGCGCAGACCACACATCCCCAGTAAAAATGTTTTAGTGATAGAATCCCTGATGGAGGCATTCTCCAAAAGTCATAATGCATTGCAAGAATTATTAATCTTTTCACTCATGACATCACACTCACCAGTCTTGATAAATCATTATGACACTCCATAACCTCCTAACCCTTTATGGGAGTTTACAATATTATAAACAAAAACTGAAGCTCTGTCTGCTTGTACCAGTGGAAATACAATTATGTTACCCATCTGGAGATAGGAGATCAGGCAATCTGGAAAAATTAGTATTGTACAATGTTCTGCCTCTCCTATCCCAAATAAATAGTATTTAGAGTGTAGAGGTCTCTTGGTTTGGCAAACTTGTTGCAGTTGAGATGATCATGCTGCCTGAGATCACTCATTTATTTCCTCATCAATGTACCCTTAACTATCATTAATAGACTTCAATTAATGATAAATAAATTTATCTTGGGAGAAAAATGTCCCGTATAACACTTGCTAGAAAACTAAATTCATCCAAAGCCTACACCATATCCATGTAGTGGTCACAGTCTATATCTTAGGATATACAGGCATAACATATATTTACTTATCAACAGGCTCATTCATGGTTTCAGACTTATATAATGTACATAGCTACACAAAGCTTGATGAATCATCTGTGGAAGCAATCTATCTTGCCCATGCCAAATATTCCTACTTCAAATACTATAGAGAATTAAGCAGCTCTAAGAAATTAACAAAAACAAAATCCCCGAGTACTCAGGAAACCCCCTTAGCTGAGAACTTAGCTGATGAATTTGCAACTGAAACTCTTTATAGAATACTTAAGATTTGATCTTACATCTTTGTATATACGAGATCCCCATACATCTCCTGGTGCACTTGTACAACCTGATGGACATATAACCCTGAAAATAAGAAAGAGGAGATTATTTGGGTGCTGACATCAAATTTTAGACATGTAAGAAATTGTGAATCTTCTACAAGTCACCAATTTACTAAAATAATTGTATTATAATTATTGGTGCCAGAACACCCATAATATCCATGCACATTTAAAACACAATATAGAGAACTCTGTATGAAGGGATTTACTATGCATACGATATAGAGCAGTAAACAGTGACGTGAATTGATTATACACATATTATAAAGCTAAAGGGGAATCAGGTTTATCTACATAGAGTTTTTCAGTACAGCTAGTAGCTTTGGAGTGCTTGGTCTGTGGACAAATAGCTGTACGCTATGTGATGTTTTTCACTGTATAGTTACAGACCAGTGGTTCACTAAGCTTTAACAGAACATCTAATGGGACACAATGCTCTGATGAAGTCGAGCAGTATTTATGAATTGCATGTCTTTCAAGGCAAAATACATTGGAAATGAGATAGTGAAGTGAAAAACAAATTAACGTGGGCACAGTGGAATATTTGTAGCCAAACTTACTCTGTGATTGGATCAGTCAACTCTTTTGCAGCCATGGAGCATGAAACTTCAACTGCAAGTTAAACACATATAAGTATATTACATTATATATCAGGGGTTTAATATGATGCTTGATGTTAAATTGTTTACTTGATTGCTGCAAGAATCCAACAACAATTAACTTTAGTCAGAAATATAATGAATTATAATAACATTGTACACTAATGGTGGGCAACTTGGTCCTATAAGACCTGTGCTTTTCTGCTTGTGTGTAAAGAGTCTCTATACTTAAAAATGTTAGTTAGTCATGCAAAGAAACATTGAAATCCTGGACTTTTGTACACTCGTGTAGGAGCTTGCCAACCACTGCCGCACATAGCAGCATAGAACTATTGTAATAAGATGTTTTATAATAATATACCTACAAACAACAGTTTTTTTACAAAATGTGAAATAAAATATATCAATATGCAAACTATTGCCAAATCTGCCAAATCAGACCACTATTGTTAGTATCAGGGACATTACATTATAAACTTTGTTTCCAATAATTGCTTTAATTCCATACTGAAATCCACAGCAGTAGCAATATAATATTTTTTCAGGACATGCCAAATGCCTATACTGCCAAGTGGGTACATGTCCTGGTAAACAAATTGTCCAAGAACAAAGGTCTCAATCAAGGGACTGCTCTTGAAATCTGGCATCTAGTAACCCAATCTTAAAAGGTAATCTGGAAATTGCGCTAAGATGGGTATACCATACATGTTCACTTGCCAGATGCACCTAAAAGGTCATGCATGAAAATTGAGTTTTCTATAGAGTAGCATAAATATGTTAAAGTGAAATGTGGACCTGATTTGTTCTTATCTCAAATCAATGTTTTACATAATATAAAGTTTGTGAGTGTTAGATAAATCTATTTTACATTCACAAGCTTGTGTTTTATTACTACTCTGTAAAAATGAGTGTGTCAATTCAAATAAATTGGTTACTGGGACACTAACACTTACTTCCAACATTCCCTACTTCATTGGAATAGGAAATATTTGAGTTTTGGTTTTTAAATACTCAGGTATACATGCTTTATATTTTTTGCCCAATAAAAATCTTCAATTATAATATAATTAAATTAGTAAGAAGATGCAATACTAGCATTTTGTAAGGTTGCACAGATTATTTCTAAAATCTATACCATGTGTTAAATAAAATAAATGTGTTTTAATTTCTTTTTATTTATAGGATATTTTACCACATTTTTTACCACATTTAAATAATAATAAACATCTGTATGTATTGTGCATTTTTCAGACATATATTTTACATGTCTTACACTGTATCATGCAGGTATAATATTTATTGTGGTATATTTTGTCATTTACATTTAACTTTAACATTACATTTTAATTCTTTGATTGATTACTACCTGGTGATTTGGTGGAAGGTGGCTCATTTTCATCAGTCTTCTTATTAGGTGATCTTAAGACAACTGAAACAAACCAAGGACCATATTTTCTGCTAGTAATTAGATTTCTTGTTGTCCCCTCATAACCACTTATGCCAGCTTTCTTCTCCACTGTGACTGGGCCACCATCATCTGTTAATATTCCAGAATGAATGGCAGCGCCACAAACGGCAGAATCCTGATGGAACAATATGAAATTAATAATTAATGTTTCCTTTCCTTTATTTACATCAAAAACATTTTGATCTGGATTCACTAGGAATGAACAACATAGATCACTGTCTGGTGACTTTTCATGGTAGTGTTTTCAAGCACTTGTAATAATTCTTCAACCATTGTATTACTTTGTTGAGGTAGGTTTTACAATTACAAATGCCTAGTAATTACACATGAAGAGCAATTATTAATCTGTATTTACAACTACAGTACAGCTACAGAATATTTCTTTGATACAGTAGAAATGCATATTCACAGAAAGTTATAACAAAAATCTATGTTTTTTACTGACTGTATAGACTATTATGGTATTATATGTGCCAACTGTAAACTGATTTGTGTGTTCATGGAAGCCATTTTGTTACTTTTTTATAAAAATAGAAATCTGCCAGCAGGAAGCAATTATAATACAATAATGACAATGTATATGAACTAATTGTAAATGTATCACACAATTAGATAGAATTATGGGAAATGCCACCTTGCCATGTTTCAGACTTCAGTGCTGGACATGTGTTTCTCCATGGGCTTAGGGGGGAACCATTTTAAATAAATACCCTGGTGGTGATTGGCTATTACTGTATATAAAACTTACAACTAATGCCTGTAAAACACCATGAATTGCTGTATGATAAGAGACTACTGGGAAACATAGATTAGTGAATACCAAGAATGATGCCAAAAGGCTGAGATATCTGTTAGTTTTGCACTGTAACCCTCTGCAACTCTTAGTGAATTTTGACCTGTTTTCTACTTTTTTATTATTGCTGCATAAAAAAACATCTTAACAAAGTCTGTATTATATCTTACATCTGTATAGACATCACTTCCATACACAGGCATATCTTTATCCTGACATCCCGGTGGACATATAACTCTAGAAAAAAATAATATTATGTATTGTTATTGTCTGCATATTGATTTATTTATATTCATGAAGTATTGATTAATTCTGCTTTAACTTATCGAATAATCATAGCAATTTATTTTCAGTACTTACTCTGTGACTGATGTAATGAACTGTCTTGCCGTTGTAGAACATAAAGCTAGAACTGTGGAAAACAAGGTGGATATTATTATTTTGTCCAGTTTTATCATTGATATTAGCTAAATATGGCCTGCACAAACTGAGTAGCAATCAAGTAAAAAATGTATGGGCAAAATGTTTAGAAATATTTTTGTAAAGAAAACTTTATTGTGGTAAGAAACAAGAGTAAATTATTTGCTTATTTTTTACTAACATTTTGGAAATCAGCTAAAAATTAGAAAGTTAAAGCATTTTGTTATTATCACAACTCTTGAGGGATAAAAATGTTTAGTTAAAAGGTAATTGAGAATCAGAATTCAAGGCTGATTCACAATTCTGAAAGATTTTCTTTGTTGACACTCAAGTGCACAAAAACTTGACTTTACTAGTTTCTGCTGCATGAGCTTTTTCCCCAAACTTCTACACTAATGTAAATATTTTGCTCCCCACATTACAGCACTCAATGCACAGCCATAAATCCTGCCTTAGATGCAACAGCTTTCTGTGTAGGGGGCAGCCAAACCAAGCTTTACGAATGAAACGGCCCTAGTACCCTATAGGAAATGTGAATGTCATGAATATTATAATGAGTGGGAAGTGCTGCAACAAGTACTGTAACTGCTGAGGCAAGGAAACGTTAGATATATATATGAAGTAATTGTTGCTTAATTATTAATTTATTTTGATATTAAAAAGATGTGATAATTGTATTTATAGCTTCAATAAATAAATATGTGTTGATATGGTAAAACATGATATATTTATAGACAATGTATCAGAGCATTTGTTCCTAGACAACATGGTTTTATGATTTGTATTAACCACTTGAGTACTGGGTTGTTAAGTGTCAAATAATGTAGAAATTACATCATTTTAGTGCTGTATGTGCTATACTGTCACTTTAAATGCTTCTGAGTGGCTCAGCAAGGGTTTGAAAATGACATGCGAATGGTCTTTAGTACACGTAAATCTTTCTTCTGCTTTTGCAGATAAGTCAGTGCTTTGATTTGCGAGTGATCCTTTAAATCTTATTAGCATAGGGTTTTAGATTTGCAATTGATATGCTAAGTGTTAAAGTGCTAACGTTACTAAAATGCAGCAAAGCTTAATATTTTGAAGTAATGATACAACGGTTAAGACATATTCTAAAACTTTGCTGTACATTTGGACATTTGGAATTTGAGCAGTCTTGTGTTTCAATGGACACCACAGGTTTGACAAATATAAAAAAAAATCTATTTTCTAGAAAAATTCAAAAATGTAGATAGCTACAATGAGCTTGAATTTAATTATATGAATGCAGACTAAAAAAAATATTTATGTAAAAGGGTTCCCAGGGATGAACCTGTTTTCCAGTCAATAATATAATAGATATGTAGGCTACATTGGTCCAGAAGTACAGTGTTGGTGTATTTACCTACAGTCAGGCTGTCAGAATATCTGAGGCAGCAACAGCCTCAACTGTATGCAAAAAATACTGACTATGTAGAAGACCTATGCTGGCAACCACAATATTTAAAAAAAATGAAATATCTTCATTGGGAAAATAAATTTATGTGAGGATATCTTTAGTCAGTGCTGTAGACATGCACAGTTTAACAATATGCTTAATGAAGAATGTGACATTTTTTTAAAAAAAGTAAGCAAAATCACCCTCAAACTCATCATAAAAGCGGATAATGATATAATATTAGATAGAAGTGTACATATATCATACATAGAGAGCAGTGTTAGGCTTTGTATTTACTAGTTAACTTTTCCAGAAGTAAGGGCCATCTTTTTCTTAAAAGCTCATAACCATTATTTGGATAGTCAATGCAAAGCTTCATATCATATACATAACGTATAATACATATTAAACTGTTAAGGAAAGCAAAAAATGTTGATTTAAAAGCAATGACACAGAATTATTTATGTTGTGCAGATATGAATTGAAGATGGAAATTAGTTTATATGGAAAGATAAAATATATATTTGTTAAATAGTCATTATAGACAGTACTTGTTACATTTTACCTAATTTGCATGAATAATGGCAGCATTTAGTTCAATTATTCAGTGTAATTTTATGTAAAAAGATAAATGTTAAATAGACCCCATCAATACAGAAACTGTTTCAAGCCAAGTTATTGAGAAAAGATGACGTTTCAGAAATAATTCTATTAAAATAAGAATTTGTTTCTCTTGGACCCATATGTTCTAAACCCATTAGATTGTGAATATGTCTCAACTGACAAGTAGTCTAAAATAGCTTAGTAAGTCCTCTGGATGCTGTAGAAAGTAATTTACTATTTCACAATTTTAAACTAAAACAATCTCCTAGATCTTAGAGATGTTATTTTATACTTAAGAAAAGAAACTGACAACTTATTATCTCCCTTTCATAAGATGCTGGCCAAAAGAAATGGCAGTTTGAAATATACTATGTTCATTTGTGACACATTAATGATATTGCGTGCATGAAAGATTGTAAGATAGGGATGTCTACTTAGAAGTAAATACGTTTGTGGTGTCACCAAGCTAGCGGTATAGGAGAGAAAAGTAAATAATAAGTCAAGAAAATAAGACTTATTTAGGAGATACGGCGATGGTTGACTGCAAAATTATGGAAAATTATTAATTTGCCCTCAAGCTTCATGATCTGGAGACTAGCTTGATATATTCTACTGCTCATGAGGACCACCGTTAATTTTTAACATGATTATATTTTATGGTTATATTTCATGTGACACAATTCACAATCTTCTAGTTTTAAATTAAATACACTTTAAAGAATTTATTTATAATCACTGATAATGACTGCCTTTCAGAAAGTCACTTAGATGGGATGAAATGCTGTTAAGCTAGAATGAAAGTCTGGAATATTTGCCCATAGTAGTAAGCCAGTGATGGCACACTAAGATACTAGAGTCTACAAGTTATAGTGATTGATTCACAAGATATAAGCCCAAGGAAGAGGGAAAAGTAAAGAAGTTTGTGCTTGCACCCAAGAAGGGGTGTATATTATAAAGATGAATTCTCAGCAAATTGGGCAAAGAAAATACAGTTATTTTATTGTGTGAATGATGCTTTTAGTCTGTTAACCTGCTACTGGGGGAAGGGAATAGTGAATTATAACACTGTGAATGAGTTGCTAAGGGAGAAGTGCATTACTTGGACACAGCACACCCCAGAAATATTTCCCATTCTCCCTGAAAGTCTATATAGGGACATGAGGTACTTTTTTGAGCTCCAAGTTGGTAGCGCTTATAGTAGGTTTGGTTATTCCATTAAAGATTAAGCTTTTTCCCACTAGAGATAGGTCCCTATTTGATCTAGATAAATAAACATGTTCTTTTACCAAGAAGTGTTGTTAAAAAAAAAACAATAAAGGCAGTTTTCCCATTTATTTTATTAAAATTGTGGTCGATTTGGTGTTAAGCACCAGGAAGATTTGGCCATATGTGCATAGGAAAATATAGTAAAACGAGATAAACAAAGATTATGTATTTTCTCTTAGAATGGGGTTAAAGCATGTCCTTTTAAAAAATTATAAAATAAACCTTACGGCTTTATACATTTATGTATTTTTGCAATGTAAGAATTATATATTATACATTAATAATAAAACAACTAACAAAACAGATATTTGGGCTAACATAGAGACCAATTTGATTCATGTTTATGTATGTTTTAATAGCAAGAATATTTATATTTTAAATTCAAATTGATAGAAGATAATAATTAAAGTAATTGTATAATAACTCCTAATAATAAAATGAAAATGCAAGTATTTCATTACCATTAATAAAAAATAGAACCATTTATTTAGCTGCAATAAACATGAAATTTTAGTCTGCTGTGGGAATATTTCGTTATGATTTCTTTTCATAGGGCCTCATTCAATTGCAATTTGGCCAATTGAATAGGGCTCTATAGCATATATTTTTTACAGAAGTGTTTAATTAGTGAAGACATTGACTTTAGATAGAAGTTCCCTAACTAAAAATTTCTGTAAAAACAATATGCTGTGTGCTTATTTAGATCACTATTCAACTGGCCAAATCGCAATTGAATGAGGCCCATAGACACTTAACATTAACATAAGCTTTTTCCCATTTGAGTCTTACCTTTATCGCTATCTTTGCATGCTGTAAGGTTGATCGGAGCTACAAAATAAGCAAAATACATGCTAAGTATATCTGCTGCATCTAAAACTACTATCAACCCACAAATATATATTTTTAGAATGTTTTGTTTTCCCCCACATTTTTTATCTTACATAATATTTTGCAATAAAATATCACACATGCAGTGTTAAAAAACAATAATAAGAAAGAATAATTAAATGGACTATAATTTGAAAATATTTTATTAATAATATTAGTTTGTAATGAACATATGTTAATGATATCTATATATGCTAGTAAAGCAAAGGTAATTTCAAAACCTAATGGGATTGAATCTTTTCTTATGAGACATAACAATATTGTGTAACAGTTATATATCTGATTACAACCTAGTGCACACAGACAAACATTAGAGCTATTATTCCTAATACAAATATACACTAAGTAAACTTGATTGTCTTTATGCTTATACTCAAAAATGATTGAATAAATGTTCACCAAAAAATGGAAAGTGAGATTTAATACAACTAAAAGGTCTGCATTTTACTAAAAGCTTAAATTTATACCTGATTTGCCAAACGGTAGCAGTGCCAACAGCATTAAGAGAAGTTTCATTCTGAAAGAAGAGACAACAGCCTATGTAAGAAACTAAAATGCAAATATAGCCAGTATGCAATATATAATATTCAGACCTGCTTCCTTATTCAATATTTGTTTTCAAAAGAGAAAAAATATGTTAGTGTAACATGTTGAGACTAGGATACCTTAAAGAGAAATCCTGTAGTGTAGGAAATGTAGCCATGTTGGGCGCTGAATCTGTCCAAAGCCAATTTAAAACTTAATGTTCAAAAGAAGTTATCAGAAGCAGTCGGGTTACACATAGCATAGTGATACACTATGTGATAAATGTTAGTCAGCTGCACAGCCTTTTATTTGTTGAAAAATGACTGGAAAATGGGAGGAATCAAGGAACAGACGAAAGGTAAGGCAATTTGCCAAAAAAGCTTTACACACCCAAATGTGTTATCTGCTAATGCATATGGAAATGTCATAATATAACCTTCACAATATATATCCTCATATTGGAAAGTTGTAAGTGTTTCCCTCCATGAGCATTGATAGATTAATCACTGACTGACATATCTTTATTAAACCTTCATTGTTTGATAATGTTATCCTGAAATCTTGTCTACTTTTTGGGATTTAAAGGCTGGATGTGGTAACCACTGCCTTATAGTCATATAAAATTCCAGCCTCGTAAGTCCAACGTGTAGCACGTAAGGGCTGTGTGCTTCAAATTTGGCCGTTTTACGTTGCAATTTAATTAGAAAGGGCTGCGAGCTACGAGCGTGAGACGCTATTTCGTAAACCAGTTCTTGGTCGTCGTCGTTGCATGCTTGAATGTGAACAATTAAGTAATCACGTAGTTACGGGTTCAGATGGAGCCAATGGAAAAAGAGATCATTAGCGTTACGTCACTGAGGGGAGATTTCGAAGTCCTACGTTCTTCACGAACTGTTTGCGATCAGACCCACAGTCCAGATATAATGCAACTTGAATAAAGCAGTAAATATGATATTCTATTACATGCGAGTTACAGTGTATGCCGTAACACATTGATTACAGGGATCGATATAACACAAAATATAATCATGAAATAAAGTATTTTTCGGGGCCGATTTGCCTGCTTGAGAATGTAGTGCTATCAATTCTAAGACCTAACATCACTTTCCCTTATAATGAATGCATTACAAGTGCTATGTATTGTACTTCACCCCCTTGCGGGTGCTCTCGAGCACACGTTGGCCTTTGGGCTCCATTTGCATGTAACGTGCTTGCTAGACTATTCTCCGCCGTCCTGCGTGTTAGCATGCAAAGCCCGCTGCGAGCAACGTTACAGGGCTAATTTAATAGCCGTAACATGTAAATCTCGAGTTTTACACCATAGCCCCAATTTAATGAGGCTTTTAGTACATTAGTACTTCTATATGTGTTACTTTTACATTATTCTCAATTATAGGTAATATAATAGAAAATGAGACCGTCATTATTACGGCAGTAAAACATGGTGGTTACATGTCAATCAATTCGGGGGTCCGAAATGTGATCAGACTTGCAATACCGCAAAATTATGACAATGAATGCCAATACTGTTCTAGTCCATATAGGTGGCCTGATATGTATTAACTCATTGATTCCCAATATCAATATAAGCCCAAAACATAAAAAAAAAATCAATTCACTGCCGATTTGCGAGCTTGAGACTATTGTGCAATTAATTCTAATGTCTATCATCACTTTCCCCCGTTATTTACAGTGCAGTATTGATTTTTTATTTGCATTTACAGTGCTATGAATAGGTGTTTAACCCCCTTGCGGGTCCTCTCTAGCACTCATAGGATTTTCTCCTTCATTTGCCATTTATGGGTATGAAACCATTTGCGGGCTTGGGGAATTGGAGAAATTGAATACCGATTTGCGATTTTAGCCATCCTAACCCTTGCGGAATTGAAAGATGAAAGTCTTCGCGAGGATGTAAGTTCCGGTTTTACCATCGCAAAGTTTTCAAGGCTGTAACCAATAACCGATTTGGAGCCTGCAAAAAGACGCCAATTGAATAGCAAATTAACTTTCTGCATCACTTACGGGCTACAGTAACTTGCGATAGCTCCATTGAATGTCTGTTAATATACATTTCTAAAGTGACAGGATTTACCCATACAAGTTACCAATCAGTGGGTTGTCTCGGTTCCACTTCAGTGTTTATCTGTATGTCCTAGCATGTGATTGACAATCACTGAGATACATCTAGATTGTAGCAACCTTTTACTAGTGACTGGTATTACGCTAATAAATCCTGTTTGCTTTTTCTCTTTCCTTGTTAGATTTGCGTGTTTAGTTTGCTACATAGTTTAAGCATACAGCACTGTTTGATTTGTTTGGAGTTGTGCTTTTAAACCCAAGTAAATCCTAAATTAATCTCTGTGTCAAAATAGATATTCCATGTTCCACAAAAAGAAGAAAAGAAAATAAAGAACAGAGTATCCTTTGGGTTGCATTGTAAGCACCTAAAGTGTACATTCTGTTTTATATGTGTATTAAGTGTTAAATCATTTGGACATGTTTATAAGTAAAGTAGTATGTTTTATTGTTAACTATATGTAAATGTACCACTGTATAATGCAGGAAAGTTGCATTAGTTGGGTCAAATTAACCACAAACATTTATTATAAATGTATGCACAGTATCCCCTTCTGGATCACTACCTTGTCAAGGTGAATGGCCTATATCATGTTGAGTCACCCAAGATAGGCAGGTCATAGGTCAGACAAATCGCCATCCAATAGAGAAGGAACTGGCAAACAACTCCAGTGTCTTTGCCAAGAAAACCTTATGGATCAGCACAACCAGAGACATAATTGTGCTTAGTAAGCTGTGGTCATGGAGAGTCAGACATGACTGGATGACTGAACAACAACATTTCTGTAGTTCTAATTAATCTGTATTATCATTCTGTGGATTAAGTAATGTACCTCTTTGAGTTACTGTACCTGGCGAGAGAACATTTTAGGAAAAAAATGCTAAAAAAAAGAACATTATTAATGAAGTGAATTGTTCAGTGCAATGCATTGGATAAAAATAAATATATAAGAAAGTTTGTGCTTACATAAGAAACAACTACATTAGGGCTGAAAATGGTAAGTCCAATAACAAGATTTCAATGTCTCCTGCTTTGCTATTATTTGCATGTGAATTAGACCATAGCACCTTTAGATCAGACAGTAAAGTACTTGCTGACCTTAAAATATGACATTTATGTACCTGCCAAATGCTATCCATATTTACCATGTCAACAACATAAAGAGAGTTATGACAAGAGAGAATAGTTAGGATCACAAATTCAAGACAGCATAAAAACTTGTGTTGCTTTTAGTGAGACGAGACGCACTACTATATGGCACATTATCTAAACAAGTTCATAATAGTTACATAGTAATTGAGGTTGAAAAAATACTTTCAGTCCATCAAGTTCAACCTTTTAAGATCTCCTCTGATCTGCAATATGCAGATTAGTTGTTGATTAATTGAATATGTTATTTTTTCTTGTATATTTGTTATAACAGCCTCTCCTCTATTTCTCCCAACCACAGACAGTAGGGCAGAACATAGAAGGAACCTACGAAAAAGCAAAATAGTTACCCACCCAGGACTTAAATAATGGAAAGGAAAATGAGCATTGTCTGATAGATTTTGGAGGATGAACATGTGGTGCAAAAATACCTATAATGTGGACTGCAGGAGAATGTTTAGTCCAAGCCAAGCACTGATTATATACTCATATGTAACACTGTAAAACCCCTTCTGAATCGCTACCTTGTTGTGGTATAGGGTCTTGTGTACCTCAATGAAACTGTGAGCTATACCATGTAGGGTCTACCCAAGATGTTCAGGCCATAGCTGAGATTTCAGACACATTGCTGCACATTGGAGGAGGAACTGGCAACCCACTCCAGTATCTTTGCCATAAAGATCTTATGGATAAGCACAACCAGATAAAAGATGTGATTGGCATGATGTGCTCCACAAGGTCACAGAGAGTCGGACACATCTGAATAACAAACAAAACCACACTGTAAATAGATAATAAATACCCATAATTAATTGCACTGTTATCCTCTATTATTGTTGCCCAGTCGTGTCCTCCTCTCCGTGACCCTATGGATTGCAGCATGCCAGGCACATCTTGTCTCTGGGTGTGCTAATCTACAGGGTTTTCATGACAAAGATACTGGAGTGGGTTGCCAGCTCTTTCTCCAGTGAACTGGGATATGTCTGACCTCTCTTCTATGAGCTGACCATCTTGGGTGTCCCCACATGGTATAGCTCAGTGTGTCATTGAGGTACACAAGCCCTTTCCCCATGACAACTTTGTGACCCAGAAGTGGGTTATCGCCTATAGTGTTTTTTTATTACAGCACATTTGTTATAGTTATAGATTTCTCAAGCATTTTATTCCAAGCTAATTTTTCATGTGCTGATAATATTGCATTTGTTTAACATATTATATATGATAATGGTTATGGATTGAAGAGCAAGGCATTTGTGGGCACATCTGCATGTTCCCTTCTCAGCTTCCCAGAATGCAGTGTAATAACTGTTTTTCTTGGAATTCTTAGCTGGAAGCGGGTTTTTGAACTTGTTTTAGACATTCAAATGTGAACACAGATGTACTATTTATTTACTATATATATATATATATATATATATATATATATATATATATATATATATATAATCCAAGTATTGCAGTCCATAGGGATACCTTTTTTATGGCAAGCTTTCGAGAGCGGACCTTTCTTTAGCAAGTCAGAGGCAATACTGATTTTACATTCCCATAGAAATAAATACATTTCAGGATTCATTAGTAATGTTCTGTTCAGCCAACTGACCCAAAGTCATATTTAGATATCAAAAATATGCAGAAAACCTTTTTTCTGAACAATCATAGAAAATGTTTAGTCATGAAACATCAGCTCAAAACAAATGAACATATATGCTAATTCATTTAAGTCTTTTTAAAAGTTAGTGACTGAAAACTTGGATACAATAACAATAAATAAAAAACAATGGTTTTGCGAGAGTTGTTAGTTATTCCAAAGAACAATTAAAATTTCAAAAAATTAAGTATATTATAGACTTTATGGAACAAAATCACTTACAAAGCTATATGAAAAAGATGTTCACTAAACAAAATGAGCCAATTATATGACTGAAAATATAGCTTGATATAAATTGTTAAAATAGTTTAGTTGAACTTATGAATAAGAAAGGAAATAAAAAACTAAATGTATAAACCGTTTAAAATGTATTTTAGGGAATAGTGATTTAACATAAAGATACTCAGTAGCATTGTTTACAATTGCTAAGATACAGACCATATTTAGCACACAATCATATATAGAGAGAGTAGTTTGGATGTATAATATTCTAATTAATAACATAATTTATTTTTATAAAATAAATTATATAAAAAAGCTTCTTACCTCAAAGTTATGTGAGAGAACATGTGACATTTTAGAACAGCAGAAACAAATTTCCCTTCTGATAAATAAATGAGAAAAAAGCATAAATGAATGAAACATGCGATAAAAAAAATGATGTTGCTTGAAGTACAGGAAATATTCTAATAGTGCAACTATAAACTATATGAAGTCTAAACATATATAATTAATAAAGATATTAATATCTAAAAATACTGTAAGAATGTTAACACTGTTTTCTCTTGTTAGTTTTTATTTTCATATTGTACAAACATCGGTAATAGACAAAATATTTAACTGATAATTTTGTATATAATACTAATACACTCTTAAAGATGTATAAAGTTATATAAAAATAGACTGAGAAAATTCTTTATTTACTTTTTTTATATGTTTAGCATAAACCTCATAACATAAAATAGCAGTAAGACTTATTAAGGCATACAGGTATACCCCCTTAACACTACCCCTTTTAGCACTGATTCACTATAGGGCTATTTTTGCTGTGAATCCCTGATTTGCGCTAAACCCACACTATATTGCTGTTTTTTGGCCGCCAATTTCTGCTAAACAATCTGCCTTGTGATAATGCTGTTTTGTCCTCACTGGACCCCGTTTAACACTCTTAACAACGTTACAGCATTAAGAGAGGCACCAGAGAGAGAAAGAGGAAACAGCATCAAATTGTGATACTGGAGAGAGAGAGAAAGCCACCAGAGACCCCCAAATCCTACCTATAACATCCATAGGCAAGGTATAGAATATTTTCATTGTTCCCTTGTTTCTCATAATGTGGTTGTTAATTGTTAATTGCCTAATAAAATCTTTAAAAACTAAATTTTTTTAACTGTTTTACAAAACATGTCTAAGAGCAAGGAAGACCAGGGCAAGTTAATGCACCAAAAGTATTCTTTTGGATGTAAAAATGCAGGTGCTGGACCGCTTGGAGAAAGGGGAATGGCAAGTGGATATTGGAGCGGATCTGAAGTTGCCAATCACCACAATCCACACGATCCTTAAAGAAAAAAGAAAAAGATAAGGTCTTCAGCTACCACCAGCACTGCATTTTCAGCAAAGAAGATTATCCACTCCAAGTGCTAGGAGAAGTGTTTTTTCATCTGCATAGACAATGAGCTGGAGTGTAACTTGCCTCTCAGCCAGACCATCATAATGGAGAAGGCTAAAACATTTACAGCCATATCCAGAGCCAAGTTGGTTTTACAGCTTCAAAAAGAGGAACAACCTCTACAACATTAAGGTCACAGGAGAAGCGGCAAACGCTGAAACCGAAGCAACTTTAAAAGAGATAGTGGGAAGAGGCAATTACCCTCCTGAACTGGTGTTCAGAGTGGACGAGACAGACCTCTTCTGGAAGTGGATGCCAAGCCGCACAGTCGAGCCACACGGGAGCATAAGAGCATCAGGCTTCAAAGCTGCCAAAGATCGGCTAACCCTTCTTCTCGGTGGGATCGCCAGCGGTGACTTCAAAATCAAGCCATTGCTGTTCTCCCACTCAAAGACACCAAGCCATAAAGGGAATTGCGGGCTCTTGTTCATCTCTGAATACAATGCCCATAAATCCCTCCCACAGCCACAAACTGCCTGGCCGAGATGCGATCAGCTGTTATGATCCAATCGGGGTATAACGAAGTAGGACACAGGCCTCTCAACCAATAGAAAGCAGTCTAACTGCAGATGATTGACAGATGGAGATTATAAAGTTGCATTCCACCCACCCATGCATTGACGGTGTTTTCAGTGAGAGAGAGAAAGTAGGGCTATTTAAGAGCAGTAATTTGCGGTTTTGTTTATTTCTATTATACCATTTACAATTTTACAAATTATTCCTTGTTGACACATATTTACAAATTACACATACTTGCAATAATAATTAATAATAATAATTTAAAGAACACACATAGAGCTAGGTCACTCCATGCACACACACCCTATCCCGTCCCCCACAACCCATCCCCCAAAAGGTATTAAATACGCATATTACACACATTTTTTTTCCCTATCATTCATATACAGCCAAACTTTGATTGATCTATATATTATTACTTATATTATTTTTGGGATTATAATGGAGGAAGGAGAGAGGAGGGGAGAGGAGTGGAGAGGTTGGGAGGAGGAGAAGAGGAAGAGAGAGAGGTGGCCCTGGGGAGTAGTGAAGGAGAGGAGGAGGGGTGGAAAGGAGTGGAGGAGAGAAGTGGAAAAGAGGAGGAGGTTGGGAGTGGCGGAGGAGAAGAGGTGGTGGAGGAAGAGGAGCTGGAGGAGGAGAAGGTGGTGGAGGAGGAACAGGAGGAGGAGCAGGAGGTAGTGGAAGTGGAGGAGGAGAGTGGAGAGGTGGAGGCAGGTGGTTTTAGGGTGGCCCTAGCACCAGGCCCATGTAGAAGAGGGACAGAGAGGAAAGGGCCTGATTTCAGGGGGGGGGGTAGTTCGGGGGAGGGACTGGCCTCAGGGACAGGTCAGGGAGATGAGGATCCCTGCCCACAGTTGGGAGGGCAAGAGGCTAAGGGCAAGCACAGGGCCCACAATTACGTGCACCAGGAGAATGTAGTCTTCCTTGGTGCCGTCTGTGGCCACCCCATGATCCCTGCAAGGGGAGGGAAGTTAGGCCAGGGTCTAGGGCTCAGGCATGGGGGGAGGTAGCCGGTACGGTTACAGCAGTGAGCACAGCGCCAAGAGATGTGAGGTCTGTCAAGCACCGTTTTGATGACATCAAGGCCAAGGTGAGGAGGATGATGGCCAATGAGGAGAAGAAAGTGACTGTGCACTATAATGCGTGGGAGAGTATCGCCAAGGACCTTCTGAGGCAGGTGCCCACCGCTGGAGCTTCAGGCCTGGTGGCCCAGCAGGACCCAGCCTCCAGGTCAGGTGAATATCACATACACCAACATACAACCACATGCACAACACACACACTACACATGTACATGATGATCAACAAGGACACTGACATATCAGCTCCATGGTATTAAAAAGGGATAGATGGATGCATCAAGAATTCCATGCAGCTGACAAATCATTTGTGGGCACAACAAGAGTAATCAACCAATAGAGAGTCCATGTATTGGTGTGCCCACTGCAGCCTATGCAGTTACAGACCGCAGCTGGAATCAAGATAGCGTTAGGAGCCAAGAACGATCAAGACCAAGAACCAAAGAATAGATAATATCTAGCAAATGATAGATAATCTGAGTTGCAATTAGGAGAATCATCCAGATTCGAGCCTTGATGTCAGTTAGTAATGCACACAAAACAATGTATTATTCATCACACTAATAACATATACCTTTCTTTTCTCTCGTTCAGCATCAAGGAGGTCTGAGTCCAGGGGCGAGTCAGAAGTGGGGGCGTTGGCTCCATCGGAGCAGGAAGTGGAGGAGCAAGCCCCTGCCCAGCAGGAACCGGTGAAGGGGGAGGAGGATGTAATATGGCTAGTAGGGTCACCATCAGCACCACCAGCCACACCTCCTGGATTTGACTCTTCTATCCCCTCCTCCAAAGACTAAGTATATATCCAGGGCTCTCCCACGGGAGGGAACATCAGCAACAGCCACCACCTCCTCTCCCACACAGCAGTGCATTGCACTGGCCGCCACCACCACCACCGGGCCCACCAACACCACTGCCCTTAATGCAGCAGGCTCCAGCCGAGCAACAGACCCTCCCTACTTGGACACCATCACCGCCACCTCCTCACCAGGCCACGCCCCAGGGTCCTCCATCCCCAACATCAGGCGGAGATGCTGGCCCTAATGCGGCAGCAGATGGAGTGTCTCCTGGGGATCCAGGCCAGTATCCCCACCAATCATGCGGAGGTCATGCACAGCCTGGCCATGTGCAATAGGGAGGAGAGGAGGCTCCACCTAATGACAGAATCCTACCTGGCCGGGCAGCTCAGGATTGGGGCGGACTAGAGGGCATTCCAGGGGGTGACTGCAGACGCTATGCAACATGCTCTGGTCACCAGCCCCACCTCATCCACCCCGTAGGCATCCCCCGGCCACCCGCAGCTTGGCCCCTCCTCTCCTCCCACCATGCCTCCTCCACCACCATTGCCCCCATCCCAAGGGGGTGCCTCCCCCTGGCCCCTACCACCAGGGAGACGGCGGCCATCCACGGGGGATTGGGGCCCTGTGTCTAGGCAGGGGAGGAACTAGGGGCTGCGCAGATGTTTATGCCTTCTCAAAAGCACTCCTCAGTGACAATCTATTGGTCACAATGTTAACCTAATCTAGCCTGGCTACAGAGTCTTGTATCTTGGCCTTTGTGATGGTGATATTTTGTATTCAGATGGCTACCACCCATTCCATGGTCCATGATCCTCTTCTCTGTGGACAAGTAGGGTTCTGTTTAACATTTCATCAATTGATGGTCACTGAGGAATGCTGTTGAAAAGAGATGCTGCATCCTTATATTTTTTAAGGCGTTATTTTTTAGGTGTTATGTTTTTGTTTTATTTGTTGAAGGCATCTTCTACATCTGCAAGTATTGTGAAGGAAATGTATGAGGTGTAAGGTTTTCCCAGTGCCTCTCAGGTAGACATTCCCCCCTTAACATGTAGCTCCCACAATCTTTAAGCTACCATATAGCCAGATATCTAAGACATGATTGTTGTTAGCTTAAATGTAGAATAATACCGCTATGGCGGTGAACTTGCAAAGTCTTACAATGGCATGTTAATGACAGCCAGCATTAATATATGCACTAGTGAAGCTTGTGATCCTGACCTCAATATCAGTCTGAGAACAGGTCCTTGTGTCTGATGTAAGTAACATAGCATCTGGCTGTTGACCTTTGTATCCTCTCTGTATTAATGGGTATTTCCCCCTATTGCTGATATCATAAGTAACAGCACGTATTTATTGTGAAATGACACATCATTATTAATGGTCATGGCTAGTGAGTTATCCAGAGAATTAGACAATGGTTATTAATGCTTGCAGATGGGAATCAGGTGAGTTTGTATATTGTTACAGTTACAGTATTTAGCACTGTACTGTACATGCATTTTTATTATCCTCTTCAGCCTTTTTTTGTTGACCACTTTTTTCAGATTTTTGTTTTGTCACCACACTGTATGTGTGAAACTAGATTTGATTACATGGTCCAGAGGTTACTTACCGTATATACTCGAGTATAAGCCACATTTTTCAGCCCTTTTTTTAAGGCTAAATAGGGCCCCCTCGGCTTATACTCAAGTCACTCCCCCCCCCACCCCCCACCTGGTGTCTCTCTAACTCCACCGTGTCTCTCTACCCCCCATGTCTCTTTCCCTCCCCTGTGTCTCTTTCCCTCCCCCCTCCTCATCCTCAACCCCCCCTCCTCATTCTAAACCCCCCTCCTCATTCTAAAACCCCCTCCTCATTCTAAATCCCCCTAAATACCTCCCCCTCTCCCTTTACCCTCACTTACCTGCTTCTGCTCTGGCCTCCGCTCCTTCTTGACCCGGAGCGCATGTGACGTTACATGTGATGTCACGTCATTAGCATATACCAGTTGCCGGCACCCGGTATATGCTAATGACGTGGTGCGCATGTGACGTCACATGCGCGCCGGGTCACTAAGGAGCGGAGGCGGGAGCAGAAGCAGGTAAGTCAGGGGAGAGGGGGAGGTATTTAGGGGGTGTTAGAATGAGGAGGGGGTTTAGAATGAGGAGGGGGGTTGAGGATGGGGATGTTGAGGAGGGGGTTGAGGATGGGGGGTTGAGGAGGGAGGATGGGGAGGGAGGTTGAGGATGAGGAGGGAGGTTGAGGAGGGGGTTGAGGAGGGGGTTGAGGATGAGGAGGGGGGTTGAGGTTAAGGAGGGGGTTGAGGAGGGGGTTGAGGATGAGGGGGTTGAGGAGGGAGGTTGGGAATGAGGAGGGAGGATGAGGAGGGAGGTTGAGGATGAGGAGGGGGGTTGAGGAGGGGGTTGAGGATGAGGAGGGGGTTGAGGTTGAGGAGGGGGTTGAGGATGGGGGGATTAAAGAGTGGGTTGAGGATGAGGGGGTTAAGGAGGGAGGTTGAGGAGGGAGGATGTGGAGGGAGGATGAGGAGGGAGGATGGAGGTTGAGGAGGGAGGTTGAGGATGAGGAGGGAGGATGAGGAGGGAGGTTGAGGATGAGGAGTGGGGTTGAGGAGGGAGGTTGAGAATGAGGAGGGGGGTTGAGAAGGGTGATAAGGGAGGGGGGAAGAGACACAGGGAAGGGAGAGGGGAGAAGAGACACAGGAGAGAGAGGGAGGCCACAGAGGGCACAAGAGGGACACAGGGGGCAGCACATTTCCCACCCTCAGCTTATACTCGAGTCATTTTACACAATATTTTGTGGTAAAATAGGTGCTTATAATCCGGTCGACTTATACTCGAGTATATACGGTAATCTATTTCATTAAGCAGATCTAGACATGTTGTAAGTGCTATGCCAGTGGTGTAGTCACCTTGGTAGATGCTATGCATCATGCTTATTCTAGACTATGACATTAGCCCCTTTAGGTATACTCTTTTTCCCACAAGCGAGACTTAGCTGCAATGAGCACCAAAGGCGCTCATCACAGGGACTGAGAGTCAGCGGGACTCAGCATGTAGCAGTTTGGCACTGATCGCAAACCACGCAATACTTTACGGCACGCAATACTTTACAACTTTAACGGCCGAACCACCTAACTGAAAAAAAAAAAAAAAAACGCCAATTACTTTAAAAAATACATTACACTCTCACACACAGCACAGGGGGAGAGCCAGGGAGCCTGTGAGTGAGGTTGCAAGTTCATTTGAGACAAAGTTCGGCTGAACGAGAAAAAAATGGCAGACGAAAAAACATAAGAGAATGAAAACAAGGCAGAAGGCAGCAAAAAGGACCCCGAAGGCAGTAACACTAAAAGAAAGTAAACATGATCACAAAGCCAGTAACACTTAGCCAAACAACGCAAAGCAACGGCAGTCATCACAAGCCACTCTAAACTGCAGCACAGACACAGAGGAGAAAGACACAGGGCAGGAAGAGGGGACAGAGGGTGGAAAAAGACACTGGGATGGGGAATAGGGAAAAACAAAAGACACAAAGTATGAAGAAAGGGGGAAGCAGACACAAGGGTCAGAGACTGGGGAGAGGTTCGCAATGAGCTCCGAAGGTGCTCATGGTAGGGCTCGCGATGAGTGCAGAAGGTGAACATTGAGAACCCTGAATGTTGTGGGCTGCCAAGGCCTGCAATGAGCAGCGAAGCCGCTCATTGTGGGGCTCGCAATGAGTGCTCATCGTGAGGCTCATACAGTAAACAAAGGGAGAGGCTCTCAATGGCCGCAGAAGGCACTCAGCATTCCTAGCCTTAAAATTTTATTGCTGTCATTTTTGACAGGCAAGTCGCTATATATAATAATAATAAAGAGTTAATACACATGCAAAGTCAATTTGTGACACTGTGGAGTATCAACATTCCCATGAGGGCCTGATAACAATATAACAGGTGATACTGGAATGGGTTGCCAGATTCTTCTCTGGAGGACTATGATTTGTCTGACCTGTCTGCTATGACCTGCCCACCTACAATGGCCCTACATGGTATAGCTCACAGCTTCAATCAGGTACACAAGCCCCTTCACCCCCACCACTTAGCAATCCACACTAATGTGAATTGATGAATAGCAGAACATAATAAGAGATCACAAAATGGCTATATATCTTGGCATAAGGCCACCTTCAATAGCGTGGGACCTTCCCAGATGGGCGTAACAGAGATTACCCCTGATGGAGGTGAGTTGGCTGTTGATGCATATCCATATGTCCAGTTGGAGGACCCTGGCTAAATTCAAAGTCTTTGAAGGAGGGGATAGTGGGGTCAAAACACGGCTGGGTTTCCGGAGCTCCAGATGGTGACCCCTACATCCAAATTACATCCTCCAAGCCAGGGCCCTCAGATCCTCTTCCTTCCTCCTCCCCATGCGCCGGTTCCTGCTGGGCGGGGCTGCTCCTCCACATCCTGCTCCTATGGAGCCGACGGCCCCACCTCTATCTCGCCACTGGACCAGACCACCTCCTGGATGCTGAAAAATAGAAAAGAATGGTATATGTCATTAGTATGATGAATCATAGATTGTTATGTGTTCCTTCCTAAGTATTTGACATCTAGGCTTGAACCTGGGTGATTCTCCTAATTGCAACTCAGATTAGCTATCATATGCTAGATTTAATCTATTCTTTGGTTTATGGTCTTAATCGTTCTTGACTTATAACGCTGTGTTGATTCTGGCTGCATTCTGTCACTGCATAGGTAATGTAACTGCATTATTTCTGATGGACAGTGTAATAAAATTGCTTCTAAAAAATTTAATCTGAAATCTGATCAATTTTGGATAAATATTTTGTGTTTATATGCCGTCAGCCTTTTTGGATAATCAAATAAAGGTTTTATTTAGATCTGGATCCTAATTTTGTTAAATATTTTTTAAAAGGTTGATATTTGAGAAAAAATAGTTACAAGTAAATACAGTAATTGGTAAAAAACTGGATTATTAAAAAAACAACGCAAATATCTCCCACTGGCAATCATATTCGGCTAGACCTGTTTCTATTGGCTGGAAGGCCTGTGTCACACTACATTATTCCCATCAATTGGATAGTTACTGTTGTGGAAATAATACAAATGTCCTTACATTTCTAGTGTGTATATATATATATATATATATATATATATATATAAAACATTTTTTGTCAGTAGTCGTGATACTTGGCTAAGATGTTAACTGTAAACCAGTATTTTTCATTTTTTAACATATAAGTTATGAAATAGTAAAATCTGCATGACCCATGATTTAGCAGTTTCAGCTACAAACAGTACTCAGTCCATTACAGGCTGTGAGGTATGCATACAGTTAATTCCGCTTTCAATTATTATATCTTTGTTTTTCCTTATATAAGTGTAAACAAGTCCTTCTTCTCATAATAAAAATTGGCTTTACAGACAGTAAACAACTTTTTAGCATAAACAAATACGTATTTCAGTCATATACAAGGTCAACTCTTGCCCTTTGAGCAGAACATAAGAAATAAGTATTTTTAGTGTATCTAGCGTGACGTGCCAAGACATGCTTTCAGTTCTTGACCTGCACATGTGTTATTCCTTAGTGGATATAATAATGTAAATAGTCTTTCATTGGTTGTTGGTGGGTTGTACCATGTTTCTAGGGGTGGGTATGGATTGTCCCATTGCCTTTATGTAAACAATTGTAAAAGCTTTATTTGGATATATTTCTGTCAGTCAGTGAGCCAGTAGCAGCCATTTTGAAAGTTTTGTTGCTGACCCACGTTTTTTGTCTAAATAAACTCTAATAATAAGAAAATTATCAGAGGATTCTGCTTTTTGGTATCATGACTGGGGTTCAGAGAAACAAATGGGTTGTGAGCACGTTTTTTTGTCCAAACATTTGACGAGCCAGCCAGGTGTGCACAAAATTGTCCCTAGAATATACCCCAAACTGCAGGATTTGTGGGGGAGCTGCTTAACAGTTAATCATGGCCATAATTAGAGGTTTGCAGAGTCTTTTATGAAAATATCTGTGTAGGATTGCTGTCATGCATATCTTCCATGAAAACTGCAGGACAAATAGTCTCACAAAATTACCTCACCCAGACTGACTCTACCCGAAACCTGGCATGATTGTTGTTTTTTATTGATAACCTAGAATGCTAATTAGTGATATTAAGTAAAAGTGTGTGAATTGACTGATTCAAACACTGTAAATTATCTTCTTTCCTTGTAATATGTGCATGCTATGTTTCTTTGTTGTTAAATTGCTAAAAATATGTTTTTTTTTGCGTTCTGATGAAATTTGTGCATGTCCTTTTAAATTGTTAAGTACAAAGTCTTAAAAATGTCTGTGATCGCTCACAGCAAAGCGCTAACCCACCCTCCGCTCCTAGCAAGAATCCTGCCCTAGCAGTGCAAAGCAAAACTTATTTTTCTATGATTAACTGTCCTGTGTAATGTATTTTAGTTGAAAAGAGAGAGCTAATTAACTGTAATCCTTGTTCAAACTAATCTCTGTTAAAATTAGACTTCTGATAAAGCTGATCTTTATAGCTTCAAGAGTTGTTTTTTTTTAATGGAAAGCAAATATCCGTGATTACTTTTATATATGAGCATGATTAGTGTTTTTCTGGCAAAATGTGCATGTTATCTAATCTAATCTTGTCTGTATTCTGGTTTTCGTAAAAGTTTACTTTTTGTTTATATGTACAGTGGAGGGAAAAAGTATTTGATCCCCTGCTGAATTTGAATATTTGTCCACTGACAATTAAATGATCAGTCTATAATTTTATGGTAGGTGAGAGACAAAATAACATAAAAAAAAAAAAAAAAGAAAAACGCATGTCAAAAAGTTATATATTGATCTGCAGGTCAATGAAGGAAAACATTATTTGACTCCTTTGTCTCAGTACTTGTTGGCAAAACCCCTGTTGGCAGTCACAGAGGTCAAACATTTCTTGTAGTTGGCCACCAGGTTTGCACACATCTCAGGAGGGATTTTGCCCCACTCCTCTTTGTAGATCCTCTCCAAGTCATTAAGGTTTCAAAGCTGATGTTTGGCAACTCGAACCTTCAGCTCCCTCCACAGATTTACTATGGGATTAAGGTCTGAAGACTGGCTAGGCCACTCCAGGACCTTAATGTGCTTCTTCTTGAGCCACTCTTTTGCCTTGGCTGTGTTTTTTGGGTCATTGTCATGCTCGAATACCCATCCACGACCCATTTTCAATGCCATGGCTGAGGGAAGGAGGTTCTCACCCAAGATTTGACGGTCCATCATCCCTTTCATGTGGTGCAGTTGTCCTGTCCGCTTAGCAGAAAAACACCCCCAAAGCATAATGTTTCCACCTACATGTTTGACGGTGGGGATGGTATTCTTGGGGTTATAGGCAGCCTCCTCCTCTAAACACAGCGAGTTGAGTTGATGCCAAAGAGCTCGATTTTGGTCTCATCTGACCATAACACTTTCACCCAGTTCGCCTCTGAATCATTCAGATGTTCATTGGCAGACTTCAGATGGGCCTATACATGTGCTTTCTTGAGCAAGATCCTTCTGTGCAGTTCTGGGCTGATTCCTCACTGTTCTCATGATCATTGAAACTCCACGAGGTGAGATCTTGCATGGAGCATTAGACCCGTGGGAGACTGGCAGTTATTTTGTGTTTCTTCCATTTGCGAATAATCACACCAACTGTTGTCACCTTCTCATCAAGCTGCTTGACGATGGTCTTGTAGCCCATTCCAGCCTTGTATAGGTCTACAATCTTGTCCATGTCATCCTTGGACAGCTCTTTGGTCTTGGCCATGGTGGAGAGTTTGGAATCTATTTGATTAATTGATTGCTCTTGTGGACAGGTGTATTTTATACAGGTAACAAGATGAGATTAGGAGCACCCCTTTTAGAGAGTGCTCCTAATCTCAGCTCATTACCTCTATAAAAGACACCAAGGAGCCAGAAATCTTGCTGACTGATATGGGATCAAATACTTATTCCCCTCACTGACCTGCAAATCAATTTATAATTTTTTTGACATGCGTTTTCACATTATTTTTTTGTTGTTGTTGTTCTGTCTCTCACTGTTAAAATACACCTACCATTAAAATTATAGACTGATAATTTCTTTGTCAGTGAACAAATGTTCAAGCAGGGGATCAAATACCCCCCCCCACTGTATAAATATCCCATAGATATTCAAGATGGTGTCTGTATTCATAAGAGCTGAGATTTTTTTTCTCTTTAAGGTGATTTTAGTAAGTAATTAAATATTTGTGGAAAGTTTTTTTCCGGTGATAAGAGATGAAGGTAGAACAGAGCTTGGAAAAAGAGAAAGGGTAAAATCCTTTGTGTAAAGTTTGCTCCTTAGACAGAATTTTGCAAGTGATTATAGAAGGACATTGTAGGTGAAATTGGTGTGATGTGAGATGATAAATTATTGTTTGTAAAATTATTTGCAAAGTGTAATTAATGGAGACGAGAAAAAGACAGCCCCTCGTTTCCCCAGAAGGTTTTCACCCCCTATTAACTTTAAAGCTACAGAGCATGAAGTAAGAGCTGTCCTGTTTTAAAACAAAATTGTATTATGAGTTATTCATGTAGATCAGATAGCCTGTGCAAATATAATTGTCTACCTGCACACCTAATAAGACATATTATGTTGTTATTTACTGCTAGTGTTTTGCACCTTTAGCATCAGCATCCAATTGCAGCTGTAATAATGTTTTTTTTATGTAGAAATATTGATGAGATAATGGATTTAATAAGTGAGTTAAACAGTTATTTCAGTGAAATTATGCTTGATTATAGAAAATATTGTGTATTTATCTCCAGAAAGTGTCATATGCAATTTGAGAAATTGGTTTTATGTTACATACCTTTTAAGGTTTGATAGACATAATTTTATACAATTATGTGTACGATTAGTTATAGGTAAATATATCCATATGATTTTCTAAAATGTATTTATTTTTTATTTATTTATTTATTTTTTGGTTCTTACAAAGTGATTTAAGAACATTTATGCACATGAAAATGTTGTGATCTCACAATTATGTAATTATATGTTCTATGTTATGTCTTGTCTGTATTGTCCTGGATCCTATGTTTTTTTTTCCAGCAGATTTTAAGCTGGTATAACAATTTTTTCTGTCGAAATTATGTTTTCCAAGTGGAGAAAGGGGGGTCTTGTTTAAAGAGTGTGAAGTACATAGTTTGGAGATGCTTATGTGTCTCTGTATATGGATTCTTTTCTATATGATCCAATACTGTGGTTGAGTTAACAGAAGTAGAATTGATTGAGATATTTTTGCATACAGGTAGGTGTATTTACCCTCAAATGTGAAAAGGTTTACTTTACCTTTAAAAAGTGTTTTGTCTAGACAGGTTCTGAGTTAAGCGGTGATGACAGATGCAGGCTAGAAGTTAAAATGTGCTACTTTAATTTCGAATGGCATTGAAGTAAAACAAAATGGCAGAAGGATTGAACCACAAATTAATTGGCCCATGTTTGTTCTGTGAGTACTGAGTGTCAGTACTGAGTGTGAGTGCCATGTGCAGTGAATGCTGTGTAAGAAAATTACAGAGAAATGAGGGTTTGTCCCTCTGTTTTGTTCGTTACCAAGTATGTTTGAATTTCCAGTGTTTGGAAGTGTGTGAGCTAGATTAAAGATTTGTCTATGTGTGGGGATGTCATGTATGTTCTGATTGTCATGTGAATTTGGGATGCTTGAAAGGGAGATCTTCTGTTGATCTCCTGGAATGGTGTATACTAAATAATGATGGTCACATAGAGTACCAGTGTGACGAGATTATATCATTGCATTTTTTGTGAAACAATTGTCCATTATTTATGATAGACAATGTATAAAATTGCTTATAAAAAAATATTATCTGAAATCTGATCAATTTCGGATTAATATTTTGTGTTTATATGCCATCCGCCATTTTGGATAATCAAATAAAGGTTTAATTTAGATGTGGATCCTAATTATGGTAAATCTTTTTTAAAAGGTTGATATTTGAGAAAAATTAGTTACAAGTAAATACAGTAATTGGAAAAAACTGGGTTATTAAAAAATAAATAAAAAAAGAAAGATTTTAAGGTTTTATTACAAGTAAAAAAATGTTTAAAAGAATATAATGTGGAAATTATATTAAATTAATTGCAGCTGTATGCTATTATTTCTTTATACTGGATACTGACCAAGATCCAATGTTTACGAGAACTCTTACTACTTTTCAAGGTTGTGTTCTGAAGATGTTTTGGTATAAAGGAAACCGTTTAATTTTGTTTACCAAAACAGCTTTTAATTCTCACTATCTCTCCTCTGAATCATTGAAGTAGCACAGTACATATTTTAGGTGCAAAAAGGTACCTGTTCCATAGAAATTATAATTATTTATTAAGGTTTAACAATGTGAAATGACTTTATGGGTTATGATAAGCGTACAGGATATCAAGAAATGTCAACTGACTAAGATATTTTTTTTTATTATTTTCATTTTTTTAGATGTTGTGTTTCCTTTTAATTTTTCTTTAGATTTTGCTAGTCTGTTTTTTGATTCATTATGAATTTTTTAGGCTTATTAAAGCTCTCTTCGTGGTTACATTTTTCTCTGTCTGAATAAATATGGTTAGTTCACTGTCCTTATCTACTAACTATTGCAAAGGGAAAGTACACATATCACTAGAAATCAGTGTATGATATCTTATCTAGTTACCTTATCATACAAATTCTGTTTTATTTTATGTGTTATGTTTTGTTTATCCATATTGGATAAATACTATAATATTGTGACATATATTCCTCCAGGCCTATCCCCAGCTCAGATGATGGCCATGGTGCAAATGAGTAGTGAATAGGGAAAATCTTATTAAGGTATTTCTAGGCCTCTAAGAAAGGAACATGGTGAGAGGTGGATTACATTATGAGTTAAGAAAATGTTTTAGAGCTTTATTAGTAAACTAGCGACTTGCCCGTCAAAAATGACGGCAATAAAAATTTAAGCCTGGCAATGGTGTTTGCCACACACTGCGAGCTTCTCCCCCCTCTACTTTATTGGCCTCGCGATGAGCGCCTTCGTCGCTAATTACGGGCATCACAATGAGCGCCTTCGGCGCTCATTGCAAGCCTCTCTACCCCCCTCTACTTGACGGGAGGGGCTCATTGCGAACCTCTCCCCCCTCTACTTTACTGGCCTTCTGATAAGCTCCTTCAGCGCTCATCTCGGGCCTTGCAATGAGTGGCTTTGGCACTCATTGTGAGCCTCTCCCGCCCTTTACTTCCTCTCCCTCCCCTCTGTCTCTTCCTCCCCTCTCCCTCCCCTGTGTCTCTTCCTCCTCTCCCTTCCCTGTGTCTCTTTCCCCCTCTCCCTCCCTTGTTTCTCCTTCCCCTTCTCCCTCCCCTGTGTCTCTTCTGTGGTAACTTGTCTTCCTTGAATGGTAATTCAGGACTTCCTTAAACAGGTCTATGTAGGAGGGCTGAGAATCTTTACTTCCCTCCCACAATTGCTAAAGGAAGTCATGCATGGACAGGATGTGATGTAAATTACATCATCTCAACTAAGGATATATCCAGGCAGGAAACTGGTGCTGCTTCCTGTTTTCTTCCTGGATGGTGTTGGTGATGGTTGATGGTATACTGATGGCGAGTTCTAACCGTGGGTAAGATCAAGCGTTTGGGGAAGGGGATTATATAGGTAGATAGATTTAAAAAGGGGTGTTGCTCCGTGGGTCTGGGCTGTGTGTTTGTGATACATTTATAGTATTGTGTTGTTGCCTTTTTAATAAATACCTTTTAATGTAGACGAACCTTGTGTAATATTTATATATATTAATTTGGTGTTACACCACATTTGGCGACCACGAATTTTAGACTTCTACAAAGGTTATTTATGAGGTAATATCACATTAATAGATAGTCAGATTAATTTTTTTTGGGGGGGAAGAAAAAAAAGTACTTTGTCTAATTATCCTCTGCATGGGAAATCAAGTGCTGATTGTGTGTGGAGTCTAGGTTAAGCCTCCATTTTTAATATACAAGCTTGGGCATCAGGACTCAATTATTATTTTTAATCCTTTATATCGTACTAGCTTCTGAGTTGAGTTTTGTTCGTACTAGCTTATTTTGATACATAAAACAAATAGATATCATACAGGTTGTTTTTGTGGGTTTCAAATATCTGAGTTGAGTTTTGTTGTGCTTTTGACTATCAAAGTACAGGCCTAGCCCTGCATTTGAATAAGGCTCCATGTGGCTTCTTTGTGTATTTGAATGCTAATTCAAGCCTCCATTTTTAATATACAAGCTTGGGCATCAGGCCACAATTAGTTTTGTTGTGTGTTTCAAATACCTGAGTTTGTTAATACTATTATTTTTTTTTTTATTTTTTTTCTCTTCTTTCTTTTTCTTTCTCTAATCCTTTATCATAGTACAGGCCTGGAGAAAAATAAATAAATAAACCATTTTAAATCTTATATATATATATATATATATATATATATTATTTCAGGCGTGCATTTTAATACACTATAGGCTTCCATACCTTATACTTTTTGGCTGTCTTGCATATCCTATTTCAGGTATATCTCCTACCCTGCAGGCCTTGCTATTATATTTTAAGTTAATTAGCAAGTATTACCTTCACCATACTAAGGTAAGTATAATTTGCATTGTGGGTACTAGTCTATTTTTCTACATATTACACCTGGCCTACTGAATAGTCATCAACTATTGTTGGCTACTCAGAAGCATGCTACTTTAGTCGCAAATTGATTTGGATTCTTACTTGGGTGAGTAAAAGAGTAGGAATGTCTTTTCAAGGGGCCAAATACTTTCCCACAGAAGTGCGTGAGTACTTTAGGAAACATATTCAAAAACATGATGGTCCATATGAGCTTCCAGAGCCAGCAAACCCAGACAGTGAAAAAGAGAAGAGATTAATGGATGTTCTAACACAAATTGTAAATAACAAAAAGTATAGAACAAAGAAGAGAAAAAGTTTGGTCACACAAGCTGTTGTAGCCACAATAGGAGGCCTAATAGACTTAGTTGTAGAATTACAGCAGCATAATTTGGAAACAACAAATAAAATGGAGGAAGCAATGGACAAAAGGGATTGTTTAAAAATTGCAGCTTTGAGAACAACTACAATTGTGGGGGAACTAGAAAGGGAGTTAAGGGAAATAGAAGAGCAGAGGGATGCTTATGGAGTAAAAATAACAGAACTTCAAAACATAATAATGGACTATAAAAATAAAACAGAGTTAGAAGGGATAAAAGGAGTCAGAGACATTGCCAAAATATATCCAGATCTGGATATGTTCGTGGCACAAAATAAAGAACCAGTGCCGAAAATGAACCAAGATAGAAAAGATTTCTTATGTTATTCTGTTCCACAAGTAGATACCATACCACAAGCACCAGTTATTGTTTCAGAATTATTTAATGCAAGGCAAACACCTACAGGATTTTCTATGCAGACTCGACAGATGTCTATGGCAGATAAAGACAATTTCCAGAAATGGTGGGGAAGTATGCCAACTAACAACTTTAATACGTTTACACATTGGTTTAAGAGGGGAGCAGATAGAGCTAAAAAAGGAGGTCTAAACTTAGAGGAATGGACAGAACTGTTAGAATACGCTATGGGTCCTTTGGCTAGTAGACTATTGGGATTTAATAACAGTGTGTCTGATCAGGCAGGAAGAATTGCTGCAACTAATTTCTATCTACTTAGCATAGAGAAAGAAATAGCAAATATTACAATGAGGCCAACAGATGGTCCTAGAGAGGTAGCTCAAAGGATATTTTTTTGGTATACTCTACGACAACCTCAACAGCCTCTAGTGCTGGGCTCATCAGAACATATAGCAAAAGTAATGGAAGCCCTTCCCCGGGAGTGTCAAGAATTTGTCAGGCTTTTTGATCCAACACCAACAGACTTGGAAATGGTACTAACTAGAGCTGATAAGTGGTGGATCAAGCATCCTTTCACAGAACAGGCCTGCTCTGTTTCAGCTGTAAGAACATTTAAGGTCGAGTCTGGTAGAGATATAGATGGTAAGTGGAGAAACCAGACGTGGGATGTACCCCAGAACAAGAAGGATGATCAAAACTGGAGACCAAAACAGAACTTTGACAAAAGATGGAGAGATCCACCTAGGGACTATAGGAGTAGGGATGGCAGCAACTGGAGGGCTAATCAGGAGGGAGAGAGAAACAGTAACATGGGCTATTGGGAACTCAGGAGACAGATGGATAGGATAGAAGAGGAAAATCACATACTTAAAAACAAGGTAGCTGAGTCAGAGAGGAAATTGAAGGAAAGTGAGGCAAAGATGCAATATAGTGGTATAAAAGAGGGACAGAGTAGAAGTGAGTCACAATAACAAATCCGAACCCCTGCGCCTCAGCGTCTCATTCACTCAGCTAATTTAACCATGGATAAGGCAGGTCGGCCTACCATTTATACAGTCATCGCAGGGGTAGGGAAAAATATGTTGGTAGATACAGGAGCAGCAGTTACAATGACCAACAGGGTCAAAAATGGGGATTCTTCAGTAAGTATTATGGGAGTTACTGGGAATCCACAGGAGGTTAGAGCAGGTCCAATTGATGTAGCAGTTGGAGAAAAAACAATACAAGTAGAAGCAATAGTGGGTTGGCCAGAGGAAATATTGGCAATAGAAGATTTAAAAAAAGGAAATTTCATTGTAGATCTTGCCAATTTTTGTTTGTGGAAGACAGAAAAGGTGAATCAGGTAAGTACAGAGTTGACGAAAGGGGTTGTGCTCCCAATGGCATATATTGTCTCTCGGATAAAAAGTCTGGAAAAAGACAAACTGAAACTAGACGGACAACCAGAATGGCTGCATAAGCTAATCAATGACATACCTGTTTGGGCAATTACCGAGATGATAGAAATTCTGGAGAGACGTGGAATAATTAAATCTGGAAATGGGTATGCATGTAACTCACCCTGTTGGCCTGTGAGAAAAGCTGTGTTAAAAGGGAATGGAGATGAAAAAGCAGCCTCATCATGGAGACTTACCATTGATTACAGGGCCGTGAACAAACTTGCAAAAAGAATGGCCCCTGTTGTTTTTGTTATGTATATGTTTCTAATGATGGAATCTAGTGTTCCCACAGAGCAAGGCCGTATAAGAATGAAGATGCGTGTCAACAGAAGATTGTGGTGGATCCTTGTTACAGGATGGATAAGTATAAGCTGTATCACAGTAGGAATGGGGAGACAGGCAATAAGGCCAGAAGATACCGCAAATAAGGGAGAGAGTTTGAAAAGATTGGAGTTACATTACGTTCAAGCAGATAGATTTATTTGGCCCAGGGAATTGGAAGTAAAAGAGGGTGGAGGGTTACAAGTAAACATTATTTTGCCACATAATAGTACCAGGGGATTAGCTCTTAGAGCTCCAATAAAAAGTATAGAGGGACATAACTGGGAATGGGTTATAAGAGATGGACAGATAATGAACACAGGAAACTTTAAAGGAAGGACTAAAATAACAACAAAGGTACAAGGGAGGTTTACAAATACTACAGTAGTAGTGAGTAACTTAACATTAGAAGAAGGTGGAGAATGGGACGCTGCAGTTATAGCTGCCCAGCCTGACCTAGAGGAATTCTGCAATTTTGATACTGGAAAGGGGTGTGTTCTAACAATAGATGAAGTATTTGTCTCTGTAAAGGAGCTGCAACGTTGTAAAGATCAGAAGAAGGTACCATGGCCAATAGGCGGATTGGTGGTGGTACCAACACATGAAACAGTTGTGCAAGGGGTTGGGTGGACTTACTACCCAATAATTCTAAATTTTAATGATTTTTCTATTCCTCCAAAGTGCCCGGAATCACAGCGGCAGTGGTTTAAGCAAAGTATACAAGAGACCATCATTGAGTGGACCGGAGCAGGGAGTCGAGAAAAACGGGACACACTTGCAGCCCTTTTAGGAGGAGTCGGAACTGGATTGGGAGTATGGAATTCAGCAGACATCATTGGACTGAACAGCAGGATAAACTCCCTTACTGATGGCATGGGACATGCTATGAAAACAGGTGGAGTAGCTGACCCCCTTATAGTGAGTAGACTGACAGACAATGTTGATGACATACACACCATTGCCAACAACCTGCATCTAGTTGAGGAAAATATTGCTTCCATTGCTAACAGCATTAAGAATGAAATAGTGGGAACTGTCATTTTCTGTTCTATGATTGGAGGAAAGCTGTTGGCAGATTTAAAGGAAACTATTAAAGATATCCAGGAAAACAAGTGGGCAAGACAAATCAATGCAACAAGGATTATCACGTCATTGAAAAGAAAAGGAGTGGACATCACTGAGGACAATCTTAAATACAGCTATCCTGAAGGCCCAGATCAATGGATGCCACATGGACTACAATCTGGGACAATAGGACTAATCCTGGCAATTCCCCGTTGGGAGGGGCAGGCAGAGCAACTGAACTTTATACATAGCATTGGCACGTTAAGTGATGGAATCTACAAGCAACACTTCCCATCAAAAAGACTGGCCACTATTACAGGATTGGAGATGGATGAAAGCTGTTGCAGGAAATCTCAACACCGATGGCTGAGCAGTTGTGTTTGGAAGAAAGGAGCTGAGGAGGATGGCTGGGTGCAGTTGATAAAAGATAACCTGGTGCAAGAAGTGATCCGCATAGGGGACATTGCATGCTTTATCGGCCACTCTGAATATAGGACAGTTGATGAAATATGTTTGGTGGAAGAAGGGTCTTGTATCATGGTATTTCCATCAAGAAACCTTACCACTGAAATGATCAATTTTACTGCAAATGCAGATTGGACAAATTTGACAATGAAGCTTTTTACCTTGGAACTTCATGAGTCAGAGACACATCCAGTCCTACGAACACTGTCGCTGGTACTCATGTTCATTCAAGTATTAACGACAATTATAATAATATACTTTTGTGTGGCAATGAAAAAAATGAGGAAGAAACTTGCAAGGAGGATATATAATAATGTGTCTTTTTCCTCTTCTTTCTCTCTCTCATACATTCTTCAATAAAGTTTTACATTGCACATACATAAACATTTATCACACACTCTCACCTAAATTCTATAAGTTCTGTTTTTGTGTAATATGTGGATTTTCCATAGGAAAGTACAGGAGAACTTATGTCGCTGAGGGAACTATTCCGGAGGGACGGTGGGTTGAATTTCTCCTGTATATCAGGTTTTTGCTCCCACTAGGTTCTCCTGTACTAGAGGGATAACTAGAAAACTGAGCAACATAGAAGAAGAAAAAGTGAGGGAATGTGGTAACTTGTCTTCCTTGAATGGTAATTCAGGACTTCCTTAAACAGGTCTATGTAGGAGGGCTGAGAATCTTTACTTCCCTCCCACAATTGCTAAAGGAAGTCATGCATGGACAGGATGTGATGTAAATTACATCATCTCAACTAAGGATATATCCAGGCAGGAAACTGGTGCTGCTTCCTGTTTTCTTCCTGGATGGTGTTGGTGATGGTTGATGGTATACTGATGGCGATGGTCTAACTGTGGGTAAGATCAAGCGTTTGGGGAAGTGGATTATATAGGTAGATAGATTTAAAAAGGGGTGTTGCTCCGTGGGTCTGGGCTGTGTGTTTGTGATACATTTATAGTATTGTGTTGTTGCCTTTTTAATAAATACCTTTTAATGTAGACGAACCTTGTGTAATATTTATATATATTAATTTGGTGTTACACCACATCTTCCCCCTCTCCCACTCCTGTGTCTTTCTCCCTCCCCTGTTTCTCTTCACCCCGTCTCCCTCCCCTGTGTCTCTGCCCCCCCTCATCCCTCCCCTGTGTCTCTCCACCTCCTGACCCTCATCTCTTCCCCTCTCCGCTGTCTCCTCCCCATCCTGTCCCTCCCCTGTTTCTCTTCCTCCCCTCCTCTCCCTCCCCTGTGTCTCTCTTCCCCCTGCCCTGTGTCTCTCTTCCCCCTCCTCTCTCTCCCCTGTGTCTCTCTTCCCCCTCCTCTCTCTCTCCTGTGTCTCTCTTCCCCCTCCTCCTCTCGCTCCCCTGTGCCTCTCTTCCCCCTTCCCTGTGTCTCTCTTCCCCCTCCTCTCCCTCTCCTGTGTCTCTTTTCCCCTCCCCTGTATCTCACTTCCCATGTCCCCTGTGTCTCTCTTCCCCCCTCCTCTCGTGTCTCTATTCCCCTCCTCCATTCCCCTCCTCCTCTCCCTCTCTCGTCTCTATTCCCCTCCTCCTCTCCCTCCCCATGTATCTCTTCTCCCTCCTCTCCCCGCCGTGTCTCTCTTCCCCCGTGTCTCTCTCCCCCCACTCCTCCCTCACCTCAATGCTGTAGGCGCACGTGCACGCTTATGTGACGTCTTCGAGTGTGCTCGCGCGCACGCTTGTATGCCCGGCTACCCGTGCATGTGTCCCGCCCGTTCGTACGCACGCGTCCCACTTGTGGGCACGCGCCACCAGAGCAGAGAGGCTGCAGGGCTGATGTAGGGCTGATGGGAGCCATGGCAGAGGGATTTGTGAAACTGCGAGTTGTCGTCAGTTGCGGCCCTCGCTTTGCGAGGGTCGCAAAGCGTGACGACAACTCGCAGTTTGACAATTATAATATGTGATGTATATTGACAGTAATAATATTAGCAATTCCCATTTAAATATACAAATTGTTGCAAGATAAATCAAGTAATATCTTATCACTTATAGAGACATAATTAGTAGTATTGAAACTGTCCTAATGAGAATTTTTGCTGCTTTAGCAGGAGTAGAAAATAATGGTTCATTATATATTTTACAAGTATTTAATATAATATATTGAGTACTGGTGGCTCAGGTATATAACATAAGAACCCAGTTTGGTGGTCAGGGTGCTCCTAAGGATAAATTGAGTATTATATTTAGAGAGAAAAAAGATCCTTGTATAGGGCACACCTGATTATCCTAATCTCAGAAAAGAGAATAAACTAAATTATAAAACGTAACTTATATTTTTATTAAATGGTAAAATCCATATTAAAAATATGTGAACATAGGATGCAAAGGTTAGAGATATTGAATTGGCTAATATAGAATCTAAATAATGTAAGGTCAGATATTCTGCCATTCATAGACAATTGATACTAAAGTGCTAAAGTGACAATAAGATAGCAATTATTAAATGGTGACACTAAATATGTAAAGTACTAATGATCCAAAAGTGCTAATAATAAAAAAAAGTGACAAGTGCTATTGCTCATATAGTTATATAAGTATATGGTTGTATTGAATATGAATTAATCCTAATATAAATTGCTACAAGGGTACAGAAAAATATTATATACAGCTATATACTGGTAGTAAAAGAGATTCTAATTGCTTTTTCAAATTCGTAAGGACTTGTGTTGCTCTATAGTGAGGAAATAGCAACAGAGTGGTAGGTACCAAAGTACTATTATCCGTTTTCCTGTATAATACTGTCCCAATTCCGTAGTGTTCTATAACCAGGATTCACCCTCTGTAATGTCCAACCCTCCTTCTTTTGCCTAACGTTTCTAAGCTACATGAGCTGACTAGTTCAGGGCAGAGACTTTAATCTATGGGCCTGGTATTGGAATGCTAAAACTCTGACATGCACTCCGTGGTCTAGACGCTAAAGAATGACGTCATTGACCAGTGACGGCGTTCCTAGGTAAACCCGACGCACGTTTCTTGAATTTCATCAAAGGTTATGCCTGCCTTCTAATCACTCCTTTTTAAAGGCTGGCGTAGTCATGGCAACATTGTTAAAAAAGATTAAAAGCCACTATCAAGTTAAAATCTGTAGTTTATTATCTTGTTTATAAATCAATGATTATCTCATCATTTAGGTGTCTATTGAATGTCCATTGTGGGTAATAAGAGTATCTTGTAAGAGAATATATATGATTTTTGGACATAAAATATAATATTTTATAGGTAGCTTATATATCTAATATTAAGTGCTATTTGATAAGCAATTGACATTTCCCTGTGCAAATATAGTAATAATATTATGACATTTCATTTTATCACATATATTGAAATATAAAATGATAAATTTTCATATTCTACATATAATATATTTGGTTATTGCCAGACCACACTTTACTTGTACTTGCCAGTATAGTCATTTTTTTCTTAATGTTTTGGCTAACTTAATATTTATATCCTATTTCATATATTCCTAATTATTTTACTCATTCTGAAAATGATGATGTAAAATTATATTTTTTCAGTACAACACAAATTATTATTTTTTCTCTATATTATGAACTTGGATTATAGCATTTTAAAATATTGGTTATCTGTTTTATCTAAGTATAATCTGGACTTATAAGATCTTCACAAAGCATCTGTTTTAAATATAAGGAGTAAAGGTGAAAACTTCATTGAGGCCTTTTGTTTTTTTAGTGCCAAGCAGGTAAATCCATTTGGCTTCTTTCTTTAATAATTCTGTGTCTATATCACCTTTCCTTCTTGTTTTTTTCAACATGATCTATAGCTATAAAAGTCAAATCTTTAATGTCACCCTTATGTTTATTGTTAACATGCATAGCTATTGGGTTATCAAATTCTTTCTTGACACTATAGATGTGCTCCAGAATATGCCGTCTGAATTCTCTGCAGTTTTTTTCTACGTATCTGGCTCCACAAATACATGTTATCAAATAGATAACACCCTCTGTTTTGCATGTGAGTAGATTTATTTTATATGTCTGTTTTTCTGAAAGAAAAGTTTTTGTATCTTTTACATATTGGCATGCCTTGCATGAATGACATTTACCACATCCCTTTGTTTTCTGTAACCATAGTGTGTACTTTTTTATATCCAAATTACTTCTAGAAAGATAATCTCTTAAGTTTTTGGACCTTCTAATAGTAATTGCTGCATGGGTGGGTAAAAATGGTTTAAGATCTTTGTCATCCAATAGAATGTGTTGTTATCTTTGCGTGATGTTTGTTTTCTTTGCATGATTACATTATCACTTAATTGATTTTAGTTTATATCACCCCTTGTTTATTACAGAGTTCTGCATATGTTACATTTATGTTACAGATAGGGAAATTTTAGGGTATATGTATATGATGAGAGGATGTATAGTTAAAAGATATATGGAAGTTTCTTGTATGATAGATCTTGTATGTTTGGATTTTTGTCACACTTGCCTACCCCAGAAGAGGATGACAGTGAGTGCGTGCCTGTGGAGACAGACAAAACACAATTGTCTATCCTGATGACAACAGATACAACAGATAATAACAGATACAGAGTTTGCTGACTAAAGACAATGCCACAACAGAAATCTTGTCTGCACCCAAGAAGAAGGGGAAAGTTTGAACTCTTGCTCATTGACATTATAATACGCTAATACATATACCTGCTGAAAAATAAAGATTATGCAAAGACCTGTCAGAATGCCACATACTCCTTGTCTTATGCCTGAAGATCTGCACATGATGTCCTATTGCTTTGACCAGAGGATCTCACCATCCACAATCAAGTGATCCAGCTGTTTATCATTTACCATATGGATAAAGAAGGACCTACCTAAGTGTGATGTGTAAGACTAGGCCTGTATGAAGTGTGTCTGAGCATATGTTTTAACCGTGTTGTCATTTTCATTTTTTTTCTGCTCTTTCCCATACCTGTCTTTCTTTTTACTGTTCTTTGGCTTCTAATATTTCTGCACATTATTTTATCAACTTGCTAAGATCTAGTACGTACTAACATCTGATATGGAAAAGTTAGGGAAAGAAGAAGTTATCATGCATACACTCTGGATTATTAGTCATATCAGTGCAAACTCTATTGGTTATTAAATTACATCTATCATCTAAATGCCTCATAAGACAATAAGTATAAAGGGAAATTGGTTCTAAGGCCTAGTTATTGGTTCATGGATGAAGAATTAAGGAAGGCCATTTTCTCTGCCTTAACCATTGTATTTTATTTTACATATCTGGACTTTTACACCTATGGCACCGCTATCTAAACTGTCTCTTGGTAACATATAACAACATATGTGGATGTTTTCATCCACCCCATTGGACTCTTTCCTTGTTATATGAATTTCGTCAAACAGGTGCTCACTTGTTTTCGTATATTTATTGTAAAGCTTTTCTTCAGCAGACTTTAATATCTGGACTGTGAACTTTGTGCTATGGATCCAATTATTGAAAGATTTTTTACATTCTTCCATGGATCATATCGGATTAATAAACTTGCATTTTTTCTTAGGTATTTTATTGTTTCTATGTATAATTATGTTTTCTTTTGCAATGTTCTTGTTAGGAATATACAGTATTAAGGTAAAAAAAAAGGTGCAAAGGATTCCATGAGATAACATCTAATATCTCCATGTTGTAGGAAGCTCATTTGAAATTTTTAGGGACCTTGAGTCTCTTTACATGCCAGTCTGAAGATCTTACCTCTACTTCCTAATAAGTTTATCTTTTTTATATTGTTTAGCTATATATCTGACATTTATGTTAAGATTGCACCATATCTTATTTCTATTTTTTCCTTTTGATGACATGGGGGGAGTGTTGTGGAAATAATACAAATATCCTTACATTTTTAGTGTATATATATATATATATATATAACAATTATCACTTTTTTCAAGAAGCGTGATATTTGGATAAGATGTAAGCTGTGAACCAGTATTTTCCATGTTGTAAGATATAAGTTATGAAACAGTTAAATCTGCATGACCCATAATTTAGCAGTTTCAGCTACAAACAGTACTCAGTCCATTACAGGCCATGAGGTATGCAAACAGTTAAATCTGCATTCAATTATTAAATCTTTGGCTTTTCTTCTCTAAGTACAAACAAGTCCTTCTTCTCATAATAAAAAAATGTTTTTACAGACAGTAAACAACTTTTTAGCATAAACAAATATGTATTTCAGTCATATACAAGGTCAACTCTTGCCCTTTGTGCAGAAGATAAGAAATAAGTATTTTTTGCACATCTAGTGTGATGTGCCAAGACATGCTTTCAACGCATGACCTGCACATGTGTTATACCTTATTGGATATCATAATGTAAATTGTCTTTCATTGGTTGTTGGTGGGTTGTACCATGTTTCTAGGGGTGTGGATGGATTGTCACATTGTCTTTATGTAAACAATTAAAGAAGCTGTGTTTGGATATATTTTTGTCAGTCAGTGAGCCAGTAGCAGCCATTTTGGATGTTTTACTGCTGACCCACGTTTTTTGTCTAAATAAACTCTAATAATAAGAAAATTATCAGAGAACTCTGTTTCTTGGTATCATGACTGGCGTTCAGAGAGTGGGTTGTGAGTATATTTTTTCCCCCAAACATTACGGGCGATCGCGGCTCGTCTGTCCTCTTTACAGCTTGCGTGCACTAAAAGGGTATAATGCTTGCGTCTCAAGCCCATCACTAGCGCTATCTTCTAATTTATTAGCTCTGTAACACAGACAAATTTCAAGCCTGCAGCCGTTGCAGATATTACATTGCCGCTATGGGCTTGGAATTTAATAGGTCTGATAATTGGCTGTAAGTAGAGGCTGAGTCTGATGGCATAATTTAAGATCTACCAAAAAATGCTCTTTCACTTTCATGGAGACCTAAATGATTGTGAGCACTATATATTTGTATTAAAGGTTTTTAAACACATCATCAGAAATATACTCAATCTACTAGGACACTATATGGTTTACTTTTATGCTTTGTCTAAAGAAGCACAGATCTGAAGGCAAGTAAGAACCAGAAAATCTTTCTAGCCAACTTACTCTATCTACCTAAAAAGTTTGCTTAACTTTTTTTTTATTATTGAACAATATTCATATACAATATCAGAATACAATATATAAATCATTTTCAAAGGGAAGAGAGCATAAAGAAACAGAGTAAACTATATTTGCATAATGATGACATGATGACATTTCTTTAAAAAATAAACTGTTTATTTTGTAATAAGTCTTGAAATATTTTACTAGTATAGAAAACTTGAAGAAATATGCATCTTTTTTCTGCTTGGGTAATCATTTTCAGAAAATGGGACATTAATTAGTCAGATATTTTATGCAGTTAACAATGTTCCTCCTAAATTGTCTTATCCTCCTCTTCTGCAAAATCACAGTAGATGCATAATATCAGGTGTAAATAAACCATATTACTCACAGCTTAAATCACATATTGGATTACTCATTCTAGCCAAAACGCATGAGAGATAAGCTGTATCAATATTTTTAAACTGACTTTTTCTCTTAATTCTACAAAATAAGTTATTAAAAAAAAACAAAAACAAAAAAAACATTTATCCCATCTAAGTGCAAATGAAAAGTGATAGATACATTTTCCCTCCAGAGATCTATTTCTATCTTCTTATTTTGCAGTCATCGACATTTAATATAATATCTTAGTTACTTTTTCTTTGTTACTATGGAATTCAAAATTTGTACTATATGAGTTGTTCTACCATATACAGACTTGAAATAATGAAACATTTGTAAATAATCCATAAAATTAGAGTTTGCTAGCCCAAGTAACTAACATGCTTCTTTAAAGTTGATATACTCTTCATTACCCTCAAAAACTGTATCTAGATTATCTAAACAGCTTTATCAATCTATTGTCCATATCACTAAAGGGAAAAAAAGGATTAACATACATAGGGATTTTCAATATATACCCAAGTTGGGATAAAATAATTACAAAATGGAACTTTTATTAATTGAGGGTAACAACGGCGATTGTCTTTAAAAATTGATAAAAAATCCCGGATTGAGAGAAACAAATGGGATAAAAATAGGCTAACTAATGTGAGAACCAACTCCCACCTGATGATACTTTTAAGCTCTTAGTAGAGGGGTGAATATGTTCTCACCTAACAGTACTTATGAAGGATTAAAAATATACGTCTTATACAGCTCAATAATTCCTGTCTTTGTTTGTGCAGATTTTTGCATTAATATCAAGTGATAGATTTTATAATGCTGGATGTCAAAGAATGATATGCATAGAAGTGACAACTGTTTTCAAAAAGATCATTGGATCTAAAATGCACAGTATGGAAGGTCTTGGATAATCTGGAATGATATATATATATATCATATAAGTGCTGCTTTTTGACCCACTTGGGAAATTGTTATACTCCAATCAAGTCTTAAATGCTTTTTATGGGTCTGATTATTTAATATAAATATGACTTAGGATAAGGACCCAATAGATGCATATATACGAGATGTTAATCAAACCTAACATACAAATTCCTCTATCCTGTGCCTTTAAAAGACTCAGAGATACATAATGTCCACTAAAAAATATAGGCCTCTTTTTAAAGCTGGCTATATTAAATCGTATCCCATTATGCAAGCAAGCATAGTGTTTGAAAAGGGACACTGAGGAATAAATAATACCCAAATATCTATATGCCTCTTTTTGAGCCGTCTATTGTAAAAAGGACCTTCTCATATAAAAGACACAGCATTCACACATTTGGAAACGGACAGGGAGGGTAAGCACACATCCTCTAAAATCCAAACATACAGTACTGTTAGTAGAAGTGACGCCGGCGTGCCCTTAGCTTCAAGGCGTGCCGCGTCATCAAAGGCCGACACGTTTTGACGTCAACAGACGTCTTTGTCAAGGTAAAACTAACTAGGCCGTCAGGCCCTCTTTTAAACCCTGCTGTAACTACGGCAACCGATTAGCATTGTTCGGACATGCGCATTAGAATCAGGAAGCGCCAATAGCGCTATGTTTATATAAGATAAAGGTGTATTGCAAGTGAGCCCATATGTGTTCTTGAAAATATAGTTTGGAAATTAAGCAAACACTTTGCCAGTAATGTATAGTTATAAGGAATAATAATGGCTGCAAAATGATTCAGAATATATGGAAATTATGGAATCATGAATTGATTTTCTAATTTGATGTGGGAGAAGACAGCAATGTTAAAACCACATAGCTTATTAATGAGACATGGAGAAACATATTATGGTGAGATTCACAAAGTGGATCATTCTATAATTGCTCCACTATCTGAATGATACTTAGAAAAGGAAAAAATAAGTAAAAGTAGTTTCGTCTAAAACGATAGACAAAAAACTGTGTTTTATAACATGGGAATTCTTATCTATAAAATCCTAAATAAAATTAAAGTGAAAATATGTGATACGCTATAATCCCTTGATTTTCTTAAATAAAGAGCAAAGGAAATGCCTCTAAAAGAATCCTTCCTAGGTTACAGAGGGAATCTTATGTGTTGAGTGAATATATAGCATCTATATAGTTACAAGAGGAATAATACCTTTAATATATAGATGGTCCAACTCATCTTTATGTACTTGTAACCACTTAATTATTAATTACACTCTTTTTATTAAGATGCATTGGTGTAGGATTCACCCAGGGAGAAGTAACAAATTGAAAAAGTTTTGAGATCAGTCTTTAAAACACGTATTAGTAGCAGGCAGTATTGCAACTGCTAGCTATTGAGCTGCTAGCAATGTATACAAATACATTTTCCATGTGAAAATTAGTAAGAGTATATTAAAACCTACAAAAAAAAAAAATTATGCCATGCAAAAGCATTTTAAATTACCATATGCTATAAAAAAAAGTGAGGCCTATACATTACAAATCTCAATATAGCACTGTTCATCCTTGATTATGTGGTTCTTTCCCCCCTTTTTTTTTTTTATGTTTCTATATATATGTCTATATATATATGTATGTATATTTATGTATATGTATGTGCGTGTATATATATGCATGTATGTTATGTAGACTTTTATATATATAGTTTTAATGGATGGGGATGAACTCTGAAATAGAGGAATTTCGTTTTTTTGGGTATTTTTGGGATATTCGACCATTAGATAGTTTTTCTATAGGCGGATTTCCTTTATGTTGATCTGTCCTTTTTTGTTTGGTTATACTATACACACATTTTTTATATATTTTCTATATATATATATTTTTTATCCCGGTATAGAGCTTTCTAGATAAACACTTTAGGGTATTCTCACTTATCTGTGACTAGAGTATTGGGGCTTTCTTATGTTTTTCTTTCAGGGGTCACTAGTATTTTTATTATTATTATTATTATTATTATTATTTTTCTTTCTTTTTCGCGCTATTTTACTGTTTTTATTTTTTCTGTTTTTAGGATCTAACAGTTCCTATGTGTAGAAGAGGTGTGTATATATGTGTATATATATGTATACACCAGCAGGTATGGTGAAGGTTTTTCACTACACTATATCTATATTATTATTATTTTTGTTTATGTTTAGTGTGTACAGTACATCCTTTTACTAGTATCATTTGTACTTCATGCATTTTATTTAGTATTTCTTTCTCTCTATATATATATACATATTTATTAATTGGTATGGGGACTTCTGTATCTACAGGAGTGTATTCCGTGGTTCACTGTTTATTATTATTATTATGGTTTATTGATTGTTTATTGGTTGTTCCATCTGTAGGCCCCTTTCTCTGGTACTGTGAGCCTCCCCGTGTCTCTCTTTCCCTCTGAGCCACTGCAATACCCGGTTCCACCGACGGAGAAGCTTCCTGTGGGGAGGCTGTGGAGGCGTGGTGACGTCACCACTCATGACACAGGACACTATGGACTCTGGGAGATGGCGTGGTGATGTTATTTATCTTTTATCTTCTTATTGGAGTATCTATCTATTAATACATGGACACTCATTTTGGACTGATGGTCACCGTTGGGTCGCCCACTATGTCAATTCTTTGACTTGATTCTATTTGGACTTTTTGGCCTCCTCGCTCTTTTGATTTTCCGTCCATTTATCAACTGAGTTTTTGGCCATATATACTCTGATACTTTACATTCTTTGGGCTCAGCACCCCTAAATTAAGTATATCAGAGTTGATATTCTATAGAGATCCTAAGCTTGGTGACTACCACACTGACCACATCTATAGAGATTTAAAGCCTGGCGACTACTACATTGCCCACATTTGTGGAAGACCAAGAACTACTTTATGAGTGATTTCTGATACCTCTATCTAGAGGGTCCTACATGTGAGTGTCCATTTGTTATGCGAACATTTTGTTGGAAATAAATTTATTGATCTGCTCTAGGACGTGGTGTGCGCTTTCCTCTCCCCCCCCTTTTTTTGTTTCATCCTTGATTTCAACTACATTAAATAGCATAGAAGAATCACATGTAAAAGAAAAATACCTACTCAAAACCAACACTGCCATGCAACTAATTCTAAACTTGTAGTTTAGTCATTCAGTCATGTGTAACTCTCCATGACCCTATGACATGCCAGGCACACCTATCAGCTACTGTCCCTCTGAGATCCATCAAGTTCATGGTCATTGATTCAATGGCCACATCTATCCATCATAGCCTCTACCTTTCCTTTCTTCATGTGCCTTCAGTTTTTCCTAGGAGCAGAATCTTCTCTAGGGAATCTTGTCTTCCCATGATATAGCCAAAATATTTGAGCTTTAACCTCATGATCATACTTTCCAGTGAACAGTTTGGCATGATTTCCTGTAGCATGGATTGACTGGATCTTCTTGCAGTCCAACAAAATCTAAGCAGTTTTCTCCAACACCACAATTTAAAGGCATCAATTCTACTGTGCTTAGTCTTCTTTAAGATCCATCTCTCACATCTTTACTATTGTGCAGACCTTTGTTAATATTAATATGTCTTTACTTTTTAATAGCTTATCAAACCTTGCCATAGTTTTCCTCCCCAGAAGCAAACATTTTTTAATATCATGGCTGCAGCCACTATCTGTAGAGATCTTGGATCCCAGGAAAATAAAATCTGTCACTGCCTTTACTTCTTTCCCATCTATTTGCCAAGAACTCAGATTACCTTTTGCCATGATCTTCGTCTTTTTAAAGTTGAGCAGCAAGCCAGCTTTTGCACTGTCCTCTTTCACGCTCATCAATAGGCCCTTTAGTTTGTCCCCATTTTCTGCCATTCTTCTTGTGTCATCCATGTATCTGAGGTTGTTGATATTTCTCCCAGAAATATTGATTCCGGCTTTGGATTCATCCAGCCCAGCTTTACGCAGGATGTATTCCACATAAGTTGTATAAATAAGGTGACAATATACAACCTTGTAGCAAGCCTCTCCAGATTTTGAAACATTGTTTAATGTTTGTATCAAACGTTGTTTCATGTTTGGATGCAGATGAGATGATCTGGTACCGCATCTCTTTAAGAACTTGCCACATTTTGTTGTCACATACTTGAGAATAGTTGATGAAACAGAAGTACATTTTATTATGGAAACCTCTTGCATGCTCTATTATGCAGTGGGCACTGACAATTCAATCGTTTGCACGTCTGGCAGTTCTCTGTCTATACATTGTTGCAGTTGAGCTTGCAGGATCCTAACCATTACTTTGCTGCAGTGTTGTAGCCATGGATGTGGGGGTCCATCCCAGGAGAGAGGAGAAAGGAGAAAGAGAAGGGATGAGGCAGAAAGGAGAGGGAGAGAAAGGAGAAAAGGGAGAGAAGCGAGAAGGGAGAGAGAGAGAAGGGGAGTGAGAGAGAAAATGGAGAGAGAGAGATAGGAAGGGAGGAAGAGAGAAGGAAGAGAGGGAGAAGGGAGAGAGATAGAATGAGGAGAGAGATAATCAGAGAGAGAGAAGGGTGGAGTGAGAGAGAGAAGGGAGAGTGAGAGAGAAAAGGGGAGAGAAGGAGAAGGAGAGAGAGTGAGAAAACGGGAGAGAAGACGGAGGATAGTTGACAGATGGTGAAGGAAGGAAGAGAGTGGAGTGTGAGAGAGAGAGGAGGTAGGAAAAGCAAGGAGAGATAGCGGTAGGAAGCACTTCTTTGGGTGTGCCCCCACCTGCAGCCCACCACCCAGGAGAAAGGCAGAAAGGAGAGAGAGAAGGGGTGAGGCAGAAAGAAGAGGCAGAAGGTAGCGGGAGAGAAAGGAGAAAAGGAAGAGAAGTGAGAAAAAGAGATGGAGAAGGAAAGGAGAGAAGAGATAGGGAAAAAAGGGAGAAGGGAGAATGGTAAAAGAGAAGGAAAAGGGAGAGAAAGGGAGAGGGAGAGAAGCAGAGAGGGAAATAGGATATTAATGAGAGAGAGAGAAGGGATAGTAAGGAAAGGGAGAGAGAGATGGAGAAGGGAGAGGGAGAAATGGAGAGGGAGAGAGAGAGGAGGAGAAAAAGAGAAGGGGAGAGAGAGAAGGGGAAGTGAAAGAGAAAATGGAGAGAGAGAGATAGGAAGGGAGGGAGATATAAAGAGGAAGGGAGGTAGAGAGAAGGGAGAGAGGGAGAAGAGAGCAAGAGAGAGAGAGGAGGGAGAGAAGGGAGAGTGAGAGAAGGGAGATAGATAGAATGAGGAGAGAGAGATAATCAGAGAGAGAAAGAAGGGTGGAGTGAGAGTGAGAAGGGAGAGTGAGAGAGAGGTAGGGAGAGAGTGAGAGAAGAGTAGAGAAGAAGGAAGATAGGTGACAGATAGCGAAGGGAGGAAGAGAGTGAAGTGCGAGAGAGAGAGGAGGTAGGAAAAGCAAGGAGAGATAGGGGTAGGAGGATCTCACATTTAACAACTGACAATGCTTTTGGATGAAAACAATTAAGAAGGTCGCTGGCCATAAACAATTACCATTTATGCAGATATTTGACTTTTTCATCATTAACTTATTTTATTGATTATTCATGACATATTTTGTAAACTATTCTAAAGCCTCTGACTGTGTGGATCTCAAACAAAAATGGCAAGTTCTTAAAGAAATGAGAGTACCACCCACCTCATCTAAGAAGCCACAGTCAAAGAAGCGACAATGTTGGGCTGGATGAATACAAAGCTGGAATCAATATTGCTGGGAGAAATATAAATATCAGATACCCAAATGACACTACTCTGTTGGCTGAAAGGACCTACTCAAAGAGAGTACAAAAGCTGGCCTGCTGCTCACTGTTAAAAAGATGAAGATCATGGACAACCACAATCTCAGTTCTTGGCAAATAGATGTGGAAAAACAGAGGCAGTGACAGATTGTATAACCCTGGGATCCAAGATCCCTTCAGCTGGTGACTGCAGGCATGAAATGATAAGTCATTTGTTTCTGGGTAGGGGATCTATGGCAAGTCTGGACAAGCTAGTAAAAAGTAAAAATGTTATGCTTACACTAAAGATCCTCATAGTTAGTACTATTCCCAGTAGTAACATACAGATGTGAGAGCTGGGCCATAAAGAAGGCTGAGCACCAAATATTTGATGCCTTTGAAATGTGGTGTTGGAGAAAATTGTTTAGAATTCCTTGGATTGCGGACAATCCAGTAAATAAATATCTCAGGAAAACAAACCAAACTGTTCAATGGAAGGTATGACCATGAGGCTAAAGCTCAAATATTTTGGCCATATCATGAGAATACAAGATTCCCAAGAGAAGACTCTGATGCTGGGAAAGATTGAAGGCCCATAAAGAAGGATAGATGAGATCATTGAAGCAATGAACATGAGCTTTATGTAGCTCAGAGGGACAGTGGCTGACAGTTGTGCCTAGGGTCACTAAGAATCAGACAAGACTGAATGACTAACCAACAACACATTTTGTAAACTATAAGCATTTCACAATTCAAATGGCATTATACATCAAGTCATGCAATTAGTTTTTCTATTTTTATTCTTTTTTTTTTGTAATTTATTTTACATTTGCCTCTTTCCCCTTCCACCCTCTTCTGTTTCACAACATTACTACACAGCATCAACCATGTTTACGTGAGATAACTCTGTAAGCCCTACAACAATATTCTTCAAGAAAGAAAACTATAATTTTACATTTAAATCACTATTTTAATCCATATTTTCATTATTCAAACACATCTCTATCATGGTCAATGGTATAACAGCCTTGTTATCATCATGGCTTCCTATGACCCATCTCAAATTGATCTACCCTGTTATTTAAAGTACTTGACAATTTTTCCATTATTAAAGTATGACTTATTTGATGCAGTCCAGTAGTTATGTATAGGATCAGTTAAAATAGCTACATTATTTGGCTTTAAGGGAAGCTCAATCCTAGGAGACAATGTTCTGCTTCCGCATTGATAATTATTTTTAACACCTGCAATAGCATTTGTTTTTTTTTGTCCCATATATTGTTTTTAGAAATGGGCACAACTATACTATATGCATTAATGTACCTCTTTGATTACAACCTCATCTCATTAAATTGCTTTTGTTAATGGACATCAAATTAAGTTTCAAAGGTGCTAAATATGCTCTACTTTAATGATGTCTCAGTTAGATCAGTTAAATCGTCAGTATCTATCACAACTCCTAGGTCTCTTTCCCAAGATTTTATACATTTCATTTTGCTAGATGAGTGCATTTGTGTGCTATTGTGATACATGGATAAGAATATTTCTTCACAGCTTCAATACTTAAGGCATGTTGTTTATTGTTGCATTAATAGCAATTGCAATTCTGGAAGTTCTATAGAACATAAGTAATGTCTAAGCTCCCCTTCTGGGTCGCTACCTTGTTGTGATGAAGGGGCTTGTGTACTTCAGTGAAGCTGTGAGCTATGCCATGTAGGGCCACCCAAGATAGGCAGGTCATAGCAGAGAGGTCAGACAAATTGCAATCCACTGAAGAAGGAACTGGCAATCCACTCCAGTATCTTTGCCAAGAAAATGTTATGGATGAGCACAAACAAACATAAGATGTGCCTGGCGTGATGCGCTCCATAGGGTCAGGGAGAGTCGGACACGACTGCACAGCAACAAAACAAATGTCTAAGCTGTGGATATTTCTCTATTTCATATTGCATTTGGTTTGCAGATCATCATTCTCCAGTGTTTAATTCATTAACATAATGAATATTCCTCACTAGTCCTTGCTGAATGCACTACTGAAATGTCTGCTTATCTTTTGCCAGTTTAAAATATTTATTTTGGACCACTGGGGACAATAGAACATTTTTCCTAGTTAGATCATTTTTAGGGTTATTTGATGTCTATAATGAATAATCAATATCTTGACCTATAACTGATGCTTTCTCTGTCTGCGCAAATCTTGGCATAATGTATGTTGTTTTAATGCTACAAATAAAAACGTGTTTAGTAGTAATTCCTTTAATTGTTCTATTATATTATTATAAGAGACCCATTTTCCATCTAAACACCACATCTTTTTCTATAAACATGATCAATTATGTTATTTATATTCTAATTCAAATAAAACAAATGGAACTGTAATAAATCTTTAAATGTACAACTTGATTCAATTCATAAAGATAAAGAAGTTTATATATATATATATATATATATATATATATATATATATATATATATATATATATATATATATAATTAATTAAACAATTAATATTCCTGGTTACACTTTTGTTTCAATATATGATTCTAATATCAACTCCATTAAATGTATCACAAAATGTTTACACATAGTAGAATTAAAGCATAAAGGTCAAATAATTATAGGTGGTGATTTTAATTTTACTATTAACAATAATTTAGATAAATCTAATAATAGCAAAAATTAATATTAAAATAATTATATATAATTTTTCATAAAGCTTTAGATGGATTATTTCTAACTGATATTTGGAGAGAAGTAAGTATTACCCTCAACTAGAAGAAGTATCATGTTTCTGTCAAAAATATTATGAGTACTAAAAAGGACTCACAAGGGCTTTTTTAAACACTTTTTAGAGCTTTTACAGCAATTAAACACACAATACTGTACTTTAAAAGCATGGAAAGACATGCACAACAGTCTTCAAGTAAAAAACACGCCAAAAAAAAAACAAATGTTTAATATTCTGGACTGGTCATTAAAATGGTAATATTATAAGTGTTGCTGAAAGATGCATAAAACAATTAAAGACACAGTACAAGACTAAATAGCAATACAAAATAAAAAAAGAAATACATGTAACTGCCTTACAAATAATGCTTAACACTCACAGAGGCTCAAATGTGTATATATATATATATATATATATATATATATATATATAAAAAAAAATTATATATATATATATGTATATATATATATATATATATAAATATATATATATATATATATATATATATATATATATATATATATATATATATTAATTAATTAATTAACATATTTCGGTCATCATATCTATATTGGAAGAATACCAATTAATAGTTAATAGTTAATACCAATCTGGAAACACACAGGGACCACTACATGTGTTCTAATGCAATGACTATTAAAGGGATAGACACACCTCAAATAATACTCAGCAACACTATTGATCACCACTACAAGACAGATCTGACCCAGATCATCTACCCATATCCATGGGAAGGTATGGCATCTACATCAGAACCTTAGCTCTTAGAAAATGGGGTGTGAGCATGGGCATCTTCAGGCTTTAAAGACAAGAGGGGTGACTTTGATGCTGGCTATATGGATATATCAGTACCTAGCACAGGCCAGACACGAAGTGAGGGATCGCATTTGCAGAAGTGGAGGCCCTACGGCGCCGTACTCGCTGTTAAAAACTACCCAGAGAAGCAAGACTTTTAAAAAAAAAATCACGACGCAGGAATACGAGCCGCGGGACTTAGACATTTTTTTTTTACAACCTCGCAAAAATACGAAATTAACAGCCGCAATGCGGACAACCACAAACAACAAAAACACTTCAAGATAAAAAATAAACACACACAGCATGGGGGGGGACAGCCACGACATCTGCCAGTAAGGTTGCCCCCCAATTAAAGTTGAATCTAAGGAGTTTTGTAACTTCGGTTAGGCGAGAAAAAACTGTGAGGTCGAAAAAAATGAAAATGAGGCTACACAACCCAAAACCCGCAAATAACAGCCAGGCACGTACGATTTTTGACAGACGTACGAGGTCCAAAAATGCAAAATTACAAGGATGCAAAAATACAAACTTAACGGCAGAACCGCGCACAGCAAAAAACATGAAGAACACACAAAATACAAACACAAATAAAAATAACAAAACATTACACACAGCAAGGAGGGACAGCCAGGATGTCTGGGAGTCAGATTGCATGCAAATTTAAGTGCAATTTACAGAGTTTAGCCACTCGACAATCCCCTAAGCAATAGAAAAAATGGCCACCGAAACAAATGAAAACAAGGCTACATGACCCCTAAAGCCGCAAAACACCGCCAGGCACATACGACTTTTACACAAACCTGTACAAGCTACAAAATACACTATTAGCAAGGACGCAAAATCATCCACACCGGCGTACCACATACACAATCGCCGCCATATTACAACATAACTTACAGAATGCGGAACTACACAGCTAAACAAACGGTTTGCCCTCGCACACGCAGCCTATTTACACTACACACTTCACACATTCCAACAACAGTGCAAATCTACATTGTATGCGGCAGGAACATCAAAACAGATTATTAGCTCTTCAGCACATTGCATGCTGCATATATTAATTACAATTCCGTAAAGTATATTAATTTATAATTTTAATAATTAATTATCATTAAAAAATACATAAACAGAAAAAAAACACACCACAAGATCGCAATAAATGACAAAGGCCTTCACCGCGCGCCTCACAAGGAGCGCCAATGGTGCTCAGAGGACACAAAGTACACCAAGCTCACAATGAGCGCCAAAAGGAGATCAGCGCGGACATTACAATGAGCGCAAAAGCGGCTCTGATAAAAATACACCAACCGAGAGGCTCACAATGAGCGCCCAAGTTTCTCACATGACCAAAACACTTACTTTCTGTGGCAAACAGCATTACCTGCCTTACAATTGTATTTCCCCATTATTTTTGATGGGCAAGTCGCTAGTATATATATATTTTGTTATACATATAGGTTTAGGGCTTATTAGGTAACGTATAGGTAATATCTTAACATAGACAATGCCCAAAAAGAGATCAGTATTTCCACATATGCATGGCTTATCTTGTATTGGTTATTATCCGAGCGTCTATGCAGTTTTCCATGTGTTTGCCAGTCAGTGCTTCCAGATGGCTTAATCGAGAGTGGACGTTATGGTGGCCGGCACGCACGTTAAGTGTTTGCTTCCTCATCGGGCCATCCTTTACCATGGGCCCCTTTATAGATGTATGGGTTAATTGATTAGTTGCTGCAGGGGTTAATTAGGTAGATGTGATCATTATTGTAATTATTTATAGGGCTAACTTTGTAGGTGCAAGGGGGTCCTTTAAGGGCCCCCTTTGCACATGGTTTATATTTTATTTGACATGGGCGTCTCTATAGACCCAGATGGTTATGTATATGGGGTGATTTGGTAGGGGGCGGAGAAGGGAATCCCCAGGGATTTCAGATTGTGACACTGCATTTTTAAATTGACGGAATCTACAGGGGTTCTCATTAGCATAGGTTGGTTTGGGCTCAGTAATTTACTGAGGACAGTCTTTCTAACAAAACCTGAGCCTTGTTATGTACTATAAAATAGTGTAGTAAATCACATTATACAAGATTTAGAAATATACTCACGTTATAATTATTTATCTAATACTAATCCTATATGATTTTGACTAACACTTAAAGCTTTTATAAGCTGTATTTTTCTTATGGAGAGCAATAAAAAATGACAAGTTAAATAAAAATGCTTAATGATTTGAAACCCAATATAATGATTTAATTAAACAAAATCAAATAACCCAACAATTAAACATGATAGTTACACAACATGCTGATAAAGCAATGAGACAAACGAAATTTTAATCTTTTCAATATGTTTATAAGCCAAGTAATATGTTAGCAACCAAATTAAGAAATTCACCCCAATTTACTTTTATAGCTCAAATGCAAACAAATCAATTGGAAAGTACAAACTATCCCATTAAAATTGGATTTACATTCTAACAATACTATAGTAACTTATATTATCAAATCTATTCCTATTGATCAAATTTACAGACTACATGATTCACTTTCAACTTTATTTTATAAAAAATTTAGTTTTCAAATTTTACCTTATTTGCATGTATTTTTACATTTTATTTTAGAAGGCAACCCCATTTGTAAAGAATTTGAATTAGCACATATGACAATTATTCCACAACGAGATTGTGACACTTTATTTGATAAAAAACATTCATCCTATGTCATTACTTAATATTGATTTAAAATGATTTACTAATATTATCAAAACTTTTTTTACTTCCTTAATTCATAAATATGAAGTAGAATGTATCCCATATTTGACATCTAAAAAATATTTGATGCCAATAATTGTTCATATTTATTTTAAAACGTAAAAGTACTTTTGTTTCCCGATGCCTTTTTAGAAACATTAAACGCTATTTGTAATCTGAAACAACACAATTTAAAATAATGGGGGAATTATCTACACCTTTAGCTATGCATGAAGGAAATAGAAGGTTGTCCACATCTTTTATTTACATTAATCATGTGATCCCTAGGCAGCTTAAATTCAACAAAACAAGGATATTTCTGGTGTTAGTGTGATTTATGAGTAGATACATTTTTCTATCCATAATAGGACAACACATATATCTTCCAAATTTAAATAAATATCTTATTATTATTTAGTAAACTATCTTGTTTTTTAATTAAAAATAATACATCTTTCAATGGGAAAAATATACATTTAAATATTTTGATATAAATATTCCTGCAAAACCTAATAATACTTATAATGTTGATTTCCCAATGATTAATACACATTTAAAAAAAGATCTTGAGAGTTGGTCCAAATACCATATTGCTTGGTTGGGTTTGTATTCATTCTCTTAAGATGACAGCTTTGTCTCAAATATATTATTTTAGATGTCTTCCTTTTCCATTTAGTCAAGTAGATATTAATTATTTACTGATTTCATTTCTTAGATTTATATGGAACAATAAACATTCTACAATGAAAATAAACTTAATTTATAAAAATAAATCCAAATCTGTTCATCGTTTATAAAATTATTATATAGCTGCACACTTATCATATTTAACTTTATAGCATACAGATGGATATCAACAGTGTTGGATCCAAATACAAAATGTTCTTATCTCTCATCTTGAAATACAATACCTAATGTGGGGAAAAATGAAAAGAGATTTCTTAAATCTATTGATAATCCATACAGTAAGAATTCTTAATCTTTATGGTCTACCTATAGATTTAAAGGGAATCTTTGTAAACAACAATCACTCTTATCCTCACGTATCCAGAATTCTAATTTTATTCAAGCTGCAGACAATAAATATTTATATGATGGGAAACCAATGTCTTTTTAAAAATGTATCATTTTCATTAGAACAATAACAGATTGTGGTGATTTACAGTCTTATGAAATACCCAATAACAAGTACAAATTAAACGTTTTTATCTTTTCAGTCTGTCAATATAATATCACTACAGAATTTGAAAAAAATGTATATTTTCTCCTTTAAAAAAAAAAAAATATTCTTTCAAGTATTTCTAATAGCATAAATTTAAATACAGAAGAAAAAATTAGATTTCAATTAAATTGGGAAAAAGATTTATAAAAAACTAAAGAAACTGAAGAATGAAAAGCTTGTTTGTTATATATTACAGGGATAGTAAATATTTCTCAAAAACAGAAACTTAATTAAAATATTTATATATAACCTGTATGGTTCCTTAATCATAATTGCATTAATTCAGATTTATTTATTATATAAGTCATGTAAACAATGTTTTTTTCTTTACCTAAAGCAAAACAAAATGTAAAGACTTATAGACATTACAGTCTGAGTGATCTGCCTTGCAGTCCATGCAAAGCTTAGTAATCTAGTGAAATCTGTTTCATATGATGTTAATGATTTATGGTTTTGGAAATAGTTTGTGTTCTTCTTTTATGATACCAATGACAATCCACATACACCATTAAAAAAAATATTTAAAGTAATATGATGGATAAAAAAATATAAGATATCAGCTTAAAATAATTTTATGTTTCTTCAACCATGGAGAGTCAAGAGAAGGACCTGAATGTCTGCTCCAGACCCTTTTATCAAGATATTATATTTACTTTGTTACCCTCCTAAAGCATCTTTATTCGTAAACTATCTTCAAAATATTTTTATTAAATACTATAATTTTAGTTTGTTCATCTAAACTGCCTGCAACTGTACAGTTTCTGAAATCTAATTTCTTATGTTGCCCTCCATGCTTGTACGAATATACCTGGCCACTCCTGCTAGATGGTAGGACAAACATCATTATCACAAAAAAACAACAACCCTATAAGACCTTATAATGTCCTTCTCATCTTATTTGTGGATATCCTGTGAAGTGGAATGATTTCTCTCCTCATAGGCTTTTTTTACTAGTAAACAGGAAACCTTCTCTGATTTTCTGACCGCACACTTTGGAGAAGAATAAGCACTAAGACCCTGCAGGTACCATGCATTATCACTGGCCATAAATACATATATGTATAGTTGTAATGCAGTCCTTCGGCAGAAAAATAGTATACAGGGTATCCCAAAATAAGGGGCATTAGTGGAAGAATATCCACAGTTTGGTTATACTGAACCACAGATCATGAGTGCTGGAGATGTAGGTTAGATCCAAATACAAAAAGATTGAAATGGTGTATGTGATTGAAGTGTATCTACCAACCAATTATTTAACTCTGGAATGTAGAAGTAAAACATTGGAGATGTTCTCTTGTTCTTTGTTATTTAGAACATCTTATTTTTTGTAAAGTTCAGTTTGTATATAACATCTATAATGAATCATGATGATGCCGGTCCAAGGCAAACACACTATAATTACTATTGGACAATAATTTAAAAAAATAAATTGTCCTATCTTATAAAAGTATTTATTATATTGCAGAACATGATATAGTAAAGTAAAAAGACCATTCTTTTTGTTTGGGCAGGCAAAGCTACTCATCAATTAAGCTGTGAGGTAAAGAAGACTCAAAATGATACCTTGAGGCTGCACTGTAAATTTTTAACATGTGAAATAGGCACTACTGCTTCATAACTCTTGGGAAGCTTAGTGAATCTCGGATAAATCTCCACAAATACGATCACTGTACAACTCTTTACTAACTCTTTGATCAACGTCATACAATGGCTCATTTCATTTTCGGATTCTGTTTTTTAAATTAACATCTTAGTCAGTGGAAACTTTATAACTAAACTATCTACTAGAAAAATCATCCAACCATCATTACAAAGAAATTGGATGCTATTTTAATTCATAATAAACCAAAGCTGTACACCCAAGAATCCTTAATTTTGTGTTATCCATAAAAAAAGTCAGTTAACATTAGAAAACTCCCAAGCAACATTGGAAAGTCAAAATACTAAAACTAATTCACTATTTTAAAACATGTATCAACATATTTAACATGTTGCAATGAAAAAAAAATCACTGAAGAGGCTGAAATCATTGATCTCTTGTAAATAAAACTGACAAATTATTCACAAAACAAAATAGATTTCTACATATTCTTAATAAAAATACCAATGTTGAGGACAAGCACTTCCAACAAAAAACAAAATCACTGAAAAAGTTGCTAATTATTATGAAAAAAAGTTAAGTATTATTCAAAATATGCCTTCTCCACTTGACCTTTTCATATAATTTCTAAAACTTTCAACACCTTCATACATTTTCCTAGAAGATTAGTTTCAATTGAACAAACTTTATAATTCAGGAAATATAGTCTATGATTAAACAACTTAAAAACTAAAAACAAAGCTTCTGCACCGGATGGTTTTATTAATCTATTCTTTAAACAAGTACAGAGTCAGCTAATCCTTTTAGTGTTTCTATTATTTAATTCATAGATATTTGAAGGTTTGAAAGTCTCTCTGCTAATATTAGAGCCTCAATCAATCGCAAGCCCGCAGATTGCATCCTACAGGCTGTATGTCTGCGGGCTTGACATTTGCTACAATTACAGAGTGATTCAATTGAACAAGGCCGCAACTTACCATCCGAAAGCAAAAAACGTAAACCATGCAATTGTAAGTAGCATTTCATAGAGTGATCCAGATCAATTAAGCAAGGCTGTAACTCCTGATTTAGAAACAGCCAATAGAAAATGAGACCGTCATCAGTAAGTCAGTAAAACATGGAGGTTACATGTCAATCAATTAGAGTTTAGGAGTTAAATATGCGATCATGCTCGCAATACCAAAATGTACAAAATAATAAAAATGAATGCCAATACTTTTCTAGACCAGGCATTATTTGTATTAACTCATTGATTCCCAAGATCGATATAACACCGAAATAAAACCTTAAAAAAGTAGTAAAAAAAAACAGTATTTTTTTCTTCTTTGCATTTACAGTGCTACAAAGTCCTATCTGGTACCCATAGGCTTTTCTTCTACATTTGCCATTTACGGGTGTGAAACCATTTGCTGCCTTGAGGAATTGTGGCAAATGAATAGTGATTTGCGTTTTAGCGATTGTATCTCTTGCAGGCTTGAAAGATCAAAAACCCCACAATTGAATAGCAAATTCATTTACGGGCTACATTACGGGCTCCCATAAACTACGATAGCTCAATTGAATCAAGGCCATAATGTTTTAGCAGATCGTAAGTCTACATACAGAAATGAATGCAGCTCTAATCTGCACCCAAGGTATCCTTATTTTTATATTACTTCACATGCTTTTTTAAGGCAAATTTTGTTAGCCTTTCCTCATAGCCTAATTCTTCCATTGCCTTTATTAATTGTCTTGCTCTTCTCTGAACCATTTCTAGTTAAACTTTGTACTGTTTTGGAAATCCACAACTGTACACTTAGATATACAATGTCCTGTTTTTGAAAATTCAAAACCGTACTCTTATTACCAGAGATTAAACAAACTTATACCACCTTTTTCATGCTTATTTATATGCACCTCTTACCTGGTATTCAGCACTCTTACTTGGATGGCTGTCCAGTAGCACTTTTAATTGCTGTTCCATTTTGAATATCCCTAGTTTTGTTCCATATACATTATACTTCACGTGCTTATATTACGTCACATGCATGTTTACATTTCTCTATGTTAAATCTCAACTACCCTTTTTCTTCCCATATGCATCTCCAGTTATGTACAGGATATTTACATTTTTATGTGGGGAAAGTTTCTATTTCCATCCTAATAGATAAAACTAATATTGCATTTCATACCATTGTTTTGTCCTTGGGTATGCCATGTGTCTCTTTCTACCATCTCCCCCCTGTTTCTTCCCTGTCTCTTTTTCCTCTGTGTGTCTGCTAAATGTTTCCGTGTTACGCACTGAATGCCGTTTGTTTTATTTTCAAAGTCCTGCATGCCTGGCGTTGATCATGTAACTTTTACTGTCTTTGCCGTCGTGTCTTTTCTAAGTTCCGTTCACCTGGCTTTGCTCAGTTTCGTTTTCATGGGTCAAATTCGCTTGCAACCTCACTCCCAAGCTTCCTGGCTCTTCCCCTGTGCTGTGTGTGAGTATGTTTTAATAACTTTTTTTTTTTTTAGAGTTTTTCGAGTTACGCGCTTGAAGTAAGTTTGCCTTTTAAATTTGAAAACTGCGCTCCTCGCAGTCAGCGACAAAGTTCTATGTTTTTCGGGGATGTCCTGCGTGCCTCAACTGCTTGCCTCGCTTTGCCAAAGACGCTCATTGCAGCCTAAGTCCCACGTGCCTCAACTGCTCGTCTCGATTCGCAAGGCGAGCAGTTCAATCAGTGCCTTTGGCGTTCATTGCAGCCTAAGTCCTGCGCCGTTAGTGATGAGCACCTGCGGCCCTCATCACGAGGCCTGCTAAGTGCGCATTCAACGCTCATTGCAGCCTAAGTCCTCCTCTGCTTGCGATGAGCGCCTGTGGCTTTTGGTGCTCATCGCGAGGCCTGCAATGAGCGCCTTTGATGCTCATTGCAGCCTAAATATCTTGTGCTTTGCGAGGCTCACAGTCGACTGCTCGCCTTGCTTCACGAGGGCCGCAAATGTGTGACCAACAACATAAACGTTACGAACATCGCAAAGACCCACTACTATATATGTGATTTTTTAAGATTCACTCAACACAGGGTCACTACCAGATGACTGGAGAAAAGCAAATGTGATTTAAGAAGGGAGCAAGAGCAAACCCAGGGAATTATAGACCATTGAGCCTCGCTTATTATTATTTCCTTTATTTGTAAGGCGCCAACATATTCTGTAGCGCTATATTGGGGTAAGTAAGAAATAATATTAACATAATGAAGAATAGAGGGACCTGTCTTTCAGCTTAATTCAAATGTACACAGAGGTAATACTAAAGTACATAGGAAGATAATCAACTCGCAGACTTACAATCTGTAGTGGGAAAGCTTTTAGAAGGGTTAATAAGGGATAATGTACAAGAATATGTCTATTTAAACAGGATTATAAGTAGGAGTTAATATGGATTTATGAGGGAAAGGTCATGCCAAACAAATCTAATTACTTTCTATTAGGAGGTTAGTAGGAACTTGGATCAAGGCAACTCAGTGGATGAAGTCTTTTCCGATTTTGATAAGGCTTTTGATCCAGTGCCACATGGAAGACTATTGTGCAAACTAAGGGATATGGGAATTGCAGTAAATATCTACTCATGGATTGAGAGCTGGCTAAAAGACAGGAAGCAAAGGGATTTTGCAAATGAAACCTTTTCATATTTGACTAGTGTGTTAAGTGGGGTTCCTTAGGGTTCAGTATTAGGTCCTCTCCTTTTTAACATATTTATTAATGACTAAGGACTTTGAAAAAATCGCATTAAAACATTCATCCCTGCGAACCCACACCGTAGGATTAATAGCATTAAGAAAATACAACCCGTAACACTTTGCCAAAATACGGACACGCAAAAATACACATTTACCGGACGAGCCGGCGCACTCCAAAAACACAAAACAAAAAACAAATATCACACAAATTAACTTAAAAACTCACACACAGCACAGGGGCACAATCAGGATGTCTATGAGTGAGGTTGCAATTTCGTTCGACCCATATTTAGCCTTTTTGAACAAACGTAAATCGCCTACTCGGAAAAAAATGAAAACGAGGCCCAACCATGTAAAAAATCAGCAACGATCTCGCAACATTTACACAAAGCCACTAACACATTATGAGGCACGTAACACATTCAAAATGTACACCATTTTGCATACACCAAGCACATTACTTCCACGAAATGGCGGATAGAACGCTAATTGCGGATGCGCACTACGTTTTTGATGGTTTTTACTTGGGCTGACAGTCTATAAATACTGGAGACTTTCTAGTCACTGGTGGCATTACTCCTGAAGCAACTTGCCTATCACTTTAAAAGTACAAAAACTGAAAATTACACAAGGTAAGCTATAATTAATTTATAATAACTTCATAAATAAATAATCAAAAACAAAAAAAATTATAGAATATTGAGAACAATAACATTATTCATGTACAGAAAGAATTATAATATACTATTTATCTATAGTAAGATGGAAAACATATATAAATGATAAAAACACTTTTTTTTTTGCCAAGATCAACATTAAACAGATAGAAGAGAAGATTTCAAACACAGATAAATGTTGATGTGGGGTAAAATGTTAGACATTTAGAAAAATAATCTATGCTCTTAGCAAAAGAAATTACCATTCATATTTACACTGGATTTCAACATTTGCATACTTCTATCATTTCCAACAGACTATCCATCAAGACTGTCATTGAATAATTTGCAGCACTGCACGGTTGCATTTGCTTAACAAAACTATGCTGTTAGTGAAAAAAAATAAATAAAACATTACATGAACATTTTCATTTCTATTTCTCATTTTCAACAGACACTGCCTGAAGAGTGTCACAGGAGGATTGGCAGCAGGGGACCCTCTGTCATTTATACACAGAAAATTCAACACAACAGGTAAAGTATAACAAGTACAAAAGAAAAAAAATAATCTATCCTGTTTGGTGTGCGCCAATGTCAAAACCTACTGCAATCTAACTAACCCTCTAAGCCAGGGGTCACCAAACTCGGTCCTGGAGGGCCGACCCAGGCCTGGATTTGTGGATATCCTTGCTGCAAACAGGTGAGAATCTTGTTTCTTCAGCCATCCTGATTGACTCACCTGTTTGCAGCAAGGATATCCACAAATCCAGGCCTGGGTCGGCCCTCCAGGACCAAGTTTGGTGACCCCTGCTCTAAGCCTATCCCCATAATCTAAACCCCTAATGCCAACAGTCATGCACACGAAACATGATAGTACAGCAAATTGTTGTCAAATAAACAAAACGGAATGATTTATCCTGTTTGGTGTGCGCCAACGTGGAAAGCACTGTAATATAACTAAACCTCAAGAATAACACCATCATGCAAACACTGCCACACACCAAACAAGATACGACAACCAATGCTGTTAACACATATGTATTAGTCAAAAAAGAAAAAAAAGTCAATTGAACATTTCCATTTCTGTTTCTTAGATTCAACAGACACTGCCTGAAGACTGTCGCAGGAAGATTGGCAGCAGGGGACCCTCTGTCATTTATACACAAGAAATTCAACACAACAGGTAAAGTATAACAAGTACAAAAAAAGAAAAATAAGCTATCCTGTTTGGTGTGCGCCAATGTCAAAACCTACTGCAATCTAATTAACCCTCTAAGCCTATCCCCATAACCTAAACCCCTAATGCCAACAGTGATGCACGCAAAACAGGATAGCCCAGCAAAACATTTTCAAATAAACAAAATGGAAGGATTTATCCTATTTGGTGTGCGCCAATGGGGAAAACCACTGCAATATAACTAAACATCAAGAATAACACCATAATGCAAACAGTGCCACACACCAATCAAGATACCACAAGCAATGATGTTAACACATACAAAATGCAAGCATCAATCCTTTTTGGTGTGTGCCAATGTCAAAATGGACTGTAGTCTAACTAATCCTCTAAGCATAAAACCTACTGTAACCTAACTAATACTCTAAGCCTATCCCCATAACCTAAACTCCTAATGCTAATAGTGGTGCTCACGAAACAGGATAGCACAGCAAATTTTATTCAAATAAACAAAATGGAAGGATTAATCCTGTTTTGTGTGCGGCAATGTGGAAAACCACTGCAATATACTGTAACTAAATCTCAAAAATAACAGTATAATGCAAACTGTGACACACACCAAACAAGACATCACAACCAATGCTGTTAACACATACAAAATGGAAGCATCAATCCTCTTTGGTGTGCGCTAATGTCAAAATGCACTGTAGTCTAACTAATCCTATAAGCCTAAACCCATAAACTTAAGACCATAATGACAACAGTGCCGTCCAACAAAAAGGATAAGACAAGAAATGCTTAGTCATACAAAATGGAAGGATAAATTCTGTTTGGTCTGCGCCAATGTCCAAACGCAGTGCAATATAACTAACCCTCTAAGCCTAACCCCAAGTACACAATGGCACACTGGTGCACACAAAACAGAATACCACAAACAATTCTAATAACATATACAATATACAAAGACGTATCATCTTTTCTGTGCACCTTTAATCAAATGCACTGCAACAAAATTAACACTAAACAGGATTGCAGAAGAAATGAGGAAAATAAAGAAAATTGCTTTTAAAAAAACACAAAAAGACAATTCTAATGTAATATTTATATTTACAGATTACTATGGCGGATAACGAAATAAAAGAGGAACAGAAAAGACGGCAAACTCGAGAACCTGTACAAAGATGGAAAGATCAACAGACGCCGGAGGAAAAGAAAATTAGACATGTAAAAGAACGTGAGAGAATCGCAAGCAAAAGACAAGCAACTGAAAAAGTAATATCCAAGCCCAAAAAGGCAAACAAAAAACAAAAACATCTAGAAAATTTTTCCGAACAATCTGATAAGAATTATAATGTTGATTTACACACTCACATTGATAGATATTCTCACAATTGTCCTTTAGTGAAATCTTTAACAGTAGAGGTTCATAATTGTGGTATCATGAATATTGTCTGTCAGTTTTGTACGGCTTATCATTTCATACAGAAAAGACTCAGAGATGGCGAGTTTGTTAGTTGCTGTCAAAAAGGCAAGGTAAGACTTCCACAAAAAAAACAATTCCCAACATATTTACAAAGCATTATGACAGAGCCTTCTTTCCCTAACTACAACAATTTCAAATTAAACATAAGATCCTATAATAGTGCCATATCTTTTGCATCTATGGGTGCAACATTAGCTGCTAATTTGCCAGGACATGGCCCTTACTGCTTCAAAGTACAAGGACAAATTTACCATTGTACTTCTCATTTACATCCAGAAGAATGGGAGCAAAGAAAATTTGCTCAACTCTATGTCCTAGATACAATGGACGCTGTTGAACAACATATGCAGCTTCAATAAAATAAAAATTGCTAACCCATTGTTTTTATAGAGCTTGATAAAATTTTGGCCCAAAACCCATATACTCAAGCTTATAAAACATTGTCAGAAGTAGAAAATGAACAGCAAATTCATGCAGAAATACATCAATTACCAGTCCCTAAAGTCAATATGGTTCTTAAAAGAGATCGCCATACTGATAAATGCCGTTATAACTTGCCAACATCAAATGAGGTTGCAATGGTCTTTCAAAATGACGACTGAGAACCACCATTTAGAGGGATATTAGAATATATCCCAGAAATGAGGAGCAACCTTTCATTAATATCAGTATCTTAAGTACTAATTTGGATCCAATGACATATCACATATTTTTTCCACATGGGGAAGCCAGATGGCAACCCAAATTAACACCTGACAGTTACTCAAATTAAAAAGTATGTGTCAGAAATAATATTTCCATGCTTGAATTTAAAGTGGCTCAACTGCCATTCGAGATAAATTCAATCCCATTTTATGTGGAGGAAAACTGACACAACAATGGATCATTGATTCATATTTGCAAGTTGAGGCAAATAATTTAAACTTCATCAAATATCAACAAGATAAACTATGTGTAGAACAGTATTGTGGACTGATGGATTATGTCGCTGCTTCCGATAGACCAGATTTAGTGGCAAGAGTCTTTAAAATCAAATTAACTGAATTAATATGTGACATAACCATAACTCAGTTATTTGACAAATGTCTGGCATATGTTTATACCATAGCATTTAAAAAAAGACGTCTTCCACATGCACATATTGTTATAATCATTCAAGAGAAAGATAAATTGGATACTGGTGACAAAGTGGATTCAGTGATTATTGCTGAACGACCAGATCCAGAAATACATGGTAGACTATATGAGATTGTAACTCATTGTATGATTCATGGACCGTTTGGAGATATTAATCCACAGTCACCATGTATGGAAAATAAGAAATGTACAAAAGAATTTCCAAAAGATTATAGAGACAAAGGTCATGCTAGTTGTGATGGCTATCCATTATATAGAAGAAGAGAAGGCCAAAATGCCATCATTCGTGGAAAAAAGGTAGATAACAGATATGTGGTACCATAAAAATCCATATTTACTCATGAAATATAATGCACACATTAATGTGGAAGCTTGCACTTCTATAAAATCCATTAAATATGTCTACAAATATATTTACAAAGACTATGATGCAGCTACTGTAGTGGTCAAAAGTGCAGAAAATCCAGAACAAAGTAAGTTATTACATGATGAACTTGCATCTCATGTAGATGCTCGCTATATAAGTGCGCCAAAAGCAATGTGGCGCCTTCTCAAATTTGAAATGCATGATCGCTCACATGCAGTATATAGATTGGCTGTACATTTAGTGTATTTCCATGTTGGAAATGAAACAAATGCTTTGGCACAAAGTGAGCATCGCCAAACTACACTAACTGCGTGGTTTCAATTAAAAATTGTACTTACTTGGAGGAAAGGGAATTGTATTCCATTATTGACATTCCATACCATTATGTTTTCGTTAATGGACTATGGCAAAAACGAAAAAGTCGTGGAAATAAAATAATACCAAGAATTTACACTGCAAGTCCATGAGACCTTGAACGTTTCTGCTTAGGTTTACTGCTTCTAAAAGTTCCTGGTGCACAAAGTTTTGAACAGTTAAGAACTGTTAATGTAACATAGTTTATGAATAATTTATTTTAGCTGCGCGACACAGAAACTTCCTAGCTGATGATACAGAATGGGAAAGATGTCTAGAAGAAGCAGCACTGTGTCAAATGCCCCGGCAGATGAGAGAACAATTTGCATTCATTTGTATCTTCTCAAATGCTCCAAATGCATTAGCTTTATGGGACAAATTTAAAACAAATATGTCTGAAGACTTTTTGCAACAATACAATGAGCCTATTTCACAATTAAAAGCATTAATTGAAATTCAAGAGGTCTTTCTTTCTCATGGATTAAGTTGTGCAAGTTTTAATCTGCCAGATCCTGAAGGCACCAGAGCCAAGACAATAAGGGTTCATGCACATTTAGAACAAAAACAATAAGAAAACAACCCCCTAGACAACATAAACTTTCAGCTTCAAAGACAAAGAACAGAAGAAAGACTTGCAACTTTAAATACATTACAATTTCAAGCATTTAATGCAATCAAAAATGCCTAGATGATGACATGCTCAAAGAGCGTTAATTCTATTTAGATGGACCTGGCGGATTAATAAAAACTTATCTGTATAATTTATTAATGAGTTTTGTTCGAGCACAAGGTGAAATAGTACTGCAATTTGCAACCACTGGAATTGCCACACTTTTGCTAGAAGGTGGAAGAACTGTGCATAGTGGATTTAAACTGCCAGTTTCCATTCTGGAAACATCAGTGTAGGATATTTGAATGATATCATTGCAAGAAAAAAAAGTTTTTTTTAAAGTAAATGAATTTCCATAGATGAAGCTACAATGATGTCATGACATGCCCTGCAATGTATTGACCGTTTGCTATGTGAAGTCATGGATAATGATTTGCCATTTGGTGCAAATGTAATGTTGTTTGATGGAGATTTTAGACAAACATTACGTGCCGTTGTACATGGAAATAGAACCAACATTGTCGAAACATGTATAAAGTCAAGTACACTATGGAAACTATTTACCCATCTTCAATTACAACAAAATATGAGATCAGAAGGAAAAAAAATGAGTTCAATGATTGGCTCATTAACATTGGAGAAGGAAAAACAGAGCAAATAGGAAATGTACCCAATGATACCATGCAAATTCCATCTCATATGATTTGCAAACAGGACCTCATATCAGCTATATTCCAAAATACAAGTAATAATGAGGACTATGCAGAGCTTGCCAACAAAGTAATACTAACATGCAAAAATAAGGATGCATTGCTCCTCAATAATGAAATATAAAAATAAAAAAAATGCACCACAAAAAAATTATCACAGTGCTGATTCTGTATTTGCTGATGACAAAGAAAGTCAGACAAACTTTTCAACTGAATTCATTAATTCCTTAACTCCCTCTGGAATGCCGCTGCATATTTTGCAGCTAAAGAAAGGTGCATTTGTCATGTTACTGCGAAATATGAACCCAAAAAAAGGCCTATGTAATGGGACCAATTTAATTGTCCAAGAATTAAAGGACCATTTCATACATGCTGAAATTCTAACTGGTACCCATAAAGGAGATAGAGTTTTCATACCAAGAATAGATTTTGCACCAAGCGAAAGTAGCCTCCCTTTTGTACTTCAAAGGAGACAATTTCCCATCATCATGGCATTTGCCATGACCATTAATAAATCACAAGGACAAATGTTCAAATCTGTGGGTATCTTTTTAGAAGAACCAGTATTTGTACATGGCCAACTGTGTGTTGCATTTTCAAGATGCAAGAATCCAGAGGATATGAAAGTTTACATTGAAACAACCAAAGTCAAGATGATTTATTTGATGATGGCCACATTCTTACAAAAATGAGGTACTATAACTTAAATAAAAAAAACATAACAATACAAGACATGTCAAACAACTAAAAAAAATACTTTCCACTCAAGGACAAATTCACAAGAAAAAAAAAAAATATAGAGCACAGTGGTTTTATTTTGTTGGCGAACTTTTATGTCACTCAGGCTCTTTTTAAAGGACCACAATTTCACTAAGAAGCTATAAAATGGCAAAAAACATAGAGGTTTTCCTTCCAGAATGAAATTAGATGTCTCACTTCACATAGGAAACTCTATGTGCCATTTTCCAACAATGCTTTCACCTTAAGAACAAATTTACAACAAAAAAACAAACAAATATAGAGAACAGTGGTTTTATTTCAAGGACAAAATTTTATGTCAGTCGGACGCTTTTTAGAGGACCACTATTTCCCTAAGAAACTCTATAAAATGGCAAGAACCATAGAAAACAGTGGTTAAACCCTGCAGATGAACTTTTATGTCTGCCGGTCTCTTTTTAGAGGACCACTATTTCACATCAGAAACTCTATGTGCCATTTTCATGAATTACAACAATAACAACAAAAGGTCAATTAACAAAAATCAACTAAGACAAAGTAACATATTGAAATTTCAGTGGCCTTTTAGCGTGATTAGCCCCACAAAACACTTTCCATGTATTTTATAAAAATTAAAGTTTAAATGTTTCTACATTAAGTTACTGTTTCTAATGTTACTATTTTTGGGGAAAAGTGTGCTAAGTTGTTTCATTGGATATATTTAAAATGTCATGTTAAGAGGAGGAGGAGCTTTTGTTGTACAATTTAAATTTATAATTCAATGGTGAATATTAATCCAAGGAGTAATCTGATCACCAGTTAATGGGGTCAGGAAGGAATTATTTTTTTTCCCCCTTTGATACAATTGGCTAAGTTTCAATGGGGGGTTTTACTGTTTGCCTTCCTCTGGATTCAATACCTATGTAATTTACCAGGTGTTAATCTGCAAGTTGCATGTTACAAAACATTATGTCTTGTTTACAATACTCATTAATACAATGTTGACCTGTTCTTACATTAAAATTTAAAAATTATTAAAACAAGATTAAAAAAAACATTTTAACATAATAATTGTACTTTTTTATAGATAAGAAAAAGGCTAAAAGTGTCAAACACTCATATTAAGTGCAAAACAGAATTCAAAACATACACATTTAATTGCCGTCATTTTTTGACGTGCAAGTCGCTAGTGAAATATAATAGTCAAACAAAAAATGATCAAGTGATTACTTAATAAAAGTGCTCATGTTGACTTGTGACGAGAGGAGAAGGAGGAAGAAAGAAAAAAATATATCATGATATTGTATATATATTTTAGGGCATTAATTATGTTCTTACTGTCTTATGTTGTTATACTGATATAATGTATTTTATTGAAGTATCTTCTTATTCTTATAGGGCCTCATTCTATTAGCGGCCGTAAATCGGCCGTAAGGCTGCGATTCCTTGCGGGTGTTCAGTTAACTCGCGATTCTATTATACGGCCCCGCAAGGATCTCCTTTTACGGCCGGCCGCATATCTTGGAACCGGCCGTAAGCTGTGAAATATAAAAACTCAAAAATAAATTCAAGCCTGCACTGTACAGCTCTGTAAATGCTAGGGATCATATTGGGGGACATGAGGATTAAAAGGAACCCACTCTCAAGCTTGCACATCAGCCCAAACCCAAGTTCAAATTAACTGTTTATTTTCCGGCTGCGGCGTGGGCATGTCTGAGGTGCTCCAAGCACTCTGGACTTTTTACATGGATATTTTACGGATATTAAAAATAAAATATTTTACGGATTTGAGTATAGGATAATTATGTGCTATTTTTTCTAACACCTAAAATCCCTTTATAGTCTTCTCAAAGTGCAGGATGGCTTTATTTGAGCTATTTTATGTGCTTAATTGGTGCTAGCGGGACCTTTTTCCTGCAAGTAAGCAGCGGCTCGTTTTTAGCCTTGCAGAGAGATTTCCCGGAGCAATTGAATTGCAAAAAGGAATTTCTTACGGCCGAAACTCTTGCGGCCGTTTTAGATCAAAGGCTTTCCTCTGGCGCGAGCGGCCGCAAGAGATAGCAAGGCACCGGCCGCAAGCCTGCCGGAGCCTCCGGCCGTAAGGGAATAGAATAGCAGAATAGCTTGCGGCCGGTCCTTGCGGCCCCGCAACGGCTGCGGCCGCTAATAGAATGAGGCCCATAGTCTGTACAGTAAATTTATTTTCTGCCAAGTGTATGGATCCTTGCATTCCTCATATCACTTAGCAAATTCAGACACCTAGGTTATAAAGGCATTGAATAAAAAGCCTTGCAAGGTCCTAATATCACTTTTTCTATGTGGCAAAACTAAATGACTCTGTCATGGCACTGTCATGGCAAAATTTTAGATGTCTGGCACTGGGGTGACCATTTAATTTTCAATTGCATATATGCGTTTCAGGATTCTTCTCTTGAGCTGGCAGATCGTTTTCCCAAAATATATCTGTGGTGATCTGATTTCTTCAGTTGAGCTTTATAAGGCTATTATGGCCAAACCTACCCTGCAGATACACCCAGTTATTTATATCCCTTCACCAAGACAGTAGAGGTTTCTAAAATGTCCTTCTCCGATTCAGTATTTAAAAATATGAAAATATCAGAAACTGTTTATATTTCTTTGGAAACTTCACAGACTACATTCAGAATGGGCTTTTCCTCAGAGACACACCAACTCTGAATCTCAACTGAATCTCTCAACTGACAAACTGCTTAACTCTGACAGTTGCGACCCAAGCTCGTAACTCAAAAAACAAAATCATTTAACAAAAATAATAACACACTCACACACAGCACAGGGGGAGAGCCCGGAAGCCTGGGAGTAAGGCTGCAAGCGAAATTAAGCCATAGTTGGGGGGTTTCGTCAACACAAAATCTGCTAATCGAGGAAAAATTGTCGGATTAAAAACGTAAAAATTCTGAAACTGGATGAAAACGAGGCTGAGCAAAGCCAGGCACGTGGGACAAATACACAACTGCAAAGACAGTAACACTTACACCAACAATGCCAGGTACATGGGACTTATAAAACCAACAAATAAAACCAACGGCACTCAGTGTGTAACACGCAAACATTCAGCAGACACACAGAGGAGAAAGACACAGGGAAGGGACATGGTGAAGATGGTGGAAAGAGACATATGGCATTCCCAAGCACAAAACTTGCAGGTTAACAAACCCCATACAGTAGGCGGGAGGAAAGGCTTGCAATGAGCACTGAAGGCGCTCATCGCAGAACTCTCTATGAGCACCGTGAGCGGAAGAGGCTTGCAATGAGCACTCATTGAGAGCCCCATGATGAGCGCGAAACTACACCTTGAAGCTGAAGCAACTTAGTAACACAAACTTCCCGATAGAAAATGAAACATTTAATATAGCAGCAAGTTTTAGAGATCTGTTAATATTTTCTTATGAGTTTTCTTTTGTACAAAATACCTTCTTTAACATTTCAAGAAAAAAAAATACAAAAATACTTCTTCAAAGAATGACAACATATTTCTACAATTACGCTTCATGGTTAATGAACGTTGGTACAGCTTGCCACTTATTTATGGCCATTTTGATTGTGATTAATATAATTACAATGAAATAATGGTAATTTTCTGGGAAGTCGTGGAATAGAAGGTAAGTGTGGAAAGTGTCAGGAGTATTTTCAAAAGCCTCAGAGTGTGTTTTCAGATAGCCAAAATACTTTATTATTATTATTATTATTATGCTTTATTTGTAACACGCCAACATATTCTGCAGCGCTATACAAGGCAAAAATATGTTTAACACTATGAAAATGAACAAAGGACCCTGTGTTTGAGCTTAGAAACTAGCATACAAAGTGCTTTGTCAAGCACCTTATAAGATTAAAAACTTGCAACAATCTAAAGCGTTTGGTTGTGGTACAGGAGGTTGATAGATGCGTTGTGCATATTAAGGGTGAAGGTGATAAGCTTCTTTAAATAGATGAGTGAGGTTTTGAAGGTCTTGAGACCGGAGGATTGTCTAATGGAGTGATGCAAGGAGTTTCAAAGAATAGGGACAGCACAAATAATGTCCTGAAGGCAGGAGTGAGAGGAGGTGATAAGGGAGGAGGAAAGAAGAAGCTAATTAGCAGAATGTAGAGGGTGGGCGAGTATTTTGAGAAGAGAGCAGAGATATGAGAGGGTTCACTGTTGAGGGCTTTGTAAATTAAGGTCATGACTTTAATTATTATTCTGGAGGTTATGGGAAGCCAGTGGAGTGACTGACAGAGAGGAGCTGCAGACAGTGAGCATTGAGTTTGGTGGATGAGTCTAGCGGAGGTGTCATTATGGATTGGAGACAGACGGGTGATGGAGAGGCCAATAAGGAGAGAGTTGCAGTAGTCAAGGAGGGATTTGATGAAGGAATGTATTCAAATTTTAGTTGTATCTTGTGATAAATAGTGACATATTTTAGAGATATTTAAGATGATAATGACAAGGTTTTATTTGTGAATTTATATGAGGAATGAAAGAGGGGGCAAGGTTCAGTGATAATGACATTGTCAACAGTAAGAGATAGTTGAAGATTAGGAGCTAAGTCTATGCCATGTTAAGTTTGACATGGTGGGCAGACATCCAGGAGGATATGATAGAGAAATAGTTGGAAACTTGTGCTAGAAGAGTGGGGCATAGATCTTGAGTGTCATCTGCAAAGAGATGAAACTTTTTGAAGTAGACTGGATATAATAGACTGAAAACCTGGAAACATATATTTAAGAGTTATTGACTGAGTTATTCACGCACTAATTATGACATACAGATTGAGTATTTTTGAATTATAAGGTGTCTATCCAATAGCTTTGTGACATATTACATTATTGCATCACATACAGCAGTTACAGTCTTGTTTTATTTTTTTTTATTGTCAGTGTTAATCTTTTTAAAATTGTAGATGATATTTCTGAAATAAAGATTGTATTTTATGATAATTATATTATGTCTCTGCCAATAGTTTAGTTCCTAGTGAGGAGGATCTCAAAAGCAAATAGAGTGTCTTTTCCTTTTCTCTGTTTTGTAATCACAGCTTGTTTTAAAGACAATGGAAACTTTACAGTGTTTAGGGAAAGGTTGAATATATAAATATATATGTGAGAGCAGGGATAAGTGTGGTAGAGAGGGGAGGAAACAGCTGTGATGGAATAGAATCTTATGGACTTGTTGTAAGGCGAGAGGTCGATAGTAGACTAGAGATCTCATCCTCAATAAGAAGGTCAAAGGAGATACATGCTTATATTTGCCAGAGGTTTAGCAAGCACTTGAAAGAAAGGGAACGGAAGTGGGGAAAATATGTGCTTGTCTAATAGGGCACTAGTAGTGAACTTTATAGGTTGTAAGGCTATTAGCTATAGGGTCATTGGAAAATGTGTACCTAATGTCTGTGTATAGTAGTATGTCATACTTTTCAATTGGGGTGGCAGGCGGTGAATTAATTGTGTCTTATTAACAATCGGTGATGCCATAAATTATAAAGTTTCTAATATTTGTATTAGGAAAAAAGCAAACAGCCGAGCGTGTAGTGGTTTTAATAGCGATGCCTGGTGAATGAGCAAAAGGAGCTCTTCGAGACATTGAGAGTAGAGTAGTAGATTGTATAATATTTTTTAAATCATTTTGTGAGGTCAGTGGGTAACAAAATGTGTTGGAGTGAGAAGGGAAAATTAATTCATTATTTGCATATCCACTTTTCAGAAGCATAGGGCAGACTCATAACTTTACTATCTGATTCAGGCAGGGTAGAACATCAGAACATCAATAACTTTGAAAGTATTCCCAGATATTTTAACATTGAGGTGAATAATAATGTTTTTCGGCCTGTAAAATCAATACTTAAGTTGAAGGGTGATTCAGCGCCTCCATTTCACTAATTATATTTGATAAAACATGAGGGTGTTGAATAATAGTAATAAGACGAAGACTGTTGGCTTTGGATTGAAGAGGATTTGCAATTGTGAGGATTGCATTGTTGGCATTTGGGCAAGTAAATAGTTTAGTTAAAGGACCACTGCACAATTAAAAAACAAATATATGTCTGACTAAGCATATTTAAGCAGAAAAGGTCATGCAGCTGGTTGTAATTCAAAAAACAAAACAAATGGAGGAATCCATTATATATTGGTGTGTGAGAGAGGTGTTTACATTTCTGGAGAGCTATGATTTCATCCTTTGATGCAATGTCCTACTTCTGGACCAGTGAGTGGGAAGGTGTTTGGTGTCAATTTAAATTGTATGCAGTGATTAAACAATGGCTCTGCACTTCTGCCTGTACCCTCCTCCTTCTCAATCCTTTACTGATCAATATACACATCCCCATCATCCAGCTCTCAGTATGTGATGTAACAAACACAAAATGGATTCCTGTAGTCATAAACCGAGTTTTCAAAAAATCAGATTTTCTCAAAAAATGTTTTAGGTCTACTTATACAGCTGTTAATATGTTTCATTTGTTACATACCTAACAAGCAAGTGTATTTTTCCCTGAACAGCAGTGGTCTTTTAACCATGATCTATATGCCATTCTGAACTCTTATGTCTTTTGCCAATAGGTTTTGATAGTGAGTATTAATTGATTAAATAATAGTATTTTCTTAAAGCACAAAACAGCTGTTTTAATCTGATTGGCCGTATTGAGTGCCATGGAGCATTTAATGAGTAAACTGAGACTTAACATTGAGTGATATTAGTATCATTCTGCAAGAGTGTCTTGTAGCTGATCAAATTAAGTGCACTATTCAACCAACATCAGGGGTAGAGCCATTTCGCAGGAAGAATGGGTGTAGTAGGGAGAATCTTCTTTGAATAACTATTATTGCAGAGTTAACAAAACTGACATTAAAATATTACAAAAAGTGGCTTTTAACAGTTTCCAGTTTTATCACTAATCCATTTACAAACAGACACTGTAAGGTCAGGATGTTTATGTGATAAAAATATAATCCATTTGTAAATGTAAAACAGCATTTTTTCCATTAGTGTTGAAGGCTTTAATAGTATTTGTTGGTTGATGACTGATGCATTGAAAACACATTTACAAATAAATTAACCAGAATTACCCACAATGTAAATATTAACTGAATTGTAGAATGAAAAAAAAAATAGTAAGCCAAGGGGTACCAGTAAATAAACTCTCCTAAGGGCCTAATACCATATCTAACATGATAAATGTACACTTTCTACAACATATTTTAAGCAAAACATGTGATTTTAAGCAAAAAGGAATATAAAGCAAAAAAATATGATTTAAAAAAAGAATATATATAAAACACATATGTAAGTCAAGGTGCTAACAGCTTTCTGACAGTACTCTCACCTTATATACTAAATTGTATGGCTTCGGATTAGCTTACATATTTGTCAATCATATTTTAGCCAATTCATGAAATAAAAAAAAGATATTACAGAAAATAAAAAAAGGACAGAATGTAAAAAATATTTCAAATAAAATTAAAAGATTAAATAAAAATATAAAAGATGAACTATCAAAAATGAACAAATGTACATCTGTTGATATGGGGAAATTATACTTTCCCTCCCTTGGACAAATAAATAAATAAAAATGTTATTTTATGTAAGTTATAGGATGCTTTACCTTGGAGATTTGTAGGGAATCCCATGGTTTAGGTGTTAATGTTATGTGCCATGGGTGTCCAAAAGGAACCCAATGGTAATGGATTAATTTTAAGTTACTTTGTGGTCTATAGGGACCTCCATGGTGACAGGTTCATTTAAGGTACAAAGGGGACGCACACGTTTATAGCTGAAGTCCACATAGGCTGCATAAGAGGCTTATGGGGTGAATACACCCCCCAAAAAAGGGGGATGAGAGGCCCAATGGCCCCCTGGTATTGATGGGGTGGCGGGGGTTACCAGGGCTCATAGGGGGTAACATTAAAGGTATATGAAAGTGAGGTGGGTTATGAATGCATCCTGCAGAATGCATCATAACCCACCTAGCATAAAATGTTTGCAGAAAAGAAAAAAAATGTTTTAATGACATATTCAATATGCAGCACATGCGCATACTAATTGGCTAAAGGAAAAGAAAGTGACTGAAATCATGTGACTTCCCACAGTAGGGCAGACTGCAGGTGCTAACTGAGCATGTCTGCACAATCCCCAGGCCAAAAAGAAACATTGTATAAGTTATGCTAATTAACCCTGGGAATTTCAAGGGGTGTCAACATTGAGAGAAAACAGTTTGCAAAAGCAAGCAATTCAGCAAACTTCAGGCTAATGATTTAACTGTTTACTTTGGATATTTTTCATGCAAACTACTTTTTTTCAGACACTATAAATTTTATTATTTAAGCACTGATTTAAGTTGATAGTAGCTCATGAATTGAGTCACATTTGAATAATTGGAGGCATTTTTTTGCCTTTATGTTTGTTGAAGGTACCCAGAGGCTTTTTACAAATTATGAGCACTTAGAGAGACTTACGGTAATCTTCAAAGAGCTTGAATATCATTCTTGCAGCCTTGTGATGGCAATTTTTAAAAAAATGTAATTCTGTTTTTTTTTTCTAATTCAGTAATTTCCGACTTTCTGTGACCTCATGGACCTTAACACACCATGCTGATCCACCTCATTTCCATGGCAGAGATACTGGAGTGGGTTGCTAGTAGTACTGACCAGGCCCAACCATGCATGACTTAAAGGTGGTGTGAACTCTTGGTTCCTTGACTGGAATCGAACCCAGGTCACAGAGGTGAAAGTACTGGATCCTAAACATTGCCCATTAACCACAGATCTAATATAATTCACATTTTGTAGGTTAGTGAAAAGAAAGATCTTTAATTTTGAAGGTGTACACTAGTTTATTGCAGTCGTATTACTCTTAGTAAAAAAATCTCCAGTTAGAGAGGTAGGACCAGAAAAGTATGACAAAATAACTAGGGGAAGTACTGTTCATTTTAGAGTTGTAGACGGGAGTTTGGTTATAAAGTATAGATAGTGATGTTGCGAACATAAAATTTTCGGTTCGCAAACCACGAACGCGAACCGCCGCAAATGTTCGCGAGCCGGCGAACCCGGCGAACCGCCATAGACTTCAATGGGCAGGCGGATTTTTAAACCCACAGGGACTCTTTCTGGCTACAATAGTGATGGAAAAGTTGTTTTAAGGGGACTAACACCTGGACTGTGGCATGCCGGAGGGGAATCCATGTCAAAACTCACACGGAAAATTACATAGTTGATGCAGAGTCTGGTTTTAATCCATAAAGGGCATAAATAACCCATCATCATCCTCTCCTGTATCTCTTTACCCCCTCCCTCATCATCCTCCCCTGTGTCTCTTTCCCCCCTTCCTCATCACCCTCCCCTGTGTCTCATCCCCCCTCCCTCATCATCCTCCCACCTCCCTCATCATCCTCCCCTGTATCTCTTTACCCCCTCCCTCATCATCCTCCTCTGTGTCTCTTCCCCCCTCCATCATCAACCTCCCCTGTGGCTCTTTCCCCCCTCCCTCATCATCCTCCCCTGTGTCTCTTTCCCTCCTTCCTCATCACCCTCCCCTGTATCTCTTTACCCCCTCCCTCATCATCCTCCCCTGTGTCTGTTTCCCCCCTCCCTCATCATCCTCCCCCCTCCCTTGATGATAAGGGGGGAAAGAGACACAAGGATGAGTGTGAGGGGTGTTAGGGTAAGGGGTGTTAGGGATAAGGGTGAGGAGGTTAGGTGTTAGGGTGAGGGGTGTTAGGGCTAAGTGTGAGTGGTGTTAGGGTGAGGGGTGTTAGGGATAAGTGTAAGGGGTGTTAGGGTGAGGCATGTTAGGAATAAGTGTGAGGGGTGTTAGGTCTTAGGGATAAGTGTGAGAATGTTAGGGTTAGGTGTTAGGTTGATGGGTGTTATGGATAAGTGTGAGGGGTGTTAGGGTTAGGGTAAGGGGTGTTAGGGATAAGTGTGATGGGTGTTAGGGTAAGGGATGTTAGGGTTAGGTGTTAGGGTAAGGGCTGTTAGGGATAAGTGTGAGGGGGTATTAGGGTAAGGTGTTAGGGTGAGGGGTGTTAGGGTTAGGTGTTAGGGATAAGTGTGAGGGGTGTTAGGGTAAGGGGTGTTAGGGATAAGTGTGAGGGGTGTTAGGGTTAGGTGTTAGGGTGAGGGGTGTTAGGGATAAGTGTAAGGGGTGTTAGGGTTAGGTGTTAGGGTGAGGGATGTTAGGGTTAGGTGTTAGGGATAAGTGTGAGGGGTGTTAGGGTTAGGGTAAGGGGTGTTAGGGATAAGTGTGAGGGGTGTTAGGGTTAGGTGTTAGGGTGAGGGGTGTTAGGGATAAGTGTAAGGGGTGTTAGGGTTAGGTGTTTGGGTGAGGGAAGTTAGGGTTAGGTGTTAGGGATAAGTGTGAGAGGTGTTAGGGTTAGATGTTAGGGTCAGAGGTGTTAGGGATAAGTGTAAGGGGTGTTAGGGTTAGGTGTTAGGGTGAGGGATGTTAGGGTTAGGTGTTAGGTTGATGGGTGTTATGGATAAGTGTGAGGGGTTTTAGGGTTGGGTGCTAAGGTGAGGGGAGGATGATGATAAGGGGGGGGGGAGAGACACAGGGGTGTCCTTGCAGCAGAGATCAAAAGAGTCCTTCAGTACTGTATTGCACACTGTGTACAGTAGCCTAGCTATGGTTTTCCCTATTGATGCAGTATCACCTACACTCAGCCTCCTCTCAGTAAGACTGCAAGTTAGTTATGATTCCAAAATGGCTGCTGTCCATGAGGTTAAAGGGTCTGGAAGGCAGGGTATGATGCTGATTGGCTGGAATGTGTCTGCTGACTGTGAGTTGCAGGGTCAAATTTTGCTCAATGATAAAGTATAGGGGGCGGATCGAACATTGCATATGTTCGCAGTTCTCCGCGACCGCGAACATTATATGTTCGCCGGGAACAGTCCGCCAGCGAACTATTCGCGACATCTCTAAATATAGAGTATAGTCATGTTAGTACAGGTAGATTAACAAACAAATGTACCAGGACCTACTGTTTTAATGCAATTCAATCCAGTGAAATCTGTGGCAAGTGTCAGTCATTTAGTATGATTTAAAAGAAGAAACAGGTGGCAATAGCAACTCATTCATAAAAAAGAGTACCATGTGATTGTGCTAGGATCAGTGAGGTTCTCAAAAGGAATAGTTTTTATAGGGCATACAAGTACGACTGGTACCAGCACGATGAGAGCAAATCCAACATTTATGTAAATTAACAGAGTGGGCATACATCATTATTACATGCAAACACTTATTATCATGCCAAGTAGATGTAGTGGTGTCAAGCTGAGGAGGTTTAACTTCTCTAGTTTTTCTGAGAAAGGGTGTTGTTAAAATTGTGTGTAGGGGGAGTAACTCCCCATTGATAGCATGCACTGTACGTATAGTACCAATTATTAGAATGCCAACAGTCCCCAGAAAACAAATCCCTTGGAATGGTGTACATCCTTCAGGAATTTCAGGAATTGGACATTTAAACTGTGGTCTGTGTGAGGTTTCTTCTGATAATTCTAGTGGCAATTAGTGAAGTAGGATTTATGGATTGAGTCATTTTTCTCCCCTACTTTAACTGCAGTAGGTGTAACAAGAATTACTTGAAAGGTCCTTCTTTTTTTTGGGAGAGCTCCACTTAAGCTTGAAAACTTACCTGGAAAGATTTTCAAGCTGGAATCTGCTAGAGTGGGTGGTATGACAGTCTTAGCCTAAATTCAGTGGATCTGTTAAAATACAGTTCTTATAGTAACTGTTAGGCATTTTAAATAGGTTAACAGTTTCCATCAATCAAGATATCAACAGGTGGTTTGCATATTGAGGCCTATTGGTATGTGTGGGCATAGGGTAACCTGTTAACATCTCATACTCATAAGTGCTAGGTGTAAACAGTGAAACCAGTTTTTCCATGTTTTTTTACACATTTTGCAAGTTATGTCTTAAGAATACCATTAGCTCTTTCAACTATACCATCTGACTGGGGGTGATAGACACAAGATACTTTTGGCTTAATACATAGATTTTTAAATACTTGAGTCATGTCATTATTTGCAAAATGAGTTCCATTGAAAGTTTGCACATTCCCCAAATCTGGGAAATACTTTCTAGACAAGGCATTTCAGTACAGTAACAACATTATCATTTCTGCAAGGAAAAACCTCAATCCAGTACGAGTATCTAGAGAACATAGAGAAAGTTATCTTTCTGATCGGTCATGTCAATTTAAGTGAAGCAAGATAGATCAGATAAAAAGACAACAATAGCAGACTAACCACCAATACGTATATCATGAAGTTAATCTCTTCTTATACCGGTTTTATTGTTCATGATAGGTATCGGGCTGATGGACATAATTAATATTAAGATTACCATGATTGTCATAATCAGTTGAGACATAGGTTTACCAATTATCATTTATCATTGCACAATCACTTCCTGAAGTGTACTGATATTATCAACAAACTAGAGTTTATGAAAGATATTATCCTCTCTCTCTAATTACTCCTTCTTATCAGATGTTAGAACATTTTATATCTTAGCAAGCTGACAGAATGAGATGCATTAGGTGTTATAGGCTAAAGAACTGGACAAAAGGAGGACATGGCTAGAAAAGAATAGACAAATTAAAAGAATGACAAACAATATAAACACAGACTCATACACTCTTCACACAATCCCAAACTCACACATCATACAAAGCCAGGTCTGACTGAGGTATATGTTTAAAAAATCAGTCAGATTGCTTCTCTATATGAGATGTTTTGGTCCAGGCAATAGTCCATCATGTTCACATTTCCAGGTTAATGAACATGAGTTTGGCCTGTTCCCCTTGGGTGCAGAATAACATCAAGCCCTATGTTAAAGCCTTGTCTTTGTTTGGCAAGCATTGTAGCAGGTCTTTCATCTGTCAACTCTTTACATGATACCTTGGCATGATAGTCTCCCACTTGTGATCATCTTCTTCAGGGCACAGGCAAATGTTTCACAAAAATAAAAATAATTGTATCCAAGACCTGTAATGCAAGAACTTGTATTTATTTTAAATCCTCTCACCACACAACAGTCCTAAGAGAAATAATTTATAACTGCAACTTAAACTTCACATATGCACAACTTTAATTAACAAAATTAAATCAAGTTAATAATTAATCTCAAGGTTATAAAACAAATATTTCACCTACTAACTTACACTATCTCTTTTCAAAATGATGATAAGCCAACAAAAAATAAAACTGAAATTAAAAATAATGCAATAATTATTTAGGTTGTTTGACAATGCTGACTGTCTCTACATGCCTAATATAACCTATAAAAATATGGGTCTTTGAAACAAGTACCTTTATTTCTACAAGTTAATGGTATTGAATTTTAATGTTTACAAAACAATTAAAATAATTTAACCAATCATTAATACATTTTGGGTAAAAGAAGCTGGTAAGCAAAATCGGGAATTTAGTATTGTACATCACTTTAAGGAAAAGGGGGGTGTCATTTTGCAAATATGGATCATGCAAACCACTTCTTTTAATACATTATCTAATTATCTTATAATAATTATTATTTAGCTATGTCTCAACATTTTCGATTCTACATTATAATATTTCTAAAATATTTATGTATCCTTATCTAAAATAATATAGTCAGTTTAAAATGTTTTATAGTTTTGAGGAGTGTTCAAGTGATATAAAATAAAATCTTATCAAGGAATTATTATAGCGGCACGTTAGGAAGATAAAATATTATCTCATAAGAAAAAATTAGCTTCTAAAACGATTCCACATTAAAATAAATAAGACTTTAAAAAAAAATAAAAAAAACACTGCATGCATTATTGGAACTTTATTCCTTGCAATTTAGACCTTAAAAAGATTCAAAATTACAAAGCACATCACGTTCAAAATATGACATTCTGCCTGAATATAATTCATACATTATAATGTGTCTAAAATGATTTGACTGTATATAAAATTCAAAATAATCTGCAAAAGTCTCTTCACACTAACTGCAAAAAAAGAAAAAAAGAAAACATTTATAGAACCAATCCTAAGCAGACACTGTGGGCCTCATTAAAATCTCCCTCGTAGTTCTCTCGGTGCTCGCAAAAGGCAGTTTTTTTGGCTGTTTGCGAGTACTGAATCTCTTGCAGACTGCTTTGCGATATAACTACGAAAAATGGCCGAGAATGGGCTCAGAGAGAGCTACGTAGTCACACGCAGCCTTAAATCTACGAATGATTCTCGCATTTCGGAATAATCCCTACGGGCACAAAAAGTGCCCGTAAGGAATCGTAAAGCCTCTACGTGCCTCAGAGCAGCCCCGAGACAGCAGTGTTAGGCTCCCCCCTGCTCCCTATACACATCGCCATGCTGCAGGGGTCTCTATCGGGACCCCTGCAGCACCCCCACATTAACCCCTTGCAGCGGGGGTCCCCGAATCGGCACCGATCAGGCCCCCGCTGCATTTAAAAGTTTTAAATTCCCTGCTGCGGCTCCTTAAAGGGCCCGTGGCACACTAATAGCCAATCCTGGCCGCGGCAAATAAAAATAACCCCCCTCTATGCTGGGGGTCCCCATCGGGACCCCCGAAGTGTCCCCACATAAACCCCTTGCTGCACGGGTCCATAGGGACCCCCGCAGCACCCCCCAACATTAACCCCCTGCAGCAGGGGTCCCCGATCGGCACCGATCGTGACCCTGCTGCATTTCAATTTTTAAGGACTCGCACTAAAAAAGTTAACCCCAGACAACTATAATTAACCCTATAATTCATGGGGGTCAATACAGACCCCCATAAGGCCTTAATTAACCCTATAACTCATGGGGGTCAATACAGACCCCCTTAAGCCAATAATTAACCCTATATTTCAAGGGGGTCAATACAGACCCCCATAAGGCCTTAATTAACCCTGTCACTCATGGGGGTCAATACAGACCCCCATAAGCCTCTATTTAACCCCATCAGTCCCATAAGAGTATATTATGACACCTATGGGGCTGTTGAAACCCTAACATTAACCACATAAGTGCCATGACAGTCCACAAGGACCATCATGACACTAACTACAAACACTACACTATAACCCCCAATAAACCATTTAATCTAAACTAACCCCCCTCTACACTAATCTATTAACACTTACACAACCTACCAACACTACCTACCCCCTAATAAACGTCCCCACCACTCTAATTACAAAAAAAACTACCTTACAGAAAATAAAAAAACCTAAGTCACCAAAAATAAAAAAAAAACTACAGGACAGAAAAAAAAAAAACTACAGTACAGAAAAAAAACTACAGTACAGAAAATAACAAAACCTACAGTACAGAAAAAAAAATTACATAGCAACCCCCCCCCCCCCCCCACTACAGAAAAAAAAAATTACACACCTGAAAAGGAAAGACAGACATACACAATACAATACATACATACATACAATACATTACATACAATACATTAGATATAATACATTACATATAATATATTACATATAATATATTACATATAATACATTACATATAATATATTACATATAATACATTACATATAATACATTACATACAATACAAATCAAATACCCCCTATCTATCTAACATACAATCTATTTAATATAAAATAAATCATAACTATATCAAATACATCCCCCATCTATCTAATATACAATAAATCCTAACTACATACACAGGGCCTCATTCTACTAGCGTCCGCAGCCGTTGCGGGGCCGCAAGGACCGGCCGCAAGCTATTTGGCTATTCTATTCCCTTCCGGCCAGGGGCTCCGGCAGGCTTGCGGCCGGCGCCTTGTTATCCCTTGCGGCCGCTCGCGACGGAGGAAAGCCTTTGATCTAAAACGGCCGCAAGAGTTTCGGCCGCAAGAAAGCCCCGGTTGCTATTCAATTGCTACGGGAAACCTCTCTGCAAGGCTAAAAGCGAGCCGCAGCTTACTTGCAGCAAACAGGTCCCACTAGCACCAATTAAGCACATAATAAAGCCCAAATAAAGCCATCCTGCACTCTGAGGAGACTATAAAGTGATTGTAGGTGTTAGCAAAAATAGCACAACATTCCCCTACACTCAAATCCGTAATTTTTGTATTTTCAAATTCTTGTCAAATATACGTGAACAAAGACCCGAGGGCTTGGAGCACCTCAGACCCGCAAAGGCTGCGGGATTAGCCTCCGTCAAGTCCAGAAATGGGTAAAATAGACCTACGGGTCGTAAAGGGCTAACTTACAAGTCGTAGCATCGAAAAGCCATTCTGTGCTTTTATTAAAAGTGAAAGTGATGTTTGGTTTCAGAATTAATAGCTCAACATTGCCCTACTCTCAAATGCGCAAATAAAGATATTTAACTTCATCTATCATGCAAGCCCGCACAGGTTTGAATAACGAGCTACGGGCTTGGAGGGCAATCATCCGCAAAACCCGTACGTGTTTCACTAAGAAGCTACGGCCAAGTCTCAAGCCCGTAATTCTGAAATCAAACCTGAAATCAATTAACCAATAGGAAGATGACAATCAAGGGCACAAATAGTTTAAAAGGGAGTGAAATTCGTAAATCTGTGACTGTGTTGTATGCTGTGCAAGTGGACACACAGGTCTTGGAGTTGGAGGTTCTGGCACAGAAAGAGAGAGAGAGAGGAGGAGAGATGGAGGGAGAAGGCAGCGAAGGAAGAGGTCAGGGAGAGCAGGGCCCCCAGCCACAGGCTGGCCAGCAAGCTGCTGCTGCTGCTGCAATCAAAAGGGCAGCAAATTTCACCAGCCAGGAGATCGAAACACTGGTTAGAGGAGTGCAAGCCCGACACTCCATCCTAACCGGTGGGAGTGAAGTGAGGCCCAGGCAGAGGACAGATGCCTGGAAGGAGATCGCGGCTGAGGTCTCCTCGCTGGGGTATGCCAATCGTACCTGGCAGTCTGTCCAGCACCGGTTTCAAGACTGCCGTATTGCTGTGAAAACGAAGATGGCCAATGAGGCCAAAGCAACACGTGGAACCGGTGGTGGGCCGCCAGAAACGTTCACATACCCCGGTTGGGAGGCCACAGTCCGCGACATGATCCAGCCAGCGTCAGTCGTGGGCCTCCCTAGCCTGGTGGACTCCGGTCAGTCTTAAACCCTGCAATGTGAGTACCATGTACACCTTAACACCCTCATATGTACGCACATGTACCACACACAGATAGATAACTGACGTTGAATTGCACTGTAAGATATCTGGTTGTGACTAGAGATATATGAGGCTGCAAAAATCATGTAAATCCAGTGTAAAGAAATATACTTGTTTAATTGTTAGCAATGAAATATATGTCCAATACCTCCTCCCACAACTGATTCTGATACCGTTTTGCAAATCTATTGATGTTACTGTTATGTTTGCTGTTGGTTCCCAGTGCATATAAAGCATACATGACAACTCTATTGCAATTGTTTTTTTATTGTCATGAGTTCCCCTGTCACACTCTACTCCATGTTAAACTGGCCCATCCCTAGCTGTTTGGCTTAACCCTCCTACTGCTTAGAATTCATGTACATTTTGATTATAGGTATAGCGGATGTATCCTGTTTTATGTGGGCATTTCAGTATGTGCTGGAAGAGTGCCGCCGCCGACTCTAGGGATGCGGCTGCGCTTGCGTCCCCATGTAGCCGTCAAAAATAGTTGGTACACCCAAAGCCCCTAACTCTCTAACCCTAACCCCCTAAACCCCACTTTCTAACTCTAACCCATCCCCCCTAACTGTAGCCAGAACCTGAAACCCATAATCACTTACCTGGCCTGCTGGGCTGGCGTAGCTAGAGTCGTTGGTGGGGCACTTCCAGAGATGCGCACATACGACAGGATAGGTCCGGTCTATCTGGTACATCCCCATGAGAGTACATGTATGGATGTGCACACTGCAGCATATGCGGATACAGACTCTGATGGACTGCAAGTTTGTGTCGTGTAACAGCATAATCTGGACCATGTTACATTAACGTGTTAACTCACATTGCTGAGGATTGGTCACAGATTGGTCTGTCTCACACACTGGCCAACAGATTCAGATGAGCACGTGTCCTAATTAACTGCAGTTGGCACACCACACCAGCATTACATATAGTCATATGAGCCATGGGCCCTTTCCTGTTATCTGACCGTGCCTGCTGGTATCAGCAGTGAGCAGCCTCTACATGTCACAGCATTTTCCTGGAGATTATATAATCATGCATATTTAGTGGGTTATGGTGTTGTTAAGGTAAGGGGTTCGGATAAGTGTGAGGGCTAGTGCTTTTGGGCTTCTGTGTAAGTTGAAAATGATGTATATAACAGCGGCAGCGCCATCTATCAGCCCCTTGGTCCAACTGCTGCTGCCAGCAGTCGCTGTCGCATAACAGGAAAGATCCCAGCCAGGATCCACAATACTAATGATGCAGATCAATTTTGATTAGCATCAAACATTCACAGCTAATTACAAGTCACTCTGATCTCAGAGATATGGAAACAACAATACTCAAATCAAAATCTTGTCTCATTTCAGTACCATCCAGGCGTCCCCTGCCTCCGCAGGTTCCTGCACCTTCTGAAGATGCAGGACCACCTGCGGCAACCTCACCTGTAGCAGGGCCCTCGTATCAAAGTCCGCCTGGGCCATCCACAAGGTGCCAGCAATTCCCTCCAGCCAGGATAATGGCACCGACTGGCTCCCAGCCAATGTGGGCTGGCCAAATGTGGGGCCACCCAATGTGGTCCCATTCCGGTTGGGCCCACAATATGGATTCCCATTAAATGCTGCCCTGGAGCATGGGCCACTGTGGCCACTACCGACCAACAGGCCCCGCAGGCCCAGACAGCCTCTGTGGCCACTACCGCCCAACAGGCCCCGCAGGCCCAGACAGCCACTGTGGCCACTACCGCCCCAGCCAGCCACTCCGGCCCAACAGGCCCCGCAGGACCAGCAGGCGACTCCGTTGAGGCAGGACACACCAGTTAGCAGTGCCTCCACCCAGAGGACACAGTGGTCTGGGTCGCTGCCAGTTAGTCCTGCGTTGTCAGCGGTCCAGTGCCAGGATTTCCTGGCTCATCTCCAGCATGAGCGTGAGCAAAATCAACAGTTCATGCTGGAGATGAGACGCCACGATGCCAGGAAGCTGGAGGAACGGAGATGCCAGAATGACCGGAACTTTGAGGAGAGGAGACGCCAGAATGACTGTGTGTTTGCTGAAATGACACGTCAAAATGAACGTATGTTCCAGGAGGTGATGCGTCATAATCTTCTAATGGAGGAGTACGCCCGAAGGCCTGAAATGGCCCGAGAAGGCCAGCACCAAGACCGGGCTACCCCTTCCAACTCACCAACTTTAACATCCCAGACCCTGTCCCCAGCATCCAGGCCGGAAGAGTCTCAAAGCATTCGAAGAGGTCGGGGCCGGCCTAGGGGAACATTTTCAAAAGGCCAGGAGAGCCAGGAAACACACAAGCGGAAGCGGAAATAGGTGAGAACATGTTCATGTTGCATATAGAAGCAATTGATGTCCAAGATCTATTGACGTTGAGGTGTTGCAGTCAATGCGTATATTGTTCTAATTGATGTCTTGTTCTTATCTCTTTAGGTTCCAATTTCTTGATGTTCTGGATTTTCTGCCTCCCGTTCTTTTTTTATTTTTTTATTTAAATCTTTGAAGCATAAGATTAAACATTATGCTCACATTATCATTGTTTGTTTTCGTTTGTACTGTACCATGATTGGTAAACACCACATGAATGCTACACACCAACGTTATTGGATTAGTACATACATCTTCCTTCAATATACCAGCCCTGTGTTAATGTAGGGTTGGGGTAACAGCCACTAGTGCAGCTGAGGGTGGAGGTAATATTCATGAGTTTGATTACAGTAACGGTGATGCATGATATTCGTGTTCATGACACATGGATAGATTAATTCAGGGGAAATATCAAAAGTGAGTCCACCCCTAAGTGAAATTGGCGATTATTTTGTGTGGCCACCATTATTTTCCTGCACTGACTTAACCCTCATGAGGATGGAGTTCCCCAGAGTTTCACAGGTTGCCACTGGAGTCCTCTTCCACTCCTTCATGATGATATCATGGAGCTGGTGGATGTTAGAGACCTTGCACTCCCTGTAACGGAGTTGGAACACGCAGTCCAATATCTCCGCTGGTATACAGTACAATATCCAAGAAGCACTACAGTCTCACCATTCCCAACCTCCAATATTTGCCCACACTCAATTGGGAGTCAAATGAATACTGACTTTATTTTGTTGGGCAGAAATATATATATACACATCTCTTCCCACAGGCAATACACACATCCCCCATAGTTGGCCACACAATACACATTGAGGGACAACAGGTGGGTCACACCTCCCGGAGACTACCTGGCTACTTTGATACAATCAGACATTGCTTAGATCATCCTTCTTTGTTATGTCTGATAATGAAAACACTTTATACAATAGACTTCCTTATCCTATGATGAGTCTCTGTACTAGGATTATCTATTATGCCAAGGTCTGCAATAGTCTGGGCTAAGATTTTGCAGAGCAGAAACCAACATACATACAGTATAACAGTATGATCATATTTTAACCATAACCATAAAACAGGGTAAAACAGTGATGGGTTCCGTTACACTCCACACCTTCCATTTGAGGAGTACCCCACAGATGCTCAATAGGGTTTAGGTCTGGTGACCTACTTGGCCAGTTCATCAACTTTTGACCTGCAGCTTCTTTAACCAGGCAGTGGTCGGCTTGGAGGTGTGTTTGTGGTCGTTATCATGTTGGAATACTGCCCTGCGGCCCGTTCTCCTATGGGAGGGATCATGCTCTTTCTCAGTTTGTCACAGTACATGTTGGCATTCATGGGTTCCCTCAAAGAACTGTAGCTCCTCAGTGCTGGCAGCATGCATGCAGGCCCAGACCAAACATATATGCATGTGTATATATGTTTTCGCTAATATGTTGTGTGGATTCCCCCTATATGCATTTACCTAATGATGTCAGATGCTGCCTCCCCTCTCTCTGCATCACTGTTTTGGTTCAAAATGATGGGTTCATCTCATATCAATGTTTTTGTGTTCGTTGTGACTTATCCATTTATCTCTGGCACTGGGGAGCTACAGTTCATTGAGGGAACCATGAATGAAAACGTGTACTGTGACATACTGAAGCAGAACATGATCCCCTCCCTTGGGAGACTGGGCCGCAGGGCAACATAACATAACGACCCTAAACATACCGCCAAGACGACACTGCCTTGCTAAAGAAGGTAAAGGTGATGGACTGGCCAAGCTTGTCGACAGACCAAAACCATATTGAGCATCTGTGGGGCATCCTCAAACTGATGGTGGGGGAGTGCAAGGTCTCTAGCATCAACCAGCTCTGATGTATCATTAAGGAGTGGAAGAGGACTCCAGTGGCAACCTGGGAAGCTCGGGTGAACTCCCTGGCCATGAGGGTTAATGCAGTTCTGGCAAATAATGGTGGCCACACATAATTGACATTTCGTGTCAATTTGGACATTTCAAATTAGGGGTGTACTCACTTTTGTTGCCAATGGTTTAGACATTAATGGCTGTGTACTGAGTTATTGATGGGTCAGAAAAATTACTTTACATTGTAGCAGAGTGTCATTTCTTCAGTGTTGTCACATGAAAAGATATACTAAAATGTTAACAACAATGTGACGGGTTGTGAGGAATTGACTCTGCTGGGTTTTGAACGCTGGTCCTCAGGCTGCTATACCTCTTCCCTACCACTGCGCCAGCTTACCTTTGTGAATTCCATTGAGACCTTATAAGCTTGACTCTGCTAGCAATAGTATCAGTACCTAAGTCTCTTCAGCTGTGTCTGGTCAGGTGTCTGGTCCTTGGCCTATATAAGGCACTTCCTGTCTATTGATCCTTGCCAGATTATTGTGTGGTTCTTGATCACTTCAATAAACCTTGTTCCTGTTTTCACCTACAAGTTTGCGGAACTGGATTATTGCTGACCTTGGCTACTGGTCGCCACAACTTTGTGATTTCTATATCATTACAGAATAATCTGGCCCTTTCATGGACACCGCCGGGACAGATTCTGCATTGGCCCAGCAGGTTGCTTTATTTGCAAGAACTGTGCAGACCCAGGCACAGACCATCCAAGTGCTGCAGGACCAGGTAGCTGAACTGCAGGCCCAAAAGGTTGCTTTTACTGCAAGAAATGTGCAGACCCAGGCACAGACCATCCAAGTGCTGCAGAACCAGGTAGCTGAACTGCAAAATAAATTTCAGTCAATGCACAGTGAGTACACCAGCTACAGGGCACGTGATGTTTCAGCTGCTACTGTTACACCTGCACAAGAGGCCCGCTTGCCCCTGCCAGAATAGTTTAGAGGAGATCGCAAAAAATGTAGGGGTTTCCTAAATCAATGCCGTTTGCACTTCATGATGTTACCTCACCAATTTCCATCTGAAAGAGAGAAGGTGGGATTTATTTTTTCCTTATTCAAAGATGAAGCCCTGGCTTGGGGCTCCCCTCTTCTGGAACAAGACAGTCCAGTCTTGGGTAATCTAAATGACTTTCTTGAGGCTATGTGCCTAGTTTTTGATGACCCCAATCGATGTGCTACAGCAGAAGCCACTCTCCTTCATTTGCATCAAGGAAGGCGCTCCGTGGCTGAATATGCTGCTGAATTCAGACAGTGGGTTGCTGATACTACCTGGAACCAATCAGCCCAGAGGTTCCACTTCAGAAAAGGTCTCTCAGAAGCTATAAAAGATGAGCTTGCTCGTGTTGATCTTCCTGCTGACTTTGATGCATTTGTGCGTTTGGCTATCCGTATTGATCGGAGACTTTCTGAAAGAAGATTGGAAAGACAGGGCTCTTTTAGTCCAAGTACTACTCCAATTTCCTATTCAAGAACTTCTACTCCGATCCCACAAACACCTACAGACTCTGAGCCAGAGGCTATGCAGGTAAATCTAATAAGAGGGCCATTATCCAACGAAGAAAAACAGTGGTGACGCACTCACAATTTATGCCTGTATTGTGGTAGTGCAGGGCACTATGACATCAATTGCCCTAGCAAATCCAAAAGAACAATAGCTATGGCGGCTGAGGGTGCACAGATTTGACACCTTTCCCAGATTTCGGATCAACTGGATTCTGTCACACAACCCTTGTTTTCTCTGGCTCATGGTGAAGAGGGTATGTTGACTCAACATCCTCATTTTGTGGTGCCTATCACATTGCAATGTGGTGATCATAAAATTTAAACTACCGCTATGATAGATTCTGGAGCAGGCGGAAACTTTATGGACATTAAATTTGCAGCAGGAAATAGAATTCAGTCTATCCCTAATTCTTCACCTGTGTTAATGGAGACAGTTGATGGTTCTCCACTTACGTCAGGACCGGTTACACATGAGACTGTGCCCTTAAAGTTGACTGTGGAAGTGAATCACCATGAGGCTATATCTTTCCACCTAATTTCCTCAACACAGTTTCCAGTGATTTTGGGGGTACCTTGGCTTGCTCTGCATAACCCACAGATTGATTGGAAGATCAGAACTTTGTCCTTTCCTTCAGAACACTGCTTAATGAATTGTCAACCCTCTAAGGTAACACCTGTTGCCACAACAATAAATGAAATGGTTGCTACAAACTTGACTAAGCTTCCTCTACAATATCGGGATTTTGCAGATGTCTGTGATAAGAAGAATGCTGATCAGCTTCCACCACACAGGCCCTATGATTGCCCAATAGAGCTGTTGCCTGGGGCTCCTATTCCATTTGGCCGTATATATTCCCTTTCTGAACCTGAATTGAAAGCTCTTCGTGAATACCTACAAGAAAATCTTGCCAAAGGTTTTATTCGACCATCTCCCATTTTCTTCGTGGAAAAGAAAGATGGCAGCCTACGGCCATGCGTTGATTACAGGGACATTAATAACATCACTGTTAAGAACCGCTACCCCTTGCCTCTGATTCCTGAACTTTTGGAGAGACTTCGCTCAGCTAAAATATTTACGAAGCTTGATCTTCGGGGGACATATAATCTGGTTCGCATAAGACCCAATGATGAATGGAAAACAGCTTTCAGAACCAGGTACGGGCATTACGAATATCTAGTAATGCCTTTTGGGCTGTTTAATGCCCCTGCAACTTTCCAGCATCTTATCAATGATGTACTACGAGATCTCCTGGATCAGTTTGTTGTGGCATATTTGGATGATATCCTAATATTCTCTGATAATCTTGAAAACCACAGAAAACAGGTCCGTATAGTTCTAGAGCGCCTACGTACCCACCGCCTATACATTAAACTAGAAAAATGTGAGTTTGAACAAACAGACATTCAATTCCTGGGGTATGTAATAACTCCCAAAGGTTTAAGTATGGACGCAAGTAAAATTAAAGCTGTGCTGGACTGGCCCATCCCCAAGAATGAAAAAGATGTTCAGAGATTTGTGGGGTTTGCCAATTTTTACAGGCGTTTCATTAAGAATTTCTCTGCCGTTATTACACCGATCACTGAACTCACACGTAAGGGGACTCCTTTTCAGTGGTCCGATAAGGCGGATACCGCATTTTCCCGATTGAAGACTCTGTTTACCTCTGCCCCTGTCCTGGTACATCCTCAGCCGGAATTACCATTTATTGTGGAAGTTGATGCTTCTGATTCAGCTGTTGGTGCTATACTGTCTCAAAGGACTGGACCTAAGATGCTGTTACATCCGTGTACCTTCTATTCCCGCCAGATGGTGCCAGCAGAAAGAAACTATGACATAGGGAATAAAGAACTATTGGCTATAAAAGCTGCCTTCACCGAATGGAGACATCTCTTGGAGGGAGCTACCCATCCAATTACTGTCCTCACAGATCACAAAAATCTGGAATGTATTCGATCAGCTAAGAGACTGTCAGCCAGACAAGCACGCTGGTCCCTATTCTTCTCAAGGTTTAATTTTTTGGTTACATACCGTCCTGGCTCCAAGAATGGTAAGGCGGATGCCTTGTCTAGAATAGCTGACCCCCTCCATACTACCGTAACCAAGACCACCATCTTGCCAGAGGATATATTTATAGGAGTTACATTTCCTTCTGATCTGATGTCTGGCATTAAAAAGGGCTACGCTGAAGACCCAGTTCTTCGTGTTCCTCCTCGTGACCTCCATATGACGATGCTTAATGGGTTTTGGATTTTTCAACAACGTCTGTTTGCTCCGGATTCAGTGCGACTGGACCTTTTACGTCTCTACCATGACTCAAAACCAGCAGGTCATCCAGGAATCCGAAAGACACAAGAGCTACTTGCCCGATCCTTTTGGTGGCCGAAGTATCATGAGGATGTTAAGAAGTATGTGTCCTCTTGTGATGTGTGTGCCAGACATAAGACTCCTTGCTCATCCCCTGTTGGCTTGCTTCAGCCTCTTCCGATTCCTGGGGATCTATATCCATGGACTTTATTGTGGAACTACCTCCCTCTAAGGAACACACTACCATTCTTGTTGTTGTGGACAGGTTAACTAAGATGGGTCATTTCATACCAGCTCGTGGTCTCCCTTCAGCTAAACAGACGGCTGACCTGGTTATTCGGGAAATATTTCGCTTGCATGGAGTGCCTGATGAAGTAGTTTCTGACAGGGGAGTGCAGTTTACGTCTCGTTTTTGGAAACATTTTTGTTCTAATCTAGGTATTAATGTAAATCTGTCGTCAGCTTTTCATCCGCAAAGTAATGGACAGACTGAGCGAACCAACCAGACTTTGGAGCAATATTTGCGGTGCTATATTAGTTACCTGCAGGATGACTGGCTGGATTTTCTACCCACGGCGGAGTTTGCCTATAACAATGCCCAACACTGCTCCACTTCTTTGAGCCCATTTTTTGCCAACTATGGTTACCATCCGACCTTTCTAGTCAGTCTCCCAATTACTACTTCCATTCCTGCTGTCACTGACCGGCTAACCGCCTAACGTGATTCCCAAGCACTGTTGAAAGAGACTCTTTTGGAGGCTCAGGAATGTTACAAAAGAGCTGCTGATAGGCATAGAAAGGAGGCCCCAGTCTATCACGTTGGTGACAAGGTGTGGCTGTCAACAAGGAATCTCAAGCTTCGGATTCCTTCTCATAAATTGGGTCAAAGATTCATGGGACCTTTTGAGATCATTGCTCAGATCAATGCTGTCACTTTCCGTTTACAACTCCCGAATTCCATGAAAATACATCCAGTGTTTCACGTTGCACTGCTTAAACCTTTTCATGAAAACACTTTCCCTGGCCGAGCCCTGCCTGCCCCACCTCCAGTCCTCGTGGATGGTGAGGATGAATACGAAGTGGACAAAATTCTTGACTCCAGGATCTTCCGTGGCAAGCTTCAGTATCTGGTTCGCTGGAAAGGCTATGGTGAGGAGGAGAGTTCGTGGGAACCAGTGGACAATATTCACGCTCCTGATCTCCTTCGGTCTTTTCATGTGCAGTACCCTGCTAAACCAGGTAATAGGGCATCCAGAGGCTGCACCTATAGAGGCGGGGGTAATGTGAGGAATTGACTCTGCTGGGTTTTGAACCCTGGTCCCCAGGCTGCTATACCTCTTCCCTACCACTGCGCCAGCTTACCTTTGTGAATTCCATTGAGACCTTATAAGCTTGACTCTGCTAGCAATAGTATCAGTACCTACGTCTCTTCAGCTGTGTCTGGTCAGGTGTCTGGTCCTTGGCCTATATAAGGCACTTCCTGTCTATTGATCCTTGCCAGATTATTGTGTGGTTCCTGATCACTTCAATAAACCTTGTTCCTGTTTTCACCTACAAGTTTGCGGAACTGGATTATTGCTGACCTTGGCTACTGGTCTCCACAACTTTGTGATTTCTATATCATTACACGGGTGTACTCACTTATGTTAGATACTGTGGCCCTCATTTAATTGCAATTTGGCCAATTGAATAGGGCTTGAAATAAGCACATAACATATATTCTCTGAAAAATGTTTTAGTTAGTAAACATCTCTCCAAAATCAAGGTTTTCACTAACTAAAATCTGTTTGACACAATATATGTTCTGTGCTTATTTTGAACCCCATTCAATTGGCAAAATCGCAATTGAATGAGGCCATGTATGTTCACTATTAGGATGTGAGCCACTTACGGAAACCTGTCTCATTTGTCTGTTTCTGCGTCATATAGATTGTTAATACCAACCTTCCCTCATGGTTGAAATCAGTAATGCAAACACACTGTGAGAATTCTATTGACACCCCTAACTGATGGTGCAGAGCACAGATGTGGAGTCTGAAGGTCCTTTTATTGATGTTCCGGAAATGCTATGGTATCAACATTGACGATGCAGACACAAACAACATCGCGGATAAATCATATTTAATATTTACAGAAATTAACAAGGCAAGCTTGCCACAAAGCCACAGGTTGACTAATCAACACAGGTATGCAAAGGATCATGGTGGAGGGGGGTAGGATACAAAATCCAAGTAACACAGGGAAATAGGGATATGAGAGCAGAATGCAGGCAGGGAAAATTACATTGCTATGGATGATCAAGGGATGTACAGTGTATCAACCAACATTAGGCAATATAATAGATCTCATTATTGTTCCGACATATATATAACAGTCAATAAGGAAACACCATAATAATCCAGAATAAGGTGATATACATATGGGGAGAGCAAAATGTATGCTTGTGTGTTTAACGGACACTCTGATGCCACATCAGAAGTATAAGTGCTCAATCAGTGAATGCTATGAGCCCATAACGTCAGTTCTCACGCAACAATAAGCAGCAGATAACCTTGGTCAAAAAGATGGTGACCTGACCAGGACCATATCAGTCAGATGTTACTTATTGCAGAGAACTCACAACAAACCAGGCAATATCAGTGATAGTTTGTTCTCTGATTGAGCATCTATACTGACTGTTGTTGAATATGCATAACTGAAGATTAACGTAACCTCCTTAACTGTTAAGTCCCAAGCCTGGATTTACTCTTCCCCATATGCACAGGGAGGGTCACATCAGCACTGAAGAAAAGATCTTGAAGGGTTGGTGCTGCAGGCTTCACAACAGTCCAAGTAGAGGAGAGGATAGAATGTCTAAACCAATAGGTACCTATGAATCGAGATAGACTATATGAGCATACACATGCTGTGGATATACCAGGAACATCAGCTGACAGATGTCACATCACATCTGCATTGTATATTGAAATTGTCTCGTGACACATATCGGCTATTCAGTCAAGGTCATCAGATATCAAACTGGATCCAACAAAGCAATGAAACGGACACATGCACATACATGAGGACATTGACATGGCCACGGAATGTCAGGATGTTTATCGTCATGCCTTGTTCTGACCGGGATCTGGAATACAAACACACAAATAATATATTAGTGGAAACCTTACATATGCCATATGAGCAGCCACCAACAGATGTAGGTATGTCGGCACACATGTTAGGCATTGGGATCTCGAACAAGCTAACCATCTGTCCGATGATAATGATGGCCCAGACTAATTTGTCCTGATGTGGGACTATTAGGATTAGTCGAATTCTCATTTATTTGTATTGTGCAAACATATTCCGTAACGCTGTACAGGGGAGAAGAACCCGGACATATACAGTATGTAATATTGACAACGCAAAAAAATGGAGGGCCCTGTTTGGAGCGTAAAGTCTGTTGATAAATGATTTGTTCCTAAAGGCCCACACAAGATTCGAAAATCACCACTTCCAAGTTAAAGGTAATGGACATGGTGAAGAGTAGATAAGGAATAGCAAGGTTAATAAGTACGTCAGAGATACATAGGAAGGAGGTTGTGTCAAGTAGAAAGATATGCATTAGTCGGAGAGGAAAGGGATCAGATGTAAAGCGCGATGCACTATTATGTAATAAGGTATCTGCCCCATGTGGACAGATAATGTAATCTGCAGATGGGACAGTCAGGAGACACATAATTTAACCACAGCTTGAGTAGAATTAGCTGATGGGCGAATAAAAGGAGAGAGGTGGGCATGAGAGTTGAAATGAAAATGATGCAGACAAAAAGGGGAGAAGTAAAGAAGAGTCTGAGGAAAAGGCAGGGGATGTGAGGAAGAAGACAAGAGAAAACATAGTGGAAAGGGTTAATTGGGATAGTTAGCAGAAGACTTGTGTGACTCAATAAATTAAGGGTAAACAGGGGTGGGTGGGATGAAGAGAGAGAGAGAGAGAGAGAGAGAGAGAAAAACCAGTGCATCCTGTAATAGAAAGGGAAGATCACAACTATCACACATTGATACATGTTCGGACATCCACATGTGGTTCTCTACCTTGGATAGATCAAGTGGAGTATTCAACGAAGAGATCTGTTCCCCCAGGACACGTCTGCATGGTCCGATAAACATTTCGGACCGCTTCAGCAATACATTGGGGATGTCTTGGGGAAAAAGAAAGTTAGGCCTACATTAATGGAGTTATTAGTCATTTCCTCTCATGCATACATGCACATGTTTCCCGCAAATACTCACTTACAATGTAGACGCCATTGATGTAGCTGATGTTCTGTTGCTGGCAAGGTCGTTTCCCATGTCTGTGTGGGTAAACAATGTGTTGACACATGGCAACAGTTCTGTAATGGCAATATTAAGAGATGAGTCACACAATCCATATGATATATTGCACAATGATTCCTAGTTAACACATCCTTGAGACTATTCATGTTGTCTGACTGAGAATGCTTTTACCAGCATTCGCTGACAAAGAACAGGGGACATCCCCTCTTTGCATCACATGAGGTACATTTATTATGGTTTACAGTATGCTGGTATGTTCATATATCCAGATTGCTAGGAATTGCATTGACCTCCATGGGATGTGGAATAGCATGATCAGACAATGTGAACATTACTGTTCTGGGCAGATGTTTTCAAATACGATTGTGAGGCCTATATCCATTGACATTGTGGAATACATCAGACCATCCATTTAGCTTAGCTTCTTGAGGTTGGCAGATATCAATATATATGATGTGTATGGGAATGTGCGCATACTTACCATTAACGGATATCAGAGCAGGCTGTATTTGATCCAGTATGAAGAATGCGTCACGAGACATATGTTACATCACAAAGCTATCCTCTACTGTGGACTGTTGGATATTCTGGAAGACAATGGGGAAGGAGAAAAGAGATGTATTAGTAACCATAAGCCATGTACATTATAGTTGGTTGTAATTAGTTTCAGACTTACATGGGAAGTACTCACGAATGACATGGGCACGTAGTTGTGACCCCTGAACGTTATCCCCACCATCGGGAGGTACTGGACGCTCCGCCGGTTCAAGCGGAGCATCATCAATGTTCCCCAGACAGTTTGCCTGTACTGCTATATTGTGCAGAATACAGCAGGCCATGATGATGTGACAAACCTTCCCTGGTGTACACTGTAGCGCCCCGCCAGTGGAATGTAAACATCTGAAGAGCCTCTTCAGGAGTCCAAAGGTGCGCTCTATTACATTCCGGGTTCTGGCATGGGCCGCATTGTACCTCTCCTCCCCCTCTGTGCGTGGATTGTTCACAGGGGTCAACAACCACGGCAAACACCTATATCCTGCATCACCTGAAGGCAACAAAAATGGGAGATATGAATGGGAGTTTGTGCTGCTCGTTAAAGCATCTGTAAATATACGCAATGATTAATGTGACGTTAGTTTAGGGATCTCTGGCTTGGAACTTCATACTCCTATGACCACGTCACATCGGGATAGGCACAGCAACAAGCTACGATGCAATGGCTCAGTCGGCACACATTCTTTATGGCGCACAGCAAATGAGCGCGGACAATACGGCGCTGCCAGAAGCCGGCGACAGTAGCGCACTGTTGGAAATTGTGTGACAAAATGTGCGTCCAGCAAAGAGCGCAAGTTGTAGAATCGATTGACTAATGGGCCAAAACCCTCTAACCCAAACCAATGAGACCCCATGCCTAACACTTACACTCATAATCCAAAGCCTTAGCCCAAAGACCCCTAAGCCTAAAACCCCTAAGTCCACCCTTAAATCCTTATCTCAACTCCTGCACGCAGATGTTGTGCGCGCTATTGAGGGACTCTATTTTGTCTGTTGTGGCATGCGTCGTTGCGCATTTTTCACGCAACAATGGAATAGCATTACAGTGGAACATTATGTATATTTTAGGGGATCCTTTATGGGTACTCACCCAGTAGCCACCCAGGTGGAGCTTCTCCAGACTCAAAATAAAGATGGGTGGATGACTGACGCATCATGAGTACTTCCCGGAAAGCCGGCAACCACATTTTGTATGCGCATGTCTGCATCACAAACAGCCTGTACATTGATGGAATGATAGTGTTTGCGATTTCGGAACATGGCTTCTTGCTCTCTAGGAGGTATCAATGCTTCATGTGTACAATCTATAGCACCGAGCACATTGGGGATACCTCCCATTCAAAAGAAATCTGCTTTCACCTTCAAGATCTCTTCCCCAGTGTGGGGAAAACTGATGTATCTGTCAGTTTTCGGAACGATAGCATGGAGGAATGAGCTCAGGCACCTTGAAAGGCTTGCTTGAAACATTCCTCCTACTATGCTAGCAGCGTTCTGAAAACTACCAGATGATAGGATGTGTATGGCGGCTAACATCCGTGTCATGCCTGGTATGGCTCTATTGGTCCGTGAGGAAGGCTCCATGTCCTCCCTCAGGACCGCATAGAGCTCCTCCAGGCTGGCACGGGTTAGCCTAAAACGCTCATACACTTCCACATCAGTTAACCCCTCTAATGTGACTCTCTCCCTGTACACCCTGGGTGCACGAATCCTCCTGGCAGGCTCCTGGGCCTGCTCACCCCCCTGTGGGTCTGGCTGTGCAGGAGCCCCTACTTCATGTGCCACACCCTCTAGGGGTCTCTCATCTGGCCCCTCCATCAGCTGATCACCCACATCAAGGTCCTCCTCCCTGTCTGCAGGTGCCCTCATATCCCCCTGTCCCTGTGCCACTGGAGCTCTCTCCCCTAACTGACCCCCCACCATGACCCTAGGCATGTCCTGTGATGAGCCACTTGCCTGGCTTGGTTCCGGACCACCATGGATTGCATCAGCACGCTCACCCACATTCACTCCCAGCTGCCCCTCTCTGTCACGCCTCAGCCACTCCACAGTCGCACGCCTGACAGCCCTGTTTCCACTCTGCAACATTCGAAACAAATATCCATTCCTACGACGCTGCTCTCTCCTCACATACCTATACGCTGCACTCAGGTTGCTGCTATCCATGATGGTTCAGACTTGCTAATTCATGGATGATGGTGTGGTTATATAGCTTTCTAATTACCCCAGATGTGATTATCCGGGTGGATTTCACAAATGGAAAAGCTCACTGGTGTATCTAAGCTTCATCATGGTATGAAGTTCCCTGATTATGGATCTGTTGAGCCATTTTAATTAGTAACCCCTAATATTCTGGCCCACATTTGAATTTGGGCTCATGCTCCATGATCTATGTAATGTGGCGTGGAAATATATACAATATTTGTGTTCAAAAATCTAGATGTGATAAAAGAGATGTAAATCAGATAATGTTGATATGTTTAGGGGACACATTCTATCCTTTCTGAGTGCTAAAGGGTTAATTTGGCCGCCATTTTGAGGATGTACATGACACAAAAAAAATCTCTTTTATTAACATATTTGATCATTGTGGATTGTTTTTACAGTAATTCAAATGCCTTTTATTGCTTCCTTTACACTTTTAGGGCCCTTTCAGCCCTGTTTCATTACAATGCCGTAAGTGCATCGTGTGGACTTCAACGTATGCGGCCGTAAATTAAATCTAGACAGGCGCGAATCGCGGCCTTCAGAATGTAGGAAGGCCGTGACGTTTATGCGCGCACGCAAGCTGGAAGGGGGACGGACTAGCCACGCCCGGCACGAACCATCCAATAGCGGAATCACGCATCGCGCCACAGGTCGCACAGCCAATCACTTACGGGATAGACCATTTGATTGACAGTGGGAGTGAATAAATAGGAATGACACGCGCCCACGCCTCGACTGTGTTGCGATTTCTGACGAGGTAGCACGCGGTTCCAGGAGCTGGTTGTTTGAGAGTTGGTAAGTTGCTTTATTCTAAAGTCGCGGTTTAAGTTCTCTTTACGGGAATTCGTTACTACATTTACGGATGCCGATGTTAATTGTGTTTTTTGCTTGTTTATAGGTGTTTGGAGGCTTTGGGTTCTTTTGGTTGATTATATCCGGCACGTAGGAGTTTGGAGGGAGATAAGTTGCATTGTACATGCTTTTCATCCTATCAAGCTGTCTTTTATTTGTATGTTTTGCCAATTTCTATACTTACTGAATACACTGGCGAGAAGTAAAATTGATTTCTTTGCTTTTTTATAGGTGTTTGGAGGCTTTGTGTTCTTTTGGTTGATTATATCCGGCACGTAGGAGTTTGGAGGGAGGTAAGTTGCATTGTACATGCTTTTCATCCTATCAAGCTGTCTTTTATTTGTATGTTTTGCCAATTTCTATATTTACTGAATACACTGGCGCGAAGTTAAATTGATTTCTTTGCTTGTTTATAGGTGTTTGGAGGCTTTTGGTTGATTATATCCGGCCCTTAGGGGTTTGGAGAGAGGTAAGTTGCATTGTACATGCTTTTCATCCTATCAAGCTGTCTTTTATTTTTATGTTTTGCCAATTTCTATATTTACTGAATACACTGGCGAGAAGTACAATTGTGTTTTTTTTGCTGTTGGCCTATAGGTTTGGCAAGTTTGTTTTTGTGGGGAGAGGAGTTTTGTGGAGGGAGGTAAGTTATTTATATTTTTCTGTTTAATATTAGATCTGGATCTCTCTCTCTCAAAATCTCTCTCTATCTCTCTCTCTCTCTCTCTCTATATATATATATATATATATATAGAGAGAGAGAGAGAGAGAGAGAGAGATTGATTTTGAGTTTGAGTTTGAGTTTGATTGAGTTTGATTTTGAGTTTGAGTTTGATTGAGTTTGATTGAGTTTGATTTTGAGTTTGAGTTTGATTGAGTTTGATTGAGTTTGATTTTGATTTTGAGTTTGATTGAGTTTGATTGAGTTTGAGTTTGATTGAGTTTGAGTTTGATTGAGTTTGAGTTTGATTGAGTTTGATTGAGTTTGAGTTTGATTGAGTTTGAGTTTGATTGAGTTTGATTGAGTTTGATTTTGATTGAGTTTGATTGAGTTTGATTGAGTTTGATTTTGAGTTTGAGTTTGATTGAGTTTGATTGAGTTTGATTTTGAGTTTGAGTTTGATTGAGTTTGATTGAGTTTAAGTTTGATTTTGAGTTTGATTTTGAGTTTGAGTTTGATTGAGTTTGATTGAGTTTGATTTTGAGTTTGAGTTTGATTGAGTTTGATTGAGTTTGAGTTTGATTGAGTTTGATTGAGTTTGATTGAGTTTGAGTTTGTTTGAGTTTGAGTTTGAGTTTGATTGAGTTTGAGTTTGATTGAGTTTGATTGAGTTTGATTGAGTTTGAGTTTGAGTTTGATTGAGTTTGATTGAGTTTGATTGAGTTTGAGTTTGAGTTTGATTGAATTTGATTTTGAGTTTGAGTTTGATTGAGTTTGATTTTGAGTTTGAGTTTGATTGAGTTTGATTGAGTTTGAGTTTGATTGAGTTTGATTGAGTTTGATTTTGAGTTTGATTGAGTTGTAGATTGAGTTTGAGTGAGATTTCTACACATATTTGCAATACACATAGGTGTTCCAAACTGCTTCTTCAATGGGGCTTGACAAGAACTTTTTTTCAGCCTAGAACAGCAGGACCATGTAGTTCCTACTACCTCTGGTACAGAGGATGGCTTCAGAATAGGTACCATGCCCATGAATATGTGCAGAATATAATGCAGATAGGATATTAGTGGCCTCAGACATGGGCCACTCCCCACACATGATAGAAGCACACAGTAAATATCTGCATGCCTTGTATATATGCAAACTGTAACTGACCCTTCCACATTGTTTATGAAAGTATTGATCTAGCGTGTTTCATCAGCGCCTCTCAGGTCCAGAGTGAGAGGTGCTGTACACCCCTCCCACTGCTGTCACAGGCTCTGTCCACTTAAGTTTGATTACTGCAGTTAGTTACAACATTGATATCCAAGCAGAAATAGTGTTAGAGGCGATCAGAATGGGGGACGAGCGTGGAGCAGGCAAACCCACTAAAACATTTTTTTATTTCTCTTTCTTTTCTTTTCAGGTGGTGATGGAGGGAGAGGAGCAGAGGGTGGAGGAGTGGCAGGGAGTCCCGGGGCGTGGAGGTGGGGAAGAGGAGGGGAGGAGTGAGGAGGAGGTAATAGTTGAAGAGGGGGAGGTAGTGGAGGAGGAGGTAGTGGAGGAGGAGGAGGGAGGAGGAGGGAGGAGAGGAGGAGGAGGAGGGAGGAGAGGAGGAGGAGAAGGGAGGAGAGGAGGAGGGAGGAGAGGAGTAGGAAGGAGGGAGGAGAGGAGGAGAAGGAGGAGGGAGGAGAGGAGGAGGGAGGAGAGGAGGAGAAGGAGGGAGGAGAGGAGAGGAGGGAGGAGAGGAGGGAGAAGGGAGGAGAGTAGAGGAAGGAGGGAGAAGAGGAGAGGAGGAGGGAGAAGGGAGGAGAGTAGAGGAAGGAGGGAGGAGAGAAGAGGAGGAGGGAGAAGGGAGGAGAGTAGAGGAAGGAGGGAGGAGAGGAGAGGAGGAGGGAGGGAGGAGAGGAGAGGAAGGAGGGAGGAGAGGAGAGTAGGAGGAGGAAGGAGGAGGAGGAGGGAGAGTGGAGAGGGTCCTCATCCCCAGTCTGAAGAGCAAGAGGCTGGCTGCAGGTCCAGGGCCCACAATTATAGCCGGGAGTAGAACAGGGTCCTCCTGGAGGCCATCCGTGCCCGCCCCGTCATCACCTCGGGGTTAGGGAAGTAAAGGCTGGGCCCCATGCTACTGCTTGGCAGCAGGTGGTGGATCTGGTCAACGGTGTGGCGGGCCGTGGACGGAGTCTGCGGTCGATAAAGCATTGGTTCGACGACATCAGGGCCGCGGTGAGGAAGAAGATGGTGCAGGAGGCCGAGGGGCGGAGGGTCAAGTACCTTGCCCATGAAGGTATTGCAAGGGCCATGCTTGCACCCTCCGACGCAGCTGGAGCATCAAGCCCGGTGGAGCAGCAGGACCCAGCCTCCATGGCAGGTGAATATGACATACAGCAACATGCCACCACATGTGCATCACACACACTACACATGGACATGACACTGACATGTCAGCTCCATGAAATAACAAGGGATAGATGGATGCATCCTTAAATTCATGAAGCTGACAAATCACTGTCATTCCTGGTCACCACAACAGTAATCAAGCAATAGAGCAGGTGTGTCGAAACTCGGTCCTGGTGGGCTACACACATGGCTGGATTTGATAGCCCTGCTGCGCACAGGTGAGTCAATCGCTTCTTCATTCATCCTGATTGACTCACCAGTGCACAGAAAGGATATCTTCCAATCCAGGACAGAGTTTGGACACCCCTGTAATAGAGAGTCCATGTATTGGTGTGCCCGTTCAGCCTATGCAGTTACAGACAGCAGCCATAATACAGATAGAGTTGTGAGCCGAGAACCATCCAGAACAGAAACCTAAGAATAGATAACAGCTAGTATAAGATAGCTAATCAGAGAATCATCCATATTCAAGGCTAGATGTCAGATAATTAGAAATGAACACATCAATGCGCTAATCAACATACTAATGACATGTTCTTCTCTATCTCTCAGCATCCAGGAGGAGCTCTGGGTCCTGTGACCAGAGAGAGGAGGCGGGGCCATCAGCCCCGTACCAGGATCCTCCAGCACAGGGGGAGGAGGAAAGAAGATCAGAGGGCTCTGGGTCAGAGGATGGGCTGGTCATTGACCTTGCGGGGTCACCTGCCACAAGCCCTGGGCCTATGCCCATCCTCGAAAGGCTTGCTCTGGGGCCCTCATCCCCCCAAGGGACAGCACCTCCTTCCCCACACAGTGTGCTGGCCTGGTCACCACCGGGCACATTGTCACCACAGGCTCCAGCTGTGGACCTCCCCGCACCACCTCACCACGCCCACCCAGCGGTGTCGTCGCCGCAGAGCCAGGCTGTGCAGGTGGAGATGTTGGCCGTCATGAAGGAGCTGCTGGCAAGCTCACAGAGGATCGAGGCCAGCATCTCTGCCCTCCGGTCACATATGACCCACAGCCTGGCCAGGCTGTCCAGGGAGGTGAGGAGGCACCACATGACATCGGAGCACCTTCAGGTCAGGCTGCTCAGACACGCGATGGTCCCCTCACCAACATCAACGGGGATCTCCCAATCCCCCAGCCAAGAGCAGCCTGGCCCCTCCTCTCCTCCCATGTGTCCGCCACCGCCCAGACCACCGCTGCCTGGCACCGCCCGCCCCCCCCCCCCCCACCCCCACCACCACCACCATCACCACCAGAGGGGAGACAGAGGATGGGCACAGGTGATGTGGGTCCTGGGCTCAAGCGGAGGAGGACAAAGGGCCTCATTTAATTGCAATGTGGCCGATTGCTAAGGGATCAATTTAAGGCACAGAGCATATTTTCTACAGATGTTTGTAGTTAGTGAACTTCTCTCCAAAAGCAAGGTCTTCACTAACTACAAACGTCTGTAACTAAATATATGCTCTGTGCTTATATAGAGCCCTTTTCAATCGGCCATATCGCAATTGAATGACGCCCATAGGGTCTGCAGACATGTTTTAGCCTTCTCAACAGCACTCCTCAGTGACCATCAATTGGTCACAGGTTAAACAGAACACAAAGGGCCTCATTAAAATGTGATTTGGGCAATTGAATAGGGCTCTATATAAGCACATAGCATATTTGTTTTACAGAAGTTTTTAGTTAGTGAAGACCTGGCTTTTGCATAGAAGTTCCCTAACTAAAAACTTGCTTTCAAAAAGATGCTGTGTGCTTATATAGAGCCCTATTCAATTTGTTACATAGCAATTTAATGAGGCTGTTAATTAGTAGTGTGACCAATACATTGTCACTAAGGAGTGCTGTTGAGAAGAGATGCTGCAGGCCCTATGATGTTTTCAGGCCTTATTTGTTAGGTTTTGTCTTTTATTTTTATTTTTTATTTTAGGTCCATGAAGGCATCTCCTACATCTGCAAAGCATTGTGGAGGAATTATGAGGTGGAGGGTTTTCCCAGTGCCTCTCAGGTAGACATGCCTTCAATGGCAGCCCCCTTAACATGTAGCTCACACAATCTTAAAGCTATCATATAGCCAGATATCTCCGACATGATTGTTGGTAGCTTAAATGTAGACTAATACCGCTATGGCGGTGGACTTGCAAAGTCTCACAATGGCATGTTAATAACAGCCAGCATTAATATATGCACTAGTGATGCATGTGATCCTGACCTCAATAGCAGTCTGAGAACAGATCTTTGGGTCTGATGTAAGAAATAGTGAATCTGGCTGCTGACCTTTGTGTCCTCTCCATAATAATGGCTATTTGCCCATATTTCTGATTATCCACAGACCTAGCTAACGGTTAGTAATGCTTGCAGATGGGAATCAGGTGAGTTGGTATATTGGTACAGTATTTAGAACTGGACTGTACATACATCGTGATTCTAAATTGTTTTTGATCCTCCTCCGCATTTTTTGATTTGAACACTTCTTTCAGATTTTTGTTTGTTCAACACACTGTATGTGTGAAACAGGATTGGATTACACAGTCCAAAGGTTGAATCATCTGTTTAATTGAGCAGATCTAGTTACAAGTTGTAAGTGCTATGCACATAAATGGTTTCTTCAGTTAAATGAAGAGATTTCTGGTTCCTGTTGCAGCATGTGACCCTGGTAGGTGCTATGCATCATGCTTATTCTAGACTATTAGATTGACCCCTGTAGGTTTCCCCTTTTTTCCAGCCTCTTGCTCTTCAAGGACCCGCCCACACCACACCCATGATATTAATGCAGTTTTGACCACTGCTGATTGTGGTCTGTGTATCAAATAAAGCTTTGTTATACTGTTATGTGAATGCACAATCTTGACCACTGCTGATTGTGGTCTGTGTATCAAATAAAGCTTTGTTATACTGTTATGTGAATGCACAATCTTGACCACTGCTGATTGTGGTCTGTGTATCAAATAAAGCTTTGTTATACTGTTATGTGAATGCACAATCTTGACCACTGCTGATTGTGGTCTGTGTATCAAATAAAGCTTTGTTATACTGTTATGTGAATGCATACTCTTGACCACTGCTGATTGTGGTCTGTCTATCAAATAAAGCTTTGTTATACTGTTATGTGAATGCACAATCTTGACCACTGCTGATTGTGGTCTGTGTCAAAATTAAAGCTTTGTTAGACCTTTCTGACTGCGTCCATGTGTTATGAATATGTTTGGTTCAGGGAAATCCACATGCATTACATTAGTGTCACATTCCTCTAAATGTAAACTGATGAGCCATAGTTAACATGCAATAGATCAATTAATGTAAAACTGTTGAGGAGTCAGAATAGCTTGAGATATCATCTGATCCCAAATATCATATCTACTACTAATATAGGGTTAATACCCTTGACAAGTCTGATTAGCGATACTGTGGAGTAGGAACATTCCCCTGAGGGCCTACAATGAATAGGACAGGTGACACTGGAGTGCTTTTCCAGTTCCTTCTCTAGTTGATTGGGATTAGTCTGACCTCTCTGATAAGACGTACCCCCCTACACTGGCCCGATGTAGGCTAGCTCACAGCTTCATTGAAGTACACAAACTCCTTCACCCACATCAGTTAGCATATGTGTGAATACAGTTAGTTGCCCAATAATGAACATGCATTTTCTAAATATCCTTTGGTTATCATATGTTGTAATGGTCATGCACATGCCAATCTGACAAACCATGCTGCAACATGCATAATATGATTAAAGCCACACTACCCAATTCAATAGCAAGAGTAAAACATGAGTCAGGTCATATGAACCCTTTGCCACGCACATAAGCTCTATTGGGATCCCTTAAATCTCTATCTAATTGCATATACATCTAGCTCATCACATCTACATTAGAGAATACAAATAGTGGCCAAATCAGACCGCCACTTGGCATATATCAAGTACCAGGGAAATATTTTATTATATGTGGTTAAGTTCTTCAGTTGTGTCTGACTCTCCGTGACCCTATGGACTGCAGCACATTCAGCTAGGTCTCTGCCTGTGCTGTTCTCCAAAGTTTGAAGGCCAAAGAGATTGGAGTGGGTTGTCAGTTCCTTCTCAAGTGGATTGGACCTTGTCTGATCTCTCTGCTATGACCTGCCCACCTGTATGTGTGCTGACCAATCAAACATATGAGGAATATTAAACTAATTTGAAGTCTTGTTAATTTGGAGGCTGTAATGCTTGGGCCTCCATTTTAGGGTTACAGGCTTAAACCATGCAGACTGCAAAAACCGTAACAAAATGGATACTTTTAACCTCCAAGCACGTACGGCCTTTAAAAACGAGCTGCGGGCTTGGAGGACAGCCCACACGGGCTTGAATACAGAGCTACGGGCTTGGTCAGTGAAGTCCGTGGGACTTGTACGGATTTTAAAATCAAAGTACAATTTGGCGATGTGCAAGCTTGAGAATGTTTGGCTAGTAATCCTCATGCCCCCCCATTATGTTCCCCATCATTTACAGTGCTTTGCAGTGCTGGGTTGAATATATATTGGCTATTACAATGCTTGGTTTGCGGCCCTTCATCTCCGAACACGTACGGGTTTGAACAAGGACCAGCCCGCGGAACTACGGGACGTAAAGTAATCCGTAAATAATATATCTGATTTGGGCTGATGTGCAAGCTTGAGAGGGTGTTGCTATTAATCCTTGTGTCCCCCATTATGATGCCTAGCATTTACGGAGCTTTACAGTGCATTCTCGATTTTATATTTGCATTTTCAGTTTTAGGACTTTGCGGCCGGAAAACAAGATTTACGGGCGCTGGGAAAAAGCTTCCGGGCGTTTGCATGATATGCGGCCGGCCGGAAGGGGATATCCTTGCGGCGCCGTATAATTGAATTGCAAGGTAAAAGTAGCTCTACACGGGGCCGTAAGGCGGCCGCAAGGAATCGCAGCTTTGCGGCCATTTTACGGCCGATAATTGAATGAGGGCCACAGACCCTAATTCTAAGCTAAAATAAAAAAATTACAGTCCTAACTACATACGCAGACCCTAATTCTAAGCTAAAATAAAATAATTAAGACCACTTACCTTTAAGATGTCCCTTCAGATCACTAACCTAGGGATAAAACAAAACAAAACAATTAGTACAAAACATTAACATAAAATAAATAAACATTATATACATTCTAAATATTCAACTCACCTTTCCAGCATGTCCGGTCATTGTTTAGTTCTTCCGGCGCGGCCCTGTTAAAAAAACACAATACATTAATACAATATACAAACAACGGGCCCTTTAAGGAGCCGCGGCGGGGAATTTAAAACTATTAAATGCAGCGGGGGGCCTGATCGGTGTCGATCGGTGTCGATCGGGGACCCCTGCTGCAAGGGGTTAATGTGTGGGGGCTGTGGGGGTCCCTATGGACCCCTGCAGCAAGGTTTTAATGTGAGGACACTTCAAGGGTTCCGATGGGGACCCCCACATAGAGGGGGGTTAATTTTAGGTGCCGGGGGGGTAGTTGGAGTACCCCCCACGGCAGGGCTTATGTGGGGGACAGCCACGGAGGTCTCGTTTAGGACCCCTGCACTACTTGTTGAGGTGCGGGAGCCTGCAATATCATCTCGCAGGCTATCACTTCTCATGTACATTTTCGCAGTGTTGATACGTACGGCCCTGCTGCGTAGCTCATACGTTGCTCGCAGCAGGGCGATTGTAATAGCACTGTAACTTAGAGAAACTTTGCAGTACGTAGGGCTTAAGTAGAAGCCTCTTATTTACAAGGCTGGAATTTAATAGGGCCCTGTGTGTTTAATTATAACCAAATTCCTTGAAATGCTGACCTCAACATTAGTGGGCATCAAATTTAGATAAAACATTTATCAGGGGTGATCAGTTCTTGAAGCAGAATTTTCTGTTTAACAGTATATCAAACAATTTGTCAGTCAAAGTGGACACACTAGACATACAACTTTGTACCTGTGTTAAAATACACAAATAGAAAACTAAAAACTGGGTCCACATGGGACAAACATCACAATATGTAAAATATTAAATATAATCAGATAATGTATCAGCCTGACTTTATGATATTAAATATTTAGGTTCTTAATTTTTCTGTAAATGAACTTGGTAAAAGAAGTCAGATCTCTTAATCAGGATAATGTATGCACAGCTTTCCACAGATCACTTTTATGAGGATTAAATGCGGGCCACCAAATATTGATGTATTCATATGATTACTAGGTTTATTTTAATATTCAACCTTAATATCAAAATACATTAATCTTTAATTTTAAACTAAATATATAATTGAACTAAAGCAATTAAAGCAAAAGCAAGAACAACATTTTTGTTTTTAGCAGACAGAATCATTAGATGTGCTTTATTTGTGACTAGGTGCACTATGTTTTATTATAATATATATATATATATATATATATATATATATATATATATATATATATATATATAGTAGGCTGTATTCTTCACAACTTGACCACATACAACTGCTTTGTAAGTTTATGACATGAAGTGCAGATCCCAAACAATGTCAAGCTGGGAATTAAAGCCAGGTTCATATATTCTACTAATCCTTCTGCCTTTACAGCTTGTTTGCAAATCATGCACCATTTGTACGTAAACTTCTACCAAAGCTATCTGTGTAAGATTACAATGCCTGCAAAGAGCATTGTACTAATGTCACTCATTGGGATAAATATGTCATTTTTTGCTAAAAATCGTGTGTAGTATGTAGTCATGTTGCATCTCATTCTTACCTCTTTCCTACCAATAGTTCTCAATCTCTTTCTGCCTGAGTGTGTTTTCTTTCTCTATATGCTCCTTAGCTTTCTGTTCCAATTCTGGATATTTCTGAATCATATGCTGTAACATACTTTTATATCTCTCTTTGTCATTCTTACAGTACTAACTTCTCAGTTTGTCACTTATATTGTAATTACTTATCAATATCAGTTTATTCCATACTTTTTTCAAATAAAGATGAAGATTTTTATTCACGTTTCCTACACTCACAAAGCTGATAGGATTCCCTGTGCTTGTGTTGCAAAATGTTATGTTTAGACATGTGCAATTTTAAAATCTATTGTCCACTCTCCATGTAGTAGCCCACTTGCTTATCTCAATATCTGGTATACCAATTCACAGGAGAGTTTTGACTACCCACTAATATCAGAGTAGCTCATAGAAAATTTGTCTAACCTAGTCCATTTTTATCCCTGTTTACAACAGGGGGTAAATGATAAAGATTCTCAGAAACCTGACCTGGGTTACAGGTGAATCTTCACAGAGGAGTGTAGTGCTCTTAATCTAATGAAAGACTCAATTAATTTGTATAAATCTTATTTTCTACTTCCATGCATTATGCATTTGCTTGTAGCTCTGACAGATTTGATTTTATGATCCTGTTAGATTAAATTTTAAGACCCAGGGCTCATGTAAATGTCTTATGCATAAAAACTATTTTCATACAGACTTAATTTTTAAAGCAATATATATATATATATATATATATATATATATATATATATATATATATATATATATATATATATATACTGTATATATATATATATATATATATATATATATATTGTTTTTTGGTTTTTTTTATTAATACAGACACAGCCAACTACAAAGTTGTTTTTTAGCATGTCGCTTTTACATGAACAGTAACAATGTTAAGAAAATGAAATATTCAGCAAACAAAGTTATGGCAAATTGATAACATAACAACATGCATGTTTCAGTTCTGCTATTTTTATTTTAGAATAAAGTAAGTGTTTTTTTTGTGAAAAGTGGTGTCCAAATGGGGTATAGTAACTGTCCTCATTGTGCTTTTTGATGTAGCTTCTTTGCAGATACATCCGTAAATGTAGTTTTTGGCTGGTTTCCCCAATGTAGCATCCATTTTCACATAGAGTACTTTGTATTATGCATCCCACATTGGGTGATGTGCATATCTGTACAAAGCCAACATTTTGACTTTGGCTCACCTTTAGCCATCTTGATTCTGAAATGTTTGTTTCGGTACTCGACTTCTCTGAACTTCCAATATTACCGTTATTAAGAGTGTTATGAGATAGCTCAGAAGGGTTATCAGAGTAAAGTTTAATGATCTTATGGGAAGAATGTGATAAAGGACAAAGTACGGTTATATGGTGTGGAGGTAAAAAAAAGAGTGACTATGTCATTTAAACGTGTGATAATATTTGGACTCACTCTAAGCAAAAGTAAGATGAACAAAATGGTGTTTATGAATGAAAGGGTTAATGCTATCTTAGCACTGGAGGCAATAGCTGCAAGTTGTATAATTTGTCTATAGTGATGTTGCAAACACAAAATTTTCGGTTCGCGAACCGCCGCAATTGTTCGCGAACCGGCGAACCCGGCGAACCGCCATAGACTTCAATGGGCAGGCGAATTTTAAAACCCACAGGGACACTTTCTGGCCACAATAGTGATGGGAAAGTTGTTTCAACGGGACTAACACCTGGACTGTGGCATGCCGAAAGGGGATCCATGGCAAAACTCCCACAGAAAATTACATAGTTGATGCAGAGTCTGGTTTTAAGCCATAAAGGGCATAAATTACCTAACATTCCTAAATTGTTTGGAATAACGTGCTTTAAAACATCAGGTATGATGTTGTATCGATCAGGTAGTGTAAGGGTTAGGCCCGCTTTACAGTGACAGACCAAACTCCCCGTTTAACGCACCGCAAACAACCGCAAACAGTCCATTTGCACAACCGCAAACTCCCCATTTGCACAAGGTTGGATACCAAGCTAGCCATGTCCCGTTCCTTGTCCTCACTGATGTCATTGAAGGTCTCTTCCTCCACCCAGCCACGTACAACATCAAGGGTCCCTGAAAGGTGACAACAAGCCCCCTGGGACGCCTGCTGCGTTTGGTCTTCCACCTCCTCAAAGCCACCTTCCTCCTCTGACTCCTCTTCTTCAGACTCCTCTCACTGCGTTGCCTCTCTCTGTATTATTATAAGGTGTGTTAAGTAGTACTACTCTTATCAGTTTAATACCTGTTACAGCACATATCAGTGGGCGTGTATAAGGCCTGGATTTTTAGAACCAGGAGATGGAAAAAGATGCTTTGTTGGTCGTATCACTTCAATTTTGGGGCACGGCACGTGCAATCAAAGGTGCCACCAGATAGGAGTGGCGTGTTTGTAAGTACTACTCTTATCAGTTTAATACTTGTTACGTCACCTATCAGGGGGCGTGTATAAGGCCTGGAATTTTAGAACAAGGAGATGGAAAAAGATGCTTTGTTGGTCGTATCACTTCAATATTGGGGCACTTTGAGACATTAGCTTCTTACGCTCCAACATGTCCTTTACAGGCACCTGACTATGGGCAGATGAGCAGGAACTGCTCAAGGCGAGAGATGCAGTGGCGGATGGTTGAGAGGGGGCAAGGAGGACAGCAGTGGTTGATGTGGCTGATGATGCTGAACCAGGAGGAGGATGGCGGCTTTGAGTTTGTGTGCTGCTTGTACTCATGTGTTGGTCTGGAGTCACCCAAACATTAGGTCTCAACCTGTAGAGGATAAGGGAACCAAACTACTCTAGACCTCATTCATCATTACAGGTTTTGACAGATTGGTATTATGCGTGCAAGCTACTGTAACAACAGTTATGAGTGGCACTGTGCACTTGCAGAAGTTGGCAGAGTAGACGTTGGCAGAGTAGGTCTGACACACACGCTTGCAGATAACTAACTGCTATGCAATCTATTACAGAAGAAAAAAAATATTTTGTTTTACATGTACACTACTGTTACACCAGATATGAATGGTGTGTTAAGTAGTACTACTCCTATCAGTTTAATCCCTGTTCTGTGCCTTTTTTGGGGGTTTGGTTGTTGAAGGCACAGTGCAGCACCAGAGGCCAGAAAAATTAGGCATGTACACATGCCTGAAAAATTAGGTATTGTTGATCTTGCAGCGAGCAGAGTAGAAGGTAGGCCTGATTCAACACCCCAGCCCCGCATACCCACACTCAGAGATTGAGGGGGGGACCTGAGAAGGCCTCGGGCCAGAGATATAAAGGGGGGCCATCCCAAATAAGCACACAAGCGGGGACAAAGGTAGTGAAGGGGACATAGAGGCCCATGGACTGACGGTCGCCATTTTGGCAGGAAAAGGGCCCAGCAATTAAGCCAAACTGACCCAGCACAGGCAGCTACTTGAGTCAAACGCTGTACAATTACACCTTAATAAAGCGGAAACATGCAGCAGCAGGGATTCTAAACGGCCACACGGGGACAAGGAGGCTAACAGCCCCCACAGTCTCTGCACCACTCTTTTTAACAGATAACCCAAGGGACTAACCAGGGACCTTGCCCACATAAAAAAACAGAATTTTATTGGAGGAATTATTAGTTTCTTTACCCCCCAAGAGAGGACATAATATACAGTATCTTTAGACTACCTGATGGCTAAACCTCCTTTAGCCCCAATGCTATCCAAGAAACATTTCAAAACTTTATCTGACTGGGGGTCTATAGAGTGACATTAGTACTGACCTTTATATGACTGGGGGTCTATAGAGGGACATTAGTACTGACCTTTATCTGAATGGGTGTCTATAGAGGGACATTAGTAATGACCTTTATCTGACTAGGGGTCTATAGAGGGACATTAGTACTGACCTTTATCTGACTGGGGGTCTATAGAGGGACATTAGTACTGACCTTTATCTGACTGGGGGTCGATAGAGGGACATTAGTACTGACCGTTATCTGACTGGTGGTCTATAGAGGGACATTAGTACTGACCTTTATCTGTCTGGGGGTCTATAGAGGGACATTAGTACTGACCTTTATCTGTCTGGGGTCTATAGAGTGACATTAGTACTGACCTTTATCTGTCTGGGGGTCTATAGATGGACATTAGTACTGACCTTTATCTGAATGGGTGTCTATAGAGGGACATTAGTAATGACCTTTATCTGACTAGGGGTCTATAGAGGGACATTAGTACTGACCTTTATCTGACTGGGGGTCTATAGAGGGACATTAGTACTGACCTTTATCTGACTGGGGGTCGATAGAGGGACATTAGTACTGACCGTTATCTGACTGGTGGTCTATAGAGGGACATTAGTACTGACCTTTATCTGTCTGGGGGTCTATAGAGGGACATTAGTACTGACCTTTATCTGTCTGGGGTCTATAGAGTGACATTAGTACTGACCTTTATCTGTCTGGGGGTCTATAGATGGACATTAGTACTGACCTTTATCTGTTTGGGGATCTATAGAGGGACATTAGTACTGACCTTTATCTGACTGGGGGTCGATAGAGGGACATTAGTACTGACCGTTATCTGACTGGGGGTCTATAGAGGGACATTAGTACTGACCTTTATCTGTCTGGGGGTCTATAGAGGGACATTAGTACTGACCTTTATCTGTCTGGGGTCTATAGAGTGACATTAGTACTGACCTTTATCTGACTGGGGGTCTATAGATGGACATTAGAACTGACCTTTATCTGTTTGGGGATCTATAGAGGGGCATTAGTACTGACCGTTATCTGACTGGGGGTCTATAGATGGACATTAGTACTGACCTTTATCTGTTTGGGGGTCTATAGATGGACATTAGTACTGACCTTTATCTGTTTGGGGTTCTATAGAGGGACATTAGTACTGACCTTTATCTGACTGGGGGTCGATAGAGGTACATTAGTACTGACCGTTATCTGACTGGGGGTCTATAGAGGGACATTAGTACTGACCTTTATCTGTCTGGGGGTCTATAGAGGGACATTAGTACTGACCTTTATCTTTCTTGGGGTCTATAGGTGACATTAGTACTGACCTTTATCTGACTGGGGGTCTATAGAGGGACATTAGTACTGACCTTTATCTGACTGGGGGTCTATAGAGGGACATTAGTACTGACCTTTATCTGACTGGGTGTCGATAGAGGGACATTAGTACTGACCGTTAGCTGACTGGGGGTCTATAGAGGGACATTAGTACTGACCTTTATCTGTTTGGGGGTCTATAGAGGTACATTAATACTTACCTTTATCTGTCTGGGGGTCTATAGGTGACATTAGTACTGACCTTTATCTGACTGGGGGTCTATAGAGGGACATTAGTACTGACCTGTATCTGTCTGGGGGTCTATAGGTGACATTAGTACTGACCTTTATCAGACTGGGGTCTATAGAGGAACATTAGTACTGACCTTTATCTGTCTGGGGGTCTATAGGTGACATTAGTCCTGACCTCATGCTGCAGTATTATTACTCCGAGTACTCCCAGGCTTGCTACTATTAGATATAATAACCTCAGTTTCGTTTCCTTATCTGTTGGTAACATCAAAATATGATTATTAAATATTTCATATTTGTTTGTTTTTTCTCCCAAAGTGAACCCCATTGTGTGTGTCCCACAGATGTGGCGTTTCCGCTCTGCGTATGTTGGATTTACACCACTCAAAAAGTATGAAAAGAGATCACCCCCCCTTGAAGCCCATTAATGACATCATCAGTAAATTGTATGTAACAGATTCCAGTGTTTAGGGTTTATGACCCAATACTGCGATCATATCATTTATGCCAAAAATCCGTATTTGTCGTATTATTCAGACGCGCGTGCATCTGACACTTTGTGTTACATTTCCTGATACTTTTATTATCTTGATCTTTATATATTTACTAGCGACTTGCCCGTCAAAAAATGGCGGCAATAAGATTGTAAGGCAGGTAATGGTGTTTGGACGAGACATTCATTTTGTTGGCGGTCGGAGATCCTTTGGCGCTCATTGCAAGGCTGTTGGTTGTATTTTTTTTCTGATAGGCGCTTTTGCTGTTATTCTTTGGTCGGCGGTGATGTGTTTTTTGCGCTTATTGCAATGCTTTGTGTTCTATGAGCAGCGTTGGCGCTCGTTGTGAGGCGCGCCGTGAATGGCTTTTATGTTTAATGTGATAATGTTTTTTTTGTGTATATGTATTTTTGTATGCTAATGAAATAATTACTAAATGAATATACTTTACCTATTTGTAAGTAATATATGCAGGAAGCATTGTGCTGAAGAGCTGACAATCTGTTTTCATGTTCCTGCAGCATACAATGCAGCAATGTGCGCAGTGTGTAGTGTAAATAGGCTGCGTGCGCGAGGGGAAGCGGTTAGGGTAGCTGGGTACTTCCGCATTGTGTAAGTTAGTGTTGTAAAATGGCGGGGAATGTGTATGTGGTACGCGGGTGTGGATGATTTAGCGTCCTTGTTAATAGTGTATCTTTACCTCGTACGGCTTTTTAGGAAAATCCATATGTGTTTCGCGTGTTTAGGGTCCTGTAGCCTCGTTTTCTTTTTTTCAACGGACATTTTTTCTCTCACTTAGGTGATTTTCGGGTGTCTAAACTCATGAATTTGGACTTAAATGGAGGTGTAACTTCACTTGCAGAGGTCCTCGTGCCCGCCTTGCTGTGGGTAAGCTTATTCTGTGTTTGTTGTGTGTATTTATTGTGTTTTTAATGTTTTAAGTGCGCTCGGTTCGGGCGTTAAGGTCGTATTTTTGTGAGCTCGTAATGTTTTTTTTTCTAAGTCCTGTATTTTTGGATGGTAAGTCCGTAAATTTGATGGTGTAAGTCCCGCCTGCGGCTCATTGCAGCCGACGTGGGAGCCTTTGGTGCTCCTTGCCAGCAACTCTGGCCCTCGCTTCGCAAGCCTGCAGCGTTAGCATCTCCCATTATTAGAACTTTTAATTTAACTTTTATATATTAGAACTTTTAATTAAACCTAAAAGGCACCCAATGTCTATAGAGAAGTTGCAAAGTGGGCCCTAAATGTTTCTGCACCGGGTCCCACCAATCACTGTTGACTCAGGGTCTGCGCAGCGCTGTCTGACCAGGGTCTAGTACAGTAATATAATAATATAACATAGCAATAATTGCTGCTGTTTAGTTGTTCAGTCATGTCCAACTATACGTGACCCTATGGCCCTCAGCACGCCAAGCACATCTGTCAAAGGGAGGAGGAATAAAAACACAACAGTATTCAGTAACTCTGGAGGTCCCAGTACTTGAAGAACGAAAAGTACAAATATAAATAAATATAAACACAATGAGTTGGGAAAAGTTGGGCATTTGAAGCCGAAATCACATTAACGAGTCCCCAGTTCTCCTAACGAGTTTATCTCATGTGCTTAATTATCTCAAAATTGGGGTCGATAACCCATGAGATGTAAGATCTCTCCATAATAAGACCTTAATGCTCTTGTGCTTTATTATTATTATTATTATTATTATTATTATTATTATTATTATTATTACTATATAATGTGTAGATGTACCGGCTGGGCATGCTCTTGTGCATTATTATTATTATTATTATTATTATTACTATATAATGTGTACATGTATCAGCTGGGCATGCTCTTGTGCATCATTATTATTATTATTATTATTATTATTACTATATAATGTGTAGATGTACCGCTGGGCATGCTCTTGTGCATTATTATTATTATTATTATTATTATTATTATTATTATTATTATATAATGTGTAGATGTACTGGCTGGGCATGCTCTTGTGCATTATTATTATTATTATTATTATTATTAGTATAATAATAATAATAATAATAATAATAATAATAATAATAATAATAATAATAATAATGCACAAGAGCATGCCCAGCCAGTACATCTACACATTATATAATAATAATAATAATAATAATAATAATAATAATAATAATAATGCACAAGAGCATGCCCAGCTGGTACATCTACACATTATATAGTAGTAATAATAATAATAATAATAATAATAATAATAATGCACAAGAGCATGCCCAGCTGGTACATCTACACATTATATAGTAGTAATAATAATAATAATAATAATAATAATAATAATAATAATAATGCACAAGAGAATGCCCAGCCGGTACATCTACACATTATATAATAATAATAATAATAATAATGCACAAGAGCATGCCCAGCTGGTACATCTACACATTATATAGTAGTAATAATAATAATAATAATAATAAGAGTCCTTCAGCACTGCACTGGACACTGAATAAACTTGCCTAGCTATTGATTTCCCTATTCAATCAGTATCACCTACACTCTCCCTCCTCTCAGTAAGACTGCAAGTTAGTTATGATTCCAAAATGGCTGCTGTCCATGAGGTAGATGGCTCTGGAAGGGAGTGTATGCTGCTGATTGGCTGGAATGTGTCTGCTGACTGTGACATGCAGGGTCAAAGTTTGCTCAATGATAAAGTATTGGGGGCGGGTCGAATCTCGTATATGTTCGCTGTTCGCCGCGAACGCGAACATGCTATGTTCGCCGGGAACAATCCGCCGGCGAACTATTCGCGACATCTCTACTTGTGATACATCATGTTTGATCACATGTATTTGTGGGGTGCAGTATATGGGGAGGATGTCATTTAAACCAAAGTTAACATTTTGTAGAAATGGGAGAAATATAAGCATCTGGGATTCTACTGGTTTAACCAAATGGGCATGCTCTTCCTTCTGAGAGAGTTAATCAACCTCTTCAGCTAAAGGAGAGAGAAATAATTATTTCAAATTTTAAGCATTAAAAGCATAATTATCCCCCAAATCATTTTAATAACAACTATTTTGCAGTTACACTCATTTATATGTGGACGCTTCATTTCCCATTCCTCCCAAAAGTCCTTTTTTCTGCGGAACAGTCCTGTTGTGGGACTTAAAACCGGCTGTCCCACTCACAAAACCTCTGTCTCGCTTTGTACTCCTCTTCCATCATTAAATAGAAGAATGTCTATACATGCTATATGCAATATGCACAATAAACATAAAGAACACTACAGTTAAGGCGCTCTCCACCAGCTTATGAATATCAGTTTATTCCAATTGGCTGCTGCAGTTGTCTGTCTATATAGATTTGCCTCTCTCTCTCTCTTCCTCCATCACTCTCTCTCTCCCTCCCGCTCACTCCTTATCTATCTAGCTCTCTCTCTTCCTTCCTTCATCCATCTCTCTATCCTTCTCTCCCCCCTCTCTCTCCCTATCTCTCTCTACATCCCTCTCTCTTCCTCTCCTCTCCCTCCCTCTCTCTATCTCCCTCCCTCTCTCTCTCCCACCTTCCATCACTCTCTTTCCCTCTCTTCTCCCTATCTCACCCTCACTATCTCCTTACCTCTCTACTTCTCCCTCTCTCTCTCTCCCCTATCTCTCTCCCTCTCTCTCTTCCCCCTCCATCACCCACTCTATCCTTCTCTCTCCCTCTCCTCTCCCCTTCTCCTTCTCTCTCTCTTCTACCCTCTCTTTATCTCTCTTTCTCCCTCCCTCTCTCATTCCCTCTCTCTTTGTTTCCCTCCCTCCCTCTATCTCTCTCCCTCGCTCTCCCTCTCTCTCCCTCTCTCTCTCCCTATCTCTTCTTCCTTGCCTCCCTCGCTCTCCCTCTCTCTCTCTCCCTTGCTCTCTCTATCTCTTCCTCCCTCCCTCACTCTCCCTCTCTGTCTCCCTGCTCTATTTACCACATATGATAAATAATATAAAATACTGAATACGTTAATGGTTGCTATCACACATGCCCTAAGATGTGATTTAGTGAATAACCTGTCATTTGTATAGATGGTCACAGCTGAGTGTGCAAAGCTAATGGAACCTTTTTGGACTAAGGAGGAAATGTAGATATTGTTGCTACAATGAAATGTTATGTAAATTATAACTGTGAATGAGTTATTTGCATATAATGTTGTATAAAAATTTTTAGATATTGTTGCTACAATGAAATCTTAAGTAAATTATAACTGTGGATGAAATATTTGCATATAATGCTGTGTAAACATTTTAACAGATGATACAACACGTATGTGTACACTTTTGTCTAAGGACCAGGAAGCAATGAAAGTATTACATAAAGCACAGTGAAACATATAAGACATTTTTATGGATGTTATTGATTTGACATGTTGGTGTATATTAATAAAATTAGGTAATAAAACTATGAGTTTATATCCTCACATTCTATATTTTATAAGGTCTGTATCAGTTTAAAAGACCAATGTGGTCATATATGTAAAATGTACTTTTTCAAAGAACTACACTTGAAAATGTACAACATGTTTTAGAATCTAAAAAATAAATAATACAGCCTCAAATTCATTACTTTTTTATGTGCAATTATGCTGTTGTAGAATCTACCATTTTGCTTTTAACAGATCAACTTTCTAAGAGAGGAGGAGATTTTGAAAGAGCAAGAAATGCACAATGAGAATTTGCCAGTACTAATAGCAGGTTTAAAAGTAAGTTCATTAGTTTACAGGGACATACCCAGCAGCAGGCAAGCAGAAAAGTAAACAGCAGCAAACAGAATTACATGCAAAACTTACAAGATATAAAGGTTGTGTATTGATTTATGTATTTATTCATTTTTTAAAAATCATGTTGCCCATTATCATATTGAAATATTTTATCGAAAATATTTGACTACTATGGAGCGCAGGTATGCAGTTCTGGAATGTAGATGCAGGATTCCTAGAAAGGTTGACTGGAGTAAAGTAATTAAACATTATTTTCCACCCCACACAAATACAGCTGACAGGCTTGTACACTTTCAAAAGGGGTATTGGCCTTTATTGAAATACGCAATTAGTCTGGGTGCAGAGTAACAAAAAGGTAATGTATTTAGGATAGGAAAGCCATAAACCCTAATGGCACCTAAAGTTAACTCCTATACCATGGGGTCCTCAAGGAATATTCATTAATTGAGTTTTAAGTTATTTTTTAAACAAAGTTTTTTTTTTTATAAATAATCCATGCCAGATCAGCTAGAGGGCGATTAAAGCTTTCATGGTGGGTGGCGAGGTAATTGCTAGGTGGTGTCACATGCCAGAGACCCGCAGCACCACGCTTGACTGGTTGGAGAGCTGGTAAGAGAGCCTAGGGACAGCTGTCAGGACTGGATCACTATCTAGTAAGTACGGGGCGATACATTTTTATTTTTTTTGCATTGTTCAGTTGTTTCCGAATCATGGACTGTAAAACACCAGGCACATCTTTATGTCCATGGGCTGCTGATCAACTTTCTTGGTTTTCATGGCAGTGATACTGGAGTGGTTTGCCAGTTCCTTTTCCAGTGGGCCACAGCATACAGATCCTGGTATTCCTAGGTGGTCTCCCATCCAACCCTGTTTGGCTTCAGGGTGAGTTGATCTCTTGGTTCCCTGACTGGAATCGAACCCAGGTTACAGTATGAAAATAAAACGTAAAAAATAAAAATGTTATTGCAAATGCGCGAGCTTGAGACTCTTGTGCAATTATTTTGTAGGTCTTTCCTCGCTTTCTTTTAAAGTACGGTATTGATTTTTTTATTTGCATTTAAAGTGCTACAAACAGGTGTTTAATCCCCTTGCAAGCACTATCTGGTACTCGTAGGATTTTCTTCTACATTTGCCATTTACTGGTGTGAAAACATTTACGGGCTTGAGGAGTTTTAGCAATTGAATAGTGATTTGTGATTGTAACATAAAAGGCTTATTGCCAAATAATGGGTGTGTACTCTGCAAAGTCGGGGGTTTAAGGAGTCACCCTAATAGAGCTGCCAGTGACAGATACAGGGGAGAGAGGAGGGAAGCTGGTAGGGGCACTCTATTGCGCTTGAGCGCCTCTAGCCCAGCGCACATTTGTGTGCTGCCCAATTGTCGGCACACACGCTTTATAGACGGGGTGCCTATATATATACTGGGGTGGAAAAAACTTATACACCATGAAGATTTTATGGAGGTGCAAAAGCTCACACCAAATAGCAGCTTAGAAGCCTGTGCTTAGGGGCACAAAATATGTAAATCTGGCCTTGAGCAGCATCACAGTTGATGCTAAGACCCTCCCTCTGGGTGTTGCGTTAAGTGATAGCTGTGAGGGTGTGGCCTTAGGTCACGGCTGTGAAACACAGCACCTACCCGAGAGAGAACAGAGGAAGTCCCCGAGAAGACAATGCAACCGCAGACTGTGACAAATTGTTACTCTCGGGCCTTCTTAGAGGCTTTATTGGTATAAAAATAAAGTTTTTTGTTTTTTTTTACTTTATTTTACAATATAATATGTTTGTGCTCCCTGAACCCTGCTGTACTTGCACATCTTGACACATATCACAGTTGAAGGGAATAATTGCAGTTTGTTCCACTTTGCTGAGTGAATGAGATACTGTACACACACGGTACATAAGAATATGACACAGTAACACAGTAAGAATTCTTATCTTTAACTATTACTGTGGAAGGGCAATGCAAAGTAGAGTCATATTATCAATCATTTATACGTTTTAGGTCCACAAAATTACACAAAATAACAGTATAAAGGGTTAATGTAGTGTTCATGTCATTGTTGTTCAGACTCTCAGTCGGATCAAACTCTCCATGACCATATGGACCAGAGCACACTGGACAGAATAGTTGTGTCTCTGGTTGTGCTTATCCATAAGGTTTTCTTGGCAAAGATAGTGGAGTGGGTTGCCAGTTCCTACTCCAGTGGACCATGATTTGTCTGACCTCTCTGCTATGACCAGCCCATTTGGGAGACCCTGCATGGTATAGCTCACAGTTCATTGCAGCACACAAGCCTGTTTACCACGACAAGGTAGCAATCCGAAATGGGTAGTGTTCATTCAAGAGAGTTTTATTTGTTTATTCAGTAGCTTGTTAGCAAAAAATTAATATTTGAACAGAACAAATTCAATTTAGTTTTTAAAGGTATATCTAAGTTTCCCTGTGTGAAACTGCATCTAATAAAACACATGCTTCTTAAATCAGAAACACACATTACTTTGATTCATTCAATACACATACAGATTTATTTTATTTAAAAATAAAACTTGTTTTCCAGACCCCCAGAGCTGCTTACATAGGCACAGTGTACCTACTAATCGAAACGCTGCATTCGGGTACGGATCTTAACCCTTTACTAACCTTCAAGCCAACAGCAGCACAGTGCAGAGATATACAATGTCTGAGCTCCTTCCTGCTTCCTTCTACACATTCCATGATGCTTTGCTGCACATCACTGATTTATATGATGTATTAGCTGTCTGTGATTGGTCAAAATTAATTATGAATTGCATGTTAATTTTAGCAGGGATTTTCAGGGGTTTTAACTCTCAAAATCAACTGCTTGCATACTCAAGAGACTTAGTAAACTTAAGGGTGCGTAGAATAATTGTTTATTTTGGTATTTTTCATGCACAAAAATGTTTTTATATACTGCTGATTCTCCTCTATCAGATGCATTCATCATCCATGAAATGTAGGGTTTCAGACACTATCACAGCTGCTGTTCTTCACACCATATTATGTGTTCATGGGGTGGAGAGGATCTGTCCAGGATTCTGCGCTCACCAGTGGTTTGCCTATACTGACCAGTGTGAGGAAGGAAACAGATGAATATTATTATTATTATTATTATTATTATCCTTTATTTGTAACACACCAACATATTCCACAGCGCTATACAGGGGTTAGGTACAAGTATAAACAATTTCCCCACAATTAAAATAATGGAAGACCCTGTTATTGAGCTTTCAATCAGATATACACTGTGCTTTCCCTAAAGCACCTCACAAGCACCTCATAAAAAGGACATTTTAGAGCTGGAAAAGGTACAGAGGAGGGCAACAAAACTAATAAGTTATGAAGAAAGACTAACCAAATTAAACTTATTTTCTCAAGAAAAAAGGCGTCTAAGAGGAGATATGATTACCTTATATAAATACATCCAGGATCAGTATAAAGATTTGTCAAGGGAGCTTTTTGTGCAAAGAGGTTTCCAACTGACAAGAGGACATCCCTTGAGGTTAGAAGTAAAAAGATTCCACCTTAAAGAAAGAAAAGGGTTCTTCACAGTAAGGGTGGTTAATATGTGGAATTCTCTACCAGATGAGGTGGTGACAGCGGATTCGATAGATAACTTTAAAAGGGGACTGGATTTATTTCTAATTAAAAAGGGAATTCAGGGTTATCATGGATAATTAGAGAGACAGTATTGATCCAGGGAGAAATCCAAACGCCAGTATCTAGGGTCAGGAAGGAATTAATTTTTATTTTCCTTTGAGACGATTGGCTAAGTCTCACTTGTGTTTTTTTCTGTCTGCCTTCCTCTGGAATAATTAATAATTAAAATAAATAATTAAATAATTGATTAATAATTAACAACAAATTAATTAATATTTAATCCGCATATGCAGATCAGAGATCTTAAAAGGTTGAACTTGATGGACTGAAAGTCTTTTTTCAACCTTAATTACTATGTAACTATGTAACCAAGATTGAAAACTCGCAAACTTACATTCTAAAGGGTGTGGGTATGAATAGCTATTATGAGAGTTCCTGTAAGCTGAAGTATTTAAATATAAAGAAACCACTGGGTATTCCACTATTGAGCAGAGAGAAGTTAATATGAGATCCCTTATAATTTAATAATACTTTCTATATGGATGGGTATAATGGTTCAATTCAAGTCATGGAACCAAGAGGTCACACCACCCTGAAGCCATGCAAGGTTGGGCCTGGTCAGTACTTGGATGGGGGACCACCTAGGAGTACCAGGAGCTGTATTCTGTGGCCCACTAGGAGCTGGCAACCCACTCCAGTATCTCTACCATGAATACCGAGTAGATCAGCATGGTGTGTTGCTGTCCATGAGGTCACTGAAAGTTGGACACAATGCAAATATAACATAATAGTTGTCAAACTAATAGTCGTCATAGCCCACAAAGGCTCTATGAAATAAAAAATAGCTAATCTAGGCCTCTTTTAATAGTAATTCTCAAGCAGCCAGAATCTAGATTTATCCGGCATCTATCAATCCCCATGGGTGCCGGTTAACTTAGAGGCTACTGTATTATAAAAGCAGTTTAAGATCTATTGTAAATGCAATAGCTCTGCATCCCAACTAGTGATGTCCCGAACAGTTCGCCGGAGAACTATTTGCAGCGATTTTCGCATGTTCGCGTTCGCAACGAACGGAGAACACATGCGCTTTTCGGTCCGCCCCCTATTCTTTATCATTGAGGAAACTTTGACCCTGCACCTTACAGTCAGCAGACACATTCCAGCCAATCAGCAGCATACACTCCCTTCCAGGGACTTCCATCTGAACACAGCCTCCATTTTAGAATCATTCTGAAGCTACATTTGTTGAGAGAGGACATATATTGTACCTGCTGCTGATTTAATAGGGAAATAGATAGCCAGGCTGAGTATTTAGCTTTCACTACACACCGGAAGGACGCATTTGATATCTGCTGCAAGGACAGCAACCCAAAAAGCCCTTTTTAGGGTTAGAACATCATTTATTTATTTTTATAATTTTTTTCTGTGTAATCTCATTGCATATGCCTACCTGCTAGCGTGTGTGTGAGGCCTATTGCATCTACTCTGCCAACCTTTGCCAGTGCACAGTGACACTCATATCTAGTGCAACCGTAGTGTACAGTGAAATAAAAGAACCCTTTTTTGACTGTAATCAATTGAATATCAGTTGCCTGCCTACAGGCGTGTGTGTGAGGCCTATTGCATCTACTCTGCCAACTTTTGCCAGTGCACAGTGACACTCATATCTAGTGCAACCGTAGTGTACAGTGACATAAAATAACCCTTTTTTGACTGTAATTGAATTAATATCAGTTGCCTGCCTACAGGCGTGTGTGTGAAGCCTATTGCATCTACTCTGACAACTTTTGCCAGTGCACAGTGACACTCATATCTGGTGCAACCGTAGTGTACAGTGACATAAAATAACCATTTTTTGTCTGTAATCGATTGAATATCAGTTGCCTGCCTACAGGCGTGTGTGTGAGTCCTACAGCGCCTACTCTGCCAACTATTGCCAGTGCACAGTGACTCATATCTGGTGTCACAGTAGCTTGCACGCATAGTACCACTAATCGTAAAAAAAATGACAGGCAGAGGCAGGCAACCCTGCAGGGGCCGTCGTGGTCGTGGTGCTGTGATTCCCTTTGGCCCTAGAATAATGCCCAGTTTTCAGAGGCAACGTACCCTGAACTTGAAAAGTTCTGAGGACATGGTTGACTGGCTAACACAGGACACCCAATCATCTACAGCTTCCGCTCGGAACCTAGATGCACCACCCTCCTTTAGCTTAGCTTCGGGCACCTCTCCAGTTACCACTCGCCTGCCTGCCGCCACCTCCAACACTAGCACCACAGCCGCTTCACTTGATCCGTCAGCAGAGTTATTTACACATCCGTTGGAAGAAATGAGTGATGCACAAACATTAGTGCCAGAGGATGTAGATAACAGGGATATGTCCCAGTCAGGCAGCATTACACACATGGACGTACGGTCTGATGATGATGATGATGATGTTGTACCCGGTGCTGCTTACTTTGTTGAGTTGTCAGATACAAGTGAAGCGGTTGATGATGACGATGCGTCCGTGGATGTCACGTGGGTGCCCGTATAAGAGAGAATAACAGGAGGAAAGTTCAGATGGGGAGACAGACAGGAAGAGGAGATGAGTTGGAAGCAGCGGGAGGTCGTCGAAAGTAGCTAGTGGCACAGTCAGACAGCATGCATCGGCATCCGGGGTCAGCCAGAGAGCACGCCAGTCAACGCATGCTGTTGCCACCACCAGAATGCCGTCATTGCAAAGCTCAGCAGTGTGGCAATTTTTTCGTGTCTGCCTGTGACAACAGCGATGCCATTTGCAACCTGTGCGAAAAGAAACTGAGTCGTGGGAAGTCCAACACCCACCTAGGTAAAACTTCTTTGCGAAGGCACATGATGTCACATCACAAACGCCTATGGGATCAACACATGAGAACAAGCAGCACACAAAGTCAAAGCCGCCATCCTCCTCCTGGTCCAGAATCTTCAGCCACGTCAACCACTGCTGCCTTGCTTGCCCCCTCTCAACCATCCGCCACTCCGTGTCTCGCCCTGAGCAGTCCCTGCTCATCTGCCCACAGTCAGGTGTCTGTCAAGGACATGTTTGAGCGTAGGAAGCCAATGTCACAAAGTCACCCCCTTGCCCGGCAACTGACAGCTGGCTTGTCTGAACTCTTAGCCCGCCAGCTTTTATCATACAAGCTGGTGGAGTCTTGTCAGAACTTCTGTATGAATAAAGTTCTATTTTATATGAATATTATAGTATAATATGATATTCCAATTATTAACCACTATTTTATATCCAATGTATTAATATTTTATATGCTATATATTTATATATGTACCTATGCATGCAATTCTATTACTTGAATATATCTATGTAAAGATATGTTTTCACAGCTGCCCACCAGTGAACTATCCATGATTTGAATAATCCATTGTTCTATAAGAGATAATTATCTGGCTGAACTCCTAAGTCTAGGTAATAAAGTCACTCCTTAAATTTTCACATGTGAAAAATTCGTTTCATAGACACCAAGTCTAGTAAAAAGAATAATAAATCTGTCTAGGGGTATCTATTTGATAACATTCTTATGACTTCATCTTGTTTATAGGTTGTGGGTCAAAGGGGTCATTAGCTAATTAAAAGGGATGAAAATTCAAAGGTCCGAGAGCGCCATCTTATGGTTAAAGGAATAAACTTCCCTATAAGAAAATATATTCTTTATAAAATTTAAATAAGTGATGACATCATGAAAAGATTCTATTGGTTACTAGACACTTTAACTGATTTGGGATTCTGATAGGCAAATAAGTAAGAGGTATAATTATGGATAGAAACAGGATCTAAGGGAGAGAGAGGCAGAGAAAAATAAGGAAAAAGAAGATAAAAAGTTTTTATCTATGGAGAAGTAAAAACAACTTTGGAATTAACCAGTGGAATTTTGTCATAATTGGTAATGTATAAATTGAGATATTTTATTTTATGATATAATTGAAAACCATTACCATAATTTCTCTGTTTGGTTTATTTCTTATCAAAAAGTTATTTAGATTTCCTTTTGTCATTGAAATTTATAAATCCGGATATAAATTTTAATACAAAATTAGATATCTCATTTTTCTTTTTGACCAATACAGAAAAATTAACTTACTTAACTAACTTATCAATTATATTATAAAATACTTTACTATATTGTGTTATATTCAATACATTCCTGTATAGCTATATATTATATTATCATTAGACATTGTTAGTACATGCTAAAATGTTATTAAGAATGAATTCTACTAATTGATTTATCTGATTTTGTTCTATGGGTTGCTATCCCAGGTTTCATTGTTCATGTGAATGAAATACACTTTTATATTGAGATTTTAGGACTGCATAGAAAATATCATAAATAATAAGTATTACAATATGATGTATTAATTTTCTTTTATTATCTGGCTGGTTATCTTACTGTGTTTTATCTGCATTTGATTTTGATATCTTATTGTGTTTTATTTGCATTTGATTTTGATATATTACTGTGTTTTATTTGCATTTGATTTGATATATTACATTTTTCATTAGACTAGTTGATTTTGGTATTTTCAATAAATGTTATTTTATAAAAAGGAATATGTGTCTATAAATTGATTCTGAACTCAATATTCATTATTCTATATTATATAGAAAATAATATGTCGTATTAACCCCGACATATTTGGAGGCCCCAGTGAGATATATATCTTTATAGACACGTGGTCAATTATTTAATTGATTTAAAACTTTTTATTGAATAACACTTGTTAAAAAGAAAATAAAATGGCTGAGGGTGTTTTTGGTTCTGAAACAGTAGGAGCATTATCTTTAGATGACATAATTGGTCATGGTAAACAGGGAATGGAGTTGTTAATTAAAACTTTAATTTCAAATGTATATCCTGTTTGTGAATACAGGGAACAGTTGTCAGAATATTTGGTTAAAGTACATCCTGAAATTGATGGTGATACAATTGATGATTGGTTAAAAGATAAGAATTTGTTAACAACCGTGATGAGCACTATAAATGCAATTCAAATTAAATCAGAAAGAAAGAAGCATTTAGCTAGGTTATCTACTGTTTGGATGGAATTAGCCAGAAGCTGGAAATATCAAAATTCCCAAAAAGAAATTACCATAAAATATTTAAATAATCAAATCCAGGAAGTATCTATTACTTGTCAAAATTTAAGAGATTTACATGAAGAAAAAACACAGCTAGCAGAGCAGCAGTCAATCAAAATTAAAGAATTAAGAAAAAAAGTTGTAGAAACGACAGAGACATTTAACGCAGCGCAAGATTTAAATGGTAAATATTCAGAGAAATGCAATGAATTACAGACAATAATAAATAAATTGGTAGCTCAGCGTGCAAGAGATACCGGTGAGGAAAGTCAAAAATTAGTTCAATTTGAGGAATTGTCTGAGAAATGTGAATACTTAAATGAGAAAGCTGAACATGCTGATAAACTAGCGCAAAAATATGTTCAGGCTTGTCAGGACTTAAAAATAGAACAGAAGAAATTGCAACAAAAGATTGAATTCTTAACTCAAGAATTAACTGATAAGGAAATTCATGAGACTGAGATACTTGTAGAGAATAAAAAGATCCAAAAATTACTGACTGTAGCTAAGAATGAGATAAAACAATACCAACGGGATGTTGAAAATCTAAAAATGGATTTAAATAGGACTCAAGATTATGCCTCAAGTAAAATTGTGATGAAGGATTTTAGTGATTCTGAGGAAGAATTAGAAATAGTACCTTTAAGGAATAAACATAAACGATCACCTATAAAATTTTTACATAACTCTAAAAATGAGACTGATAGTGATGAAGATATACGATCAAATAAAAGACTCTCTTTCCATGAGAAAGCCCAGGCTATAAGAAAATTAATTAAACCCTACACCAAAAATTCAAAATTGTCCATAGAAGACCACCTTGATTCGCTAGAAAGGGTGATGATTGAACTAGGAATAAGGGGGGCTAATGATAAAATATCATACTTCCCTTGGTCATTTGATAGCTCTTATACCTCATTTTTCACCTCTCTCCATGACAGCAATATAAATGATTGGCAGATATATAAATCTGAGGTGAGAAAATACTTTTCTGAGTATAGAAACCCACATTCTGCTATGAAAGCAGTTCATAATCTCAGATGTAAGCCTGACGAAAGTCCAAAAGAATTTTTAATCACTTTAAAACACGCTTATAGACAGACTGCGAAAAAGACAGACCCAGAATCTCCTGAATTTAAGAGAATTTACTTCCATGCACTACCTTTGTACATTCAGAGAAATATGGCGCGTGATTTTGATGACGCCAAGCCTTTAAGTTGGTTGGTAAATGAATGTACTAAAATATATGAGATTCAGCTTGATGATGGGAATAATTATAAGCGAAGGGAGAAATTTAATAATCAAACTGTGGCAGAAATTTCTGTTAAACCTAATTTACAGTATGAGACAGGTACAAAATCTTACGCAGATGTGGTTAAAGGTTCGAACAAATCAAGTCAGGCACAGTCATCATTTAGGCCAGTAAAAATTGCAAGTGAAAAATCTCAAAATGCAAATAATGATTCTTTTTATGTTAGTCCAAATTACAGGGGAAACAATCCTATTAAAAATTATGTCTGGAGAACAAAATCTCCTAGTGCAGAAGGGAGATTAACCCCTCCAATGCCTAACACTTCAAATTATTCAGAGAATCAAAGGGTTAAAAGATATAGCCAAAACCAAAATTCTTAACCATCATCTAATTTAGAAGAGCAGGTTAAACTTTTGACACAACAGATGGCTGCATTTATGGCAGGATTTACTACTCAGTCAGTGAGAAATGATCCAACCCAAAACGGTCAAAATTTTCAAAGCCAAAGCCAATGACTAAATACTAATTGTGAAAATAGATTAGTGATCAATAACACAAACAGAAGTGATATTTGTGAATCTCTTGATTCAAATAAAAATATAACAGTATATTCTAAAAAGAATGTTAATAATGTATTCCCTTTCCCTAAGTATCTTTTACTTTCAGAAATTCCTATTCAGCAAGGAAGGGGTGTTGAACCTTTAAGCTCACAAGAGGTAACACAGATTGAACCAGAGTCTACCGGTAAAGGATTAATAATTGAAAAAGAAAAGCATTGCAATGTCATGACAGATGATTTATTACCTGACCAGTTTATTGAAAATGAAACAAATGTTAATCAGGAAATTGCTGATAATCCTACAGAAATAGTTATAAATTGGATAGATCATACTCCACAATCTGACTTCTCAAATAAAAATAAACAATGGAAGAAGTTAGAGATGTTAAGACATACACATTTCTTATGTGAAATGGAGGAAATACAGAACCGATATTATGTTTCCATTGGTATACATAATGTTGAAACCTTAAATCATAAAGCATTAATTGATACAGGTTCCCAAATCACTGTAATTTCCAAAGAGACATATGAGGAAATTGAGAGTAAAACCAAAAAGAAAACTATTTTGAAACCATTCGTGGGAACTGTTAGAAATTTTGATGGTATTAAAGTTAATACTGTAGGCCATGTGTGGTTAGACATCAGAATAGGAAATAAACAAATGAAACATCCATTTATTATAGTGGATATTCCTAGTTACAAAATTATAATTGGGACTGATTTACTTAGAAGATTTAGTCCGGTAATTGATTTTATTGATGGTGTGATATGGTCACAAGTTAAATTTCCCATCAATTATGATCAGGTTAAACAACCTCATATGCAAAGGAATTGTCATGTTATTGAGAAAAAGGAGGAATCAGTAGAGATTCACTTCCAAAATAATCGAATGCCTGAAATGACAGTACTTAAATGTAAAGACATTAATGGAGAGCAAGTAAATAATGAAAATGTGATCCAAATTGATCAGGCTCATATTAAAAATATTCAAATAGAGGGAAATGTATTAACTATCTCTTTAAATAAGAACGATTTTAAACCTTTAAACATAAGTAAACACTCTAGATTTCTAGTGGAAATAGAAACCAATGATGAAGGTTTATTTATTCCTGTTGATATTCCAGGTATGAGAAATTCTCAACAAGCAAAACTAGCTCTAAAACATGAGCATAGCTATGTTAATGAGAACTTATTAAAACAAATAAAGAATACTAATTTATTCCGAAATACACAACCCGATAATCAATGGGTATGTAAAATAGATCATGAAACTTCAACTCATGCTATTATGGCAAAATGTTTATAACCTCTTTTCATTGGGGGTTAGTTATTCAGGATCCCCAATATCCAATCTATATCGGAAATGATCTATTACATCGCTTTGCATCCCAAATTGACTTAATCAATAATGTTATTTGGTCCAGACTACAGGATAAGCCCTTAGAATTCCTAAATGACTCAGAAGCATTGAAATCTACACAACAAATGCCTTATGCAGTAACCGTGCAAATGGACCAAAGTGTTACAGTACCAGAGGGGGTGGCACAATTTCCTCTCCCTTTACAGGTAAAAAGGGGTCAAAAGATTAAAGGTATTGATGCCTTTGTAAATCTTAGTCATCAGATGCAACAAAAAGGCCTCACCCTCACTCATACACCTCTAATTACTATAACACAGGTATCATTCGTTATTCTGGTAAATAACACAGCATCCCATCCAATACATTTGGAGAAGGGATCCCTAATAGGTATGGCTATAGATTCTGAGTATTTTACTTCTGAGTTTATGAATATTGTTATTGGTTTGATACCAGAGAATTATGTAAATGATGACCAGATTATGGATCAGTGTTTTGACACACAACCTGAGGGATTATTTACTGTCCAGTCTATTTATCCCTTTAGTTTCACTGAAAGTAACTGTGATATTATGGATAATGAACTTGTTTTTAACCAAACAATTGATGAACAAGAATATGAAAAGTATCAGAACACTGAGACACAGGTAAGTATGATCACTACTGATTTGTCTACACAATTGGAGGAGACTTATAAGATTAGTCAGCCTGAGGTATTCCCTGGGTTTAGAGAAAGAGTTGAGGAACAGATAGCTTTAGCTAGCGGATGTTCTAATGACATTGAACGCCAAAAACTAAGACAAGTATTAATTGATTACCAAGATATGTTTTCTAAGGATTCATATGATTGTGGTTTGACAAATTTACATGTCACTAAAATTAAAACTGACCCAAATATGCCACCTGTATTTGTGAAACAATATCGACTCCCTCTTGCCTCTTATGAATCATTGGCAGATATTATCAAGAACCTAAAGTCTAGGGGGATTATTAGACCGGTGCACAGTTCTTTTAATAACCCTATTCTAGGTGTCTTGAAACCAAATGGAACCTGGCGTTTATGCGCTGATTTGAGACAATTAAATAAACGGGTGTACATGTCTGCATGGCCCGTTCCATATATCGATCAATGTTTAGCACAAATACAGGGATCTAAATTTTTTACTGCGCTTGATTGTGCCCAAGGTTATTGGACCATTAAAGTAAATGAAGAGGACCAATATAAACTGGCTTTCACCTTTGGGAAACAGCAATGTACATGGACTAGAACCCCATTTGGCTTTATAAATTCAGGGCATGAGTTTGCTATATTTTTACATAAGGCAATGCCTGACGCTCAAGAGCGAGGCACATTAACATATGTAGATGATATCTTGATTAAAAATAACGATTTTGATAAACATATTTTTGAAATCAGATATGTTCTAGATCAATTGAAACATGCAGGAGTTAAACTGTCTCTTCAAAAGGCACAATGGTGCCGCACTAAAGTTAATTTTTTAGGCCATGAAATAACTCCTGAAGGTATAAATCCACAGAAAAAGAAAGTGGAAGCTCTTTTTAAAACCAGAACCCCTACAAATCTAAAAGAATTAAGATCATTTCTAGGTGTCACCAATTATTCTCGTAAGTTTATTGATAACTATGCAGAGGTAACTAGGCCTCTCATTCGATTATTAAAGAAAGGAGAGCCATGGCAATGGGGGGAAATTCAAAATCAAGCCGTAAATGAATTAAAACAAAAACTCAGCCAGGCTCCTTGCCTAGTTTATCCTACAATGGGTAAACCATTCTTTTTAGAAACTGGATATACTGATTTTTGCTTGAGCGCCGTTCTATAACAGAAATATGACCAACATAGTAAAATTATTGCGTATGCAAGTAAGACATTATCACCCGTAGAGGTAAAATTTAATGACTGTGAGAAAGCTCTGTTTGCCACAGTATGGGCCTTACAGAATTTCCGAAATTTTATCCAAGGTGAGAAAATTATAGTAGAAACCGCTCATCAACCATTACAATACATTCAGAGCGATAAAATTAGAGCCGGTAATTTGTCAAATAGCCGTATAACCGCATGGACGTTATCCTTACAAGGATGGCCTCTGGAAATTAGATATGCACAGAATAAGAGGAATCCAGTGGCCCAAGGTTTAGCTGATTTACATGATTGTACCGCCGAGGATCCTCTTAGAGAAAATTGGTCCGAAGTGGACCTTATGAAGGAATACAAATTATCTCCCCATAAGGTATATGAAGAGGTATTATGTAATACTTTACCCACAGTCTACGTGGATGGATGTGCATATCATATTAAGGAGGGGGCAGATAACAAATTGGTTGCAGGAATCGGAAATGTATGGAAAGATAATATCCCGATTCCACCTGAAAGATATAAAATAGGATCTAAGACTAGTCAAATATCAGAATTGGTAGCCGTATATCGCGCTATCCAAACTGCAATAGAGCATGATCTTAAGGAATTAGTGATCATCACTGATTCGGAATATGTCCGTAATAGTTTTGTAGAATACTTACAAGTATGGAAACATAATGAAATGACAAATGCCCGGAAGAAACCAGTGAAACATGGTAGGTTAATACATACTATTGATGAGATGGTAATCTCTAATGGAATGACTATATATTGGAAGAAGACAAAGGGCCACTCAAAGGTAATGGGACAGGATAAAGAAGGAAATGATTTGGCTGATAAGTTGGCAAAACAAGGTGCCCTAGAGGGGGAGCTGGTTGATGTGGATCATCTATTGGGTCCATTTCAAATTCAGGCTATAACAAGACAACAAATCCAAAAGAGTACAGAATTGTCTACAGCTCAATGGTCCCAAGATACTCCCAATTCTGATTTAATCAGTAGTCAGAAAGAGGATCCAATCATAGGTATATTTTATAACCATATACAAGATCCAGCTAAATATCCTCTAAGTGAGATAGATGTTATAGGTAAAGAAGACCTGAGAGTTTTAACGAAGTCAAAAGCCCAATTTAGCATCTTAGATGGATTGCTTATTCGTACATCTAAGAATGGAATACAGCAATGGGTAGTTCCTACCTCATATAGAGGTCTAATGTTACAACATGCCCATGATGCCCCAACATCAGGTCACAGAGGGGATAAAATCACCTATGAAATACTGCGAGATTTTGCATATTGGCCGCACATGTTGAAAGATGTCCAGACATATTGTCAGGGATGTTTGGTATGTCCCCAATATCAACCTAATACACCTACCCATAGAGCTCCTCTTCAGAAAAGAGGGATGTCTATGCCCTGGTCAGATATCCAAATAGATTTTATTGGACCAGTAACAACATCATCTAGGGGTAATAAATATATGCTAACGGTTACATGTATATTTACCAAATGGGTAGAATGCCTTCCAGCCACAAATTGTAAAACTGAAACTGCTGCAATATTATTAATTAACCATGTCTTTTCCCGTTTTGGTTTACCACAACGAATTGAGTCCGATCGGGGATCTCACTTTACCAGTGAAGTAATGAACCGTATGTGGAAAATCCTAGGGGTTAAGAGAAAATTACATATCTCTTATCGTGCTGCTTCTAGTGGTAATGTGGAACGGTACAACCAATCCATTATTAGTATTTTAAAGAAATTTGTGAAAGAATCAGGTAAAGACTGGGATATAAAATTACCTTTAGTATTAATGGCTATAAGATCTACACCTAGTACTGCAACAAAGATGTCGCCATTTGAATTAATGACGGGGAGACGTATGGTACTCCCACAACACCTTATTTATAGAACCCAAGACCATAATTTAGTGAATGCAGCTGCAACCCATCAATATATAGAGGATCTGAGGAAACACTTACAGCAGGCATTTGCTTTTGCACAAAGAAATTTAGAGAAATCTGCTGTAAGTACTAAAACTTATTATGATCTTAAGACATCCAAAAAGGAGTACGAGATCACAGATCAGATATATTTGTACAACTTTCAACGAAACCAAGTGAAAGAGAAAAAGGTTTTGCCTTCATGGAAAGGGCCTTATACTATTATTGACAAAATTTCACCTGTTGTGTATAAAATACAAATTCCCAAAAATGGTGAAATGTTTGAAAGATGGGTTCATATTAATCAAATAAAAAGTTGTCACCCAAGATCTCAATTAAGGATCATTAACGGTACTCCTGATGAATAATGTGACTTTAAATACCCTGTCTAATAAGATTATCCTATTTTTGCATTGTATAGAATACACTATTAAAACTTTTTGTTTTTATTTCCTAGTAATTGAAAATGAAAGAAAGAAAAACAACTCTGATATGGGTGATGCTGACCCTCTGCCAAGAGGTCCGAATGGAACCTATTGTGGAACCAGGCCCTTCTTCATGGATCCTTATCCAAGAGGCTCCAGGGTTTATGCTCACCGGAAGGAGATTGACATCGCAAAAGGTTTTCGGGAGCGTGGACCCACAAACAGTGATTGAAAGGCAAGTTAACATATCTAACATACAGATGGAGGAAACCAAAATGTGGTATCATGAACACATTGATCGATCACAAGCTACTATAAAGGAGATGTTGGAACAATTAAGGAAAACTTTTATTCCTGAGTCTTACAGCTCCAACAGCCGACGCCCTAAACGATTTATCGGTTTCTTTATTGGGGCTGCAATAATGACATGTGAAAAATTCGTTTCATAGACACCAAGTCTAGTAAACAGAATAATAAATCTGTCTAGGGGTATCTATTTGATAACATTCTTATGACTTCATCTTGTTTATAGGTTGTGGGTCAAAGGGGTCATTAGCTAATTAAAAGGGATGAAAATTCAAAGGTCCGAGAGCGCCATCTTATGGTTAAAGGAATAAACGTCCCTATAAGAAAATATATTCTTTATAAAATTTAAATAAGTGATGACATCATGAAAAGATTCTATTGGTTACTAGACACTTTAACTGATTTGGGATTCTGATAGGCAAATAAGTAAGAGGTATAATTATGGATAGAAACAGGATCTAAGGGAGAGAAAGGCAGAGAAAAATAAGGAAAAAGAAGATAAAAAGTTTTTATCTATGGAGAAGTAAAAACAACTTTGGAATTAACCAGTGGAATTTTGTCATAATTGGTAATGTATAAATTGAGATATTTTATTTTATGATATAATTGAAAACCATTACCATAATTTCTCTGTTTGGTTTATTTCTTATCAAAAAGTTATTTAGATTTCCTTTTGTCATTGAAATTTATAAATCCGGATATACATTTTAATACAAAATTAGATATCTCATTTTTCTTTTTGACCAATACAGAAAAATTAACTTACTTAACTAACTTATCAATTATATTATAAAATACTTTACTATATTGTGTTATATTCAATACATTCCTGTATAGCTATATATTATAATATCATTAGACATTGTTAGTACATGCTAAAATGTTATTAAGAATGAATTCTACTAATTGATTTATCTGATTTTGTTCTATGGGTTGCTATCCCAGGTTTCATTGTTCATGTGAATGAAATACACTTTTATATTGAGATTTTAGGACTGCATAGAAAATATCATAAATAATAAGTATTACAATATGATGTATTAATTTTCTTTTATTATCTGGCTGGTTATCTTACTGTGTTTTATTTGCATTTGATTTTGATATCTTATTGTGTTTTATTTGCATTTGATTTTGATATATTACTGTGTTTTATTTGCATTTGATTTGATATATTACATTTTTCATTAGACTAGTTGATTTTGGTATTTTCAATAAATGTTATTTTATAAAAAGGAATATGTGTCTATAAATTGATTCTGAACTCAATATTCATTATTCTAAATTATATAGAAAATAATATGTCGTATTAACCCCGACAGTCTGAGGCGTTTAAAAAATTTGTAGCTATTGGGACACCGCAATGGAAGGTACCCTGCTCCAACAAGAAAAGGCTGTTAACGAGTATTGGTATGACCGGGGTGCTAGGACAGCCTCTGCGGAGCTGGGGATTTTTTTGCCACGTTACTGGACGCTCATGCGCAATGCCTGTAGGCTTATGCGTCCTTTTGAGGAGGTGACAAACCTGGTCAGTCGCACCCAGGGCACCACCAGCAACATCATACCATTTGTTTTCTTCCTGGAGCGTGCCCTGCGAAGAGTGCTGGATCAGGCCGTAGATGAGCATGAAGAGAAAGAGGAAGAGTTGGGGTCACCATTACCACCAGAAACAGCCTTATCAGCATCGCTTGCTGGACCTGCGGCAACGCTGGAAGAGGATTGTGATGAAGAGGAGTCAGAGGAGGAATGTGGCTTTGAGGAGGAGGAGGAAGACCAACCACAACAGGCATCCCAGGGTGCTCGTTGTCACCTATCTGGTACCCGTGGTGTTGTACGTGGCTGGGGGGAAGAACATACCTTCAGTGAGATCACTGAGGACGAGGAACGGGACATGACTAGCTCGGCATCCAACCTTGTGCAAATGGGGTCTTTCATGCTGTCGTGCCTGTTGAGGGACCCTCGTATAAAAAGGATGAAGGAGAACGACCTGTACTCGGTGCCCACGCTACTAGACCCCCGGTATAAGCAGAAAGTGCCTGAAATGTTACCGAATTACCACAAGTCGGAAAGGATGCAGCACTTCCTAAATAAATTAAAAAGTATGCTTTACACAGCATTTAAGGGTGATGTCACAGCACAACGGCAATCTAACAACGGAAGAGGTGAACATAATCCTCCTCCTTCCACGACCACGCCGGCAAGGAGAGGACGCTTTACAGACGTGTTGTTGATGGAGGACATGCAGAGCTTTTTAAGTCCTATGCATCGCCACAGCCTTTCGGGGTCCACCCTCAGAGAACGACTCGACCATCAGGTAACAGACTACCTCGCCATAACTACAGATATCGACACTATGAGGAGCGATGAACCCCTTGACTACTGGGTGTGCAAGCTTGCCCTGTGGCCTGAGCTATCCCAATTTGCCATAGAACTTCTGTTCTGCCCCTCTTCAAGTGTCCTGTCAGAAAGGACCTTCAGTGCAGCAGGAGTTTTTGTCACTGATAAGAGAAGTTGCTTAGGTCAAAAAAGTCTAGATTACCTCACCTTTATTAAGATGAATGAGGGATGGATCCCGAAGGGACTGACAGTGGGCGATACATTCGATTAAAAAAGGCCTGATAGATGAGCTGCCTTGAGCTAATAATGATCTGCACGCTGCTGTATTTTATCCCTGAATGCCGGATGACTTGCGTGACTTATCCGCCACCAACTAGGGTTCAAGACACAATATTTTAGGGCACTTTCTGCCTGGCAAACTAACATCAATTTTTCTGGTCGCTGCAACAATACCTAATTTTTGCATTTAAATTATTTTATTTTAGAAGGCGTACAGCATGTAATGAAAAATAAAGCATTTTTGAACAGTCTTGCGTAACAGTTGTGCAAAAATACATATTTACAATAAAGACATTTTGTGAAAGTTAGCTGGCTATTCCGTCTTATTTTTACTTTTTAGGTTAATAATTGTTCTTTTTTTTTACTGTGATTGCAATTTAAGAGATACCTAAAACATGGTAAAACAGACAATAGTAAAGAGTATATCTGCAGGAAACACCAAAGTCCTATTAGCTATCATCCCTCCAGCAGTATTAGCTTATTATTTACAATATCTAACCTGGGCAATCACCCTTGGGTTACCCTAGGGCAGGCTTCAGTAAGCGACCTTTCTTTTCCTGGGATGATTTTGCCGCTGGTTGCTTCTGAAGGGTCTCCAGGGTTCCCCCACTCCGGTCCTTCCCCCAGTGTCGCTTCAACCAGTAACAAATGTTTTATATTTCTAAAGCGACCCAATGATCCCCCTTGATAGAGGTTTATCTTTACAAATTTTGGAGAACCAATTTAAGACCGTTGTCCCCTGTTTCTGGGTCAGGGAGTGTGTGAAATGCCTCAGCCTACAGTAATTGTAATGTTCTGACAGCGGTAGCTCATGCTTGTCCCCCATCTGGCCCTTTACTAACCAGTCTCCCAGTCTATTTAGTTTCCTTGACCTCCACCAGTGTTGTGATGTTGTGCTCATGTGTTTCGGGGCCTGAGTGTGGTCAAGAATTGGGGTCATTTGGGTGGATCCAGGGAACAAACCCGTGTGTTTCTTGGCCCATTTCCAGTATTATAGTGAGTGTCTGATTAGGGGGTTTGGCGAGTTTTTAAGGCTCTGAGGCAATTCTGATAGCCAAGCCACCTTGTCCCAGGTTAAGGGCCTTAAAGTGTGATTCTCTAAATACACACAGGCAGGTTGATGACATATAGAATGTGCTATTGGGAGGAAAGATAGGTGACGTAACAGGTATTAAACTGATAGGAATGAATAGTACAACTTAATACACCACTCCTATCTGGTGGCACCTTAGATTGCACGTGCAGTGCCCCAAATTCGAAGTAGGAGGTCCTACCAAGCATCTTTTTCCATCTCCCTGTACCAAAAATCCATGCCATATACACGTCCCCTGATAGGGGACGTAACAGTTATTAAACTGATAGGAATGAGTAGTACAACTTAATACACCACTCCTATCTGGTGGCACCTTAGATTGCACGTGCAGTGCCCCAAATTCGAAGTAGGAGGTCCGACCAAGCATCTTTTTCCATCTCCCTGTTCCAAAAATCCATGCCATATACACGTCCCCTGATAGGTGACGTAAAGGGTATTAAACTGATAGGAATGAATAGTACAACTTAATACACCACTCCTATCTGGTGGCACCTTAGATTGCACGCGCAGTGCCCCAAATTCGAAGTGGGAGGACCGACCAAGCATCTTTTTCCATCTCCCTGTTCCAAAAATTTATGCCATATACACGTCCCCTGATAGGTGACGTAACAGGTATTAAACTGATAGGAATGAGTAGTACAACTTAATACACCAATCCTATCTGGTGGCACCTTAGATTGCACATGCAGTGCCCAAAATTCGAAGTAGGAGGTCCGACCAAGCATCTTTTTCCATCTCCCTGTTCCAAAAATCCATGCCATATACACGTCCCCTGATAGGTGACGTAACAGCTATTAAACTGATAGGAATGAGTAGTACAATTTAATACACCACTCCTATCTGGTGGCACCTTAGATTGCACGTGCAGTGCACCAAATTCGAAGTAGGAGGTCCGACCAAGCATCTTTTTCCATCTCCCTGTTCCAAAAATCCATGCCATATACACGTCCCCTGATAGGTGACGTAACAGGTATTAAACTGATAGGAATGAATAGTACAACTTAATACACCACTCCTATCTGGTGGCACCTTAGATTGCACGCGCAGTGCCCCAAATTCGAAGTGGGAGGACCGACCAAGCATCTTTTTCCATCTCCCTGTTCCAAAAATCCATGCCATATACACGTCCCCTGATAGTGGACATAACAGGGATTAAACCGATAGGAATAGTACTACTTAACAGTACACACCTTATAATAACACAGACAGAGGCAACGCAGAGAGAGGAATCTGAAGAAGAGGAGTCAGAGGAGGAAGGTGGCTTTGAGGAGGTGGAAGACCAAACACAGCAGGCGTCCCAGGGGGCTTGTTGTCACCTTTCGGGGACCCTTGGTGGCTGGGTGGAGGAAGAGACCTTCAATGACATCAGTGATTACAAGGAACGGGACATGGCTAGCTTGGTATCCAACCTTGTGCAAATGGGGAGTTTGCGGTTGTGCAAAGGGACTGTTTGCGGTTGTTTGCAGTGCATTAAACGGGGAGATTGGTCTGTTACCGTGAAGCGGGTGTAACCCTTACACTACCTGATCGATACAACATCATAACTGATGTTTTAAAGCATGTTATTCCAAACAATTTAGGAATGTTAGGTGATTTATGCCCTTTATGGCTTAAAACCAGACTCTGCATCAACTATGTAATTTTCCGTGGGAGTTTTGCCATGGATCCCCCTCTAGCATGCCACAGTCCAGGTGTTAGTCCCCTTGAAACAACTTTCCCATCACTATTGTGGCCAGAAAGAGTCTCTGTGGGTTTTGAAATTCGCCTGCCCATTGAAGTCTATGGCGGTTCGCCGGGTTCGCCGGTTCGCGAACATTTGATGGAAGTTCGGGTCCGCTGTTCGCGAACCGAAAATTTGATGTTCGCAACATCACTTCATACAAGAGAGAAAAGCATTTGAAATAAAGATGATCACATTCTTCAGTACTAAAAATACAAAACTTAATATGGACTTAATATGGACTTGGGTCACAATTTCTGTGTTGATTCCCCCATATGTATTTACCCCATGATGTCAGATGCTGTCTCTACACTCTCTGCATCTGTTGTTATTAATCCTCAAGCTGAGAGTTCGACCCATTAGCGTAGGAATCCTGAGTGGTGCAATTCATCTCTACTCCCAGGATAGGCAGCCTCCAACAGGAGAGAGGGTAGGCCAACCAACAGTATAAAGAAAACACAATATAAACACAATGAATTTCAAAGGAACCAATGGACTTAGCTGAAGCAATACAGATTTTCTCTCAATTCTAATGGTATTAGTCCAAGTCCAAGTATGGATGCATGATAAGCTGCTATCATGAAGATTTAGAACATCTTTTTATGTATGTATTATGGCAGATTATTTACACTTTTGTGAGCTTTAACTTTAAAAAAGAGGTTCTGCATATGTCTTATGACAAGGATTATGATAATGATAATTGACTTTTTAGAGTTAAGTAGATAACCTTTGATTAATCACATATCCTGAAGCTTTAAGGTCTGTTGATCTTAACAAAACATTTGTGTATATGGAGATTGCAGACATGTTCCTGCATTTTTTATGTTTTGTAATCACAATCTTTTGTGTGTGTTAAAGTAACCCAAACTTATGTCAAAATATATTTTGTTTTGTTCTTAAAAATGTTTTGCTTTTTTCTCCAATTTTTTTTTTTGTCAAATTAGTATAACAAAAAGAGAGAGAAAAGTAAAGAGAGAAAAGTAGAAATAGAGAGAAAAAGAAAACAAAGCGGTACTTTACAGAAAGAGTCATAGATATCAGGAATAGACTTTCCCTGGAAGTGGTGGTCAAACACAGTTAAGCAAGTGTACCATGTCTGGCATAAGCATAGGGCCACCTTAATGATTAATACGCCAGACATTTTGATTGGCAGAATGGGCAAGCTAAATGTGCCTTTTTTGTTATTATCTGTCATCATATCAATGTTTATGGGAGCAAAACAAAGGATAAAGAAATAGACAGACAAGGGAGAGAGAGAAGGGAGAGAGTGAAAGACAATAAAATAAACAACAAAAGACAAGGAAGAGAGAAGAGAAGGGAGAAGATCACTGCATCACACAGGCTTCCCCCCAACTAACTATAATACCACTGCATAACACAGGCTTCCCCTCTCCTCACTATCATATCACTGTGTAACACAGGATACCCCTCGTCACAATCCTATCTATGCATAATACACACCCCAGTCCTCTTCACTATCATATCACTGTATAAAACATGCCTCCCCACCTCACTATCATATTACTTCATAACACAAGCTTCCTCCCACCTCACTATCATACCACTGCATAACACAGGCTTCATTCATCCTCCCTATCATATCACTGCATAACACAGGCTCCTCCATCTCACTATCATATCACTGTATAACACAGGCTTTTTCACTTCTCACTTCCCTCAAATTCAAGTTATATATATATATATATATATATATATATATATATATATATATATACATACATATCTTTTTTAAGTAACTAGTTTATATAATTATTTGAATAATTGTTTTTAAAATAAACAAAGGTCCATACATTTACCTCATATTGAAACTTGTTTTATTTTATAACCTTTAGGACATATTTTTGATTTTTAAACAGTAAATAAAACAATGGTCTTTATTGGGAATTGAATCTAGGATTTTCTTCAACACAGACAGCAATATTAACTCCGTGCCACAAGCTCTGATGCTACTCCAGCTGCTAGACTAGTTCCAAGTAGTTACAAATCATCTCACACTGACTGATTCAAAACTCTGATACCTAGTTTTATTTAATATTATGTTCCACCTGTTGCCGAGGTCATTACTCATTTAGGGAGAGACAACATACTGAAATAGCTGGATGTTTATTGATCACAAATCCATGAACACAGAATCAGTTTCAAACATTAAACTTTTTCACCCTCTATCTAATGGTGCAGAGCATATTATATGGGGTCTTTTGTGGTCCTTTAAAAACCAGATGCAGTTTTTTGAAATGCAAATCTAAATGTTTATTTTATACATTTTCTTTTAAATTCTGTTTTGTTCAATTATATGCTGCTAAATGTGGCATTTCATATAGATGTTGTCTTTTAGTTGAAGCAACTTATACAATGCTGCCTTTTTCCTAAAAATGACTTTGCACAGTTTATATTGAAGCCAAAATTGAAATGCAGCTCTAAAGCCTAATGTTATTACCTTTAACTGCAAATCGAAATGTTGCTCCTAAAGATCAAATGATGCTTTCTCGAATTTCACTGATGTAAAGACTGTTCTCAGCATTTCATAAATAAATATAGTGATAGTGTGGTGTTCCCATTTCTAGATCAATAGGCTTTATACATCTAGGTAATATTTGTCATATTCCATTAGCATGGCTGTATTCTCTCACCACACCTATACGACAACAGCAACACAAGCCTCCTGTTGACAATTCAGGAATACTCTGTTGGGGGGTCACAATGTTGTTCTGTGGAGGGACAATTTAAGTAATCACTAGAGTCACTACAGACAAAAGGGGTTTAATCATGAGCAGCCATCTACTTGAACAGACCAATCCCTGCAGCGTGAAATTGTAGGCAACAAAGGTGTTTTCTGTGACCTGTGATGGCACCAGACCAAGGGGCATTTGTTACATAGTTACATAGTTACATAGTAATTAAGGTTGAAAAAAGACTTTCAGTCCATCAAGTTCAACCTGTTAAGATCTCCTCTGATCTGCAATATGCGGATTAGTTATTAATTAAATTATTGATTAAATAATTATTAATAGTATAGTATTGGAGAATGAATAAAGAGTTAGTCCATCAAGTTCAACCTTTTTAGATCTCTATTGATCTTTTTAATTTGGACTATTTATTATTATTGTTAATTGTTAATTATTGTTAATTGATCCAGAGGAAGGCAAACATAAAAAAAACCCCATTGAAACTTTGCCAATTGTCTCATAAGGGGGAAAAAAAGCAAAATTCCTTCCTGACCCCAGAAACTGGCGATCAAATTTCTCCCTGGATCAATATTCCTTCGCTAGTTATCTAGGATAGCCTTGAATGCCCTCTTTATTCAGAAATATATCTAACCCCTTTTTGAAGTTGTCTATCGAATTCGCTGTCACCACCTCCTTTGGTAGAGAATTCCACAGTTTAACCACCCTAACTGTGAAGAACCCTTTTCTTTGTTTAAGGTGAAATCTTTTTTCCTCTAACCTCAACGGATGTCCTCTTGTCAGTTGAAAATCTCTTGCTACAAAAAGCTCACTTGACAAAGCCTTATATGGACCCTGGATGTATTTAAATAACGTAATCATATCTCCTCTTAGACGCCTTTTTTCTAGCGAAAATAAGTTTAATTTTGCTAGTCTTTCTTCATAACTTAGCCCCTCCATTCCCCTTATTAGTTTTGTAGCCCTTCTCTGTACTTTTTCCAGCTCTAAGATGTCTTTTTTGTGAGGTGGTGCCCAAAATTGTACTCCATATTCCAAATGAGGGCGTACTAGAGATTTGTATAGTGGCAGAATTATATCTTCTTCCCTGGCTTCTATACCCTTCCTAATACATGCTAATATTGTATTTGCCTTTGCAGCCGCTGCTTGGCTTTGAGCGCTGTTACCTAGGTGGTTGTCCACTAGTACTCCCAAATCCCTTTCAATATCTGATACCCCTAGATTTGCTCCATTAAGATTATAGATTGCTTGGCTATTTTTCCTTCCCAAATGCATAACCTTACATTTATTTGTATTAAATCTCATCTGCCATTTAGCCGCCCATTTCTCTAATTTATGCAAATCCTTTTGTAGGGAAAGTACATCATTATCTGATTTTATTACCTTGCACAACTTAGTGTCATCAGCAAAAATGGAGACACTACATTCGAGTCCTACTTCAATGTCATTAATAAATATGTTAAAAAGGAGAGGACCCAATACTGAGCCCTGAGGAACCCCACTTATCACATTAGACCAATCGGAGTATGTTCCATTTACAACAACCCTTTGCTTCCTGTCTTTTAGCCAGCTCTCGATCCATGAGCAGATATTTACTGCAATTCCTGTATCCCTTAGTTTGCTCACTAGTCTTCCATGTGGCACTGTATCAAATGCCTTTGAAAAATCTAAAAAGACTACATCCACTGAGTTGCCCTGATCCAAGTTCCTACTAACCTCCTCATAAAAACTAATTAGATTGGTCTGACACGACCTTTCCTTCATAAATCCATGTTGACTGCTACCTATGATCCTGTTCAAATAGACATATTCTTGTATTCTGTCCCTTATTAACCCTTCTAAAAGCTTCCCAACTACAGAAGTGAGGCTCACTGGTCTATAATTCCCCGGATTTGCTCTAGATCCCTTCTTAAATATAGGTATCACCTCTGCTTTTCTCCAGTCATCTGGTAGAGACCCTGTAGTGAGCGAGTCTTTAAAGATTAGATATAATGGTTTGGCTATTACAGAACCCAGCTCCCTCAGTACCCTTGGATGTATTCCATCAGGACCTGGGGCTTTATTAACATTTATTTTCTCCAACCTCTTTTGTATTTCTTCCTGCGTTAACCAATTATTTAGTGAAGGTAGTGTAGCCCCATTATGTTGCAGTGTCCCAACCACTGGTACCTCCCTTGTGTAAACCGAAGAAAAGAACCTATTTAGCTCATCTGCCTTTTCCTGGTCACTAATTATCAGATGGCCTGTGTCACATTGTAATGGTCCTATCGATTCCTTCCTGGCCTTCTTCCCATTAATATATTTATAAAATATTTTAGGGTTAGTCTTACTTTCCATTGCAACTGACTTCTCATTTTCTATTTTAGCCAGTCTAATAGCCCTTTTGCAAGCCTTGTTGATTTCCTTATAGTCACATAAAGATGCCTCTGTTCCCTCCTTCTTGTATAATTTAAATGCATACTTCTTTTTCCTCATCATGATCTTTAAGTCATTGTTAAGCCACATGGGATGTGATTTACTCCTATTTATTTTATTTCCACATGGTACATGCTGATGAGTATGTTTATTTAGTAAGGATTTGAATGTTGTCCATTTATTTTCAGTATTCTTCCCTGTAAGTTCTTTGTCCCAGTCTATATGTTGTATTGCTGCCCGTAGCCCATTAAAGTTAGCCCTTTTAAAATTTAGAGTTTTTGTTGGCCCCTTACAACTCTGTTTTTTGTATTCAATCTCAAATGAGACTGTGTTGTGATCACTGTTCCCCAAGGGTTCCCCTATTTTTACATTTGATATTATATCAATATTACTTGTGATGACTAAATCCAAGATGGCCCCATTTCTAGTAGGTTCTTGTATTACCTGGGCTAGATAATGATCCCTGAGTGTACTCAAGAACCTGCTCCCCTTAGCTGAGCTGCTGGTCTCGTTTATCCAGTTTATATCAGGGTAATTAAAGTCTCCCATTATTAGAACTTGCCCATGCTTAGCTGCATTTCCAATCTGTAACAATAATTGTATTTCCTCACTTTCAGCTATATTTGGGGGTTTATAGCATACTCCCACCAATATGCATTTAGAATTAGCTCCTCCACTATTTAGCTCAACCCACAAGGATTCAATGATGCCGTTAGTGCCAGCATAAATATCTTCTCTAACTATAGGCTTAAATTCAGGCTTAACATAAAGACAGATCCCTCCTCCTCTTTTACCATTGCCCCTATCTTTCCTAAATAGGTTATAACCATCCAGATTAACAGTCCAGTCATGAGATTCATCCCACCATGTTTCCGTAATGCCTATTAAGCCCCATTTTTCTTGTACTGCTAATATTTCTAGCTCATCCATTTTCCCAGGCAAACTTCTTGCGTTTGCAATCATACACTTTATGTTGCTATGGCTCTGCTGATGTGAAGTGCCTGCCACTGTATTTGAGGCCCCTATTAATATCTCCCTACTTTCTATTGTGCAGGTATCATATTGTTATGGTTGATACCATTCCCAGCTGCAAGTTAAGTACATTTGAAACCGGTGTTCTGGAACAGTATTTATTATTAATTTATATACTATGACAAGTTGCCAGTCTTTTCTGAGTGTGTGCCTGTTTTAGGCAATTTGATGGAGGAACACAATACAAGAGGCTGTAAATATGTTTTCAAGTTTTACTAAAATGTATTCAGTGACACAAAATTAATGAAGAAAAACAAAGTAATAAAAAACTTTAACCTTCTAGCTGATAAAAAGGCTCCTTTAACAAAGTATGGAGAGCATAGAGGGCAGGGCTTCTATCAAAATCTCTACGCTCTGGTTCCATTGAGAGGGTGCCCCATGATCAGCAAAGATGTGAGAGACTTCATGAGCATATAACCTACACCAAGATCTCTGAAGCCCCCTTCTAATTTCTTGTAACAAATATCCAGTGCCAACTGGAAGGTTTTAGGACTGCCACCCGATCCTTTGGGAAGCCATTGAGACCTGTGAGATGCACTTATCCTGCTGGTGGGCAGTGCTATTCTTGACCTGAATGTCATCTCCCTCGACTCTTTCCTTCATGAGGCTGCGTGATTCTTAGTACAACATGTCCCTACCACCCTCTTCTCTAGCTGTATAAATGTGACACAAGCCCCATTAATACCCTGAGTAATAAAAGACAATGTGGTCAGTTTCTTTCTCTGTGTTCTTTTGAATTACTGAGCTTGATAAAGGTCAAAATATTTTTAGAAAGTAAAAGAAATAAACAAAACCTTTGTATAATGTATACCAAAATATATTTTAATGAAGTCATCCATTTTCTATTGTTAGGTAATTCTGGGTGTTACTTTCTCACAAATGAGTTTCTTTATAATCTAATGAACATTCCATTACTGCTATGGAAAATATTTCAGTGAAGATTGAAGTTCAATGATTTTTTGATGTACTTTCCGGACACTTGCTCCCTCTGTTGAAAGGGACAGTTTATGATAATGTCTCATACACGGAACTACAGATCCTTGTAGGGATTCCTTCTGTAGTGTCAAATCCATTCATTATTATTGTTTATTTGTAACACGCCAACATATTCCGTAGCGCTATTCATCTCTCCTTATGTTATTTTTTTTTTTTCATTCACTACCCTCAATTAAGTACACAGCTATCTCAGTTTGAGTGTATAGTTTTATTTCTGACATTGCTTTCCTTTTATTTTTCATTGGAATTAAAGATAATTTAGAATAGGCTTAATTATCATTTTAAATATACCGTACCAAGCTGCAAAACCAGTTCTGTTTAGGAGCACAAACCTTACTATATATTTATTTTTAGTGTTTTGATTATACACTTTTACGTCATACTCTTATAATGAGACTTTTTAGTGGGTTTTATTTACTTAAAACCTGTTTTAGTTTTTTTGTACAGCGAAGAGTAACTGGAAATCCCAAACCTGTCCATTGCCTGCTCCTACTAATCTGTGGAAGCAATGTTGGATCAGGGTAAGCAGAATAATATAAAACCATAATAGCTTACTTCAGACCTGCTTCTTTTCACTTTAGTATTGATCATGGCAACATTCCAATGTTAGAGATACGATTATCTCAATTTGGCAGTAAAAAAAAAAACAATATGCTCTGAAGTTTAAAAGCTTTAGGAAGAGAAAATCTAGCAATGAAAAGCTGATTTGTGGAAAATGTTACTTTGATTGGAACTTAATAAATACGTTCACAGACAGATTGCCAGTCGAAGTACACTTTTCTTTAACTGAAAAAAAAGATTAGTCAAGAGTTAACATACTGAATATTGAAATATTATTTCAGTTTGTAATTATACAAAAACAGATAAACAACATGCCTTTTCTATATAGTCATAGGTAATTACTTCTAGATAATAGCATGTCTAAAAGTTCCCAGAATATTGCACTGGGAAAAATATAAGATGGCAGTCTTCCCTAAAAAAAATGTTTGACAGTGTTAACAGTTACTGTCTAAGTAAAACCTTTGTAAATCAAGCAAAATTAAGATAGATGAGAAACAAAGCCAATAAACAAAGAGGTGTTCCTGTGTTTAATGTGTATGTGGACTAGACGAAAAACTTTTGCACAAGAAAGACAAAATATTCTTAACTAACATTGACAAACAATGTATATGTATAATAAAAGGACAAGAAGGTAGAATAAGCTTGATTGCTCATAGTATAAACTTTTCAATATCAGAAAGATGTTAGCTTAAAGAAAACAGAAATAACCGTATCACATTTTAATCTAGCGGATCGAGAGTCACAATATTTTTATTTTGCCAACAAATAAAATTCCAAGAATATAGATTTTGCAAAGTGTAAAGTATAGGGTCATAGAAATTATCACCCTATAGTTTTTATTAAATTAAAAGCCTGGCCTATGTCATCAGCAAATTAAAAGGCCCCTTGCCCATACATATTATTATTATTATTATTAAGTTTTATTTGTAACCCGCCAACATATTCCATAGTGCTATATAGGGGATAAAAACAAGAAAAAATACAATGTTAACAAACTGCAAGGCCCTTAGCATGTTCTACTTCTTTCCTCTCTCCAAGCAATATTTCTTTTTTCTTCTTGATATACCTTTATCCATTTCCCCTCTTTCCATCTTTATTCCTTCACACTTTCTCTTTTCCATCTACCAATCTACATTCACTCTTCCTCAACTCCCTTCCAGTCTATTTCTCTCTCATTATTCCCTCTCTTCTATCACATGTCTTTCGTTCCATCTTCTCTTCCCTCCATTATTAACCTGGTGCAATTTCTTGCATTTTCATACCTCTGTAGTAGCCTCTTTATATATTTCTGAAAACTGGCCCAAGGTTGCTGGGAGGAAAGCAGTTTCCCTGACTGTAGACAGACAAACGATATGAAGGTGAGAGGAGACAACTTGTAGATGAGAGGATTTTATAGGCCGCATTTGCCAATGATAAATATGTCCCATAATTCCTGGAGTATTGCTACTATCTTGTTTGCTAAGAATAAAGTTCTTGACACCCCTCTTGTATACATCTGCATACAACAAATAACACTTCTATTTATCTACTATAGTTTATAGGGATATGTGAAATCCGGTATAAGCTCATCTGTTGCCTAGTAAATCACTTTTAACTTTACTATCAGCAAAGGAAAGGTTGATCAATATCCAGTACCTTATATGCCATTCCAAGAACTGTGAATTAATACCTTTAAGTATATATTTAATTTAGCTATTTAAACAGATTAAATCTGTATTTTGTTTATACTAAGGATTCACTGACTTTCTTTAAAAGCAAGTTGCACTTTGGGATATAATTCCAAATGGATTTTGGCAGCAGAAACAGATAATGTCTGAAAAAACAAACACTAATAATCCAAACTTAAATTTCCATTGAAAAGCTGCCAACCACAGGAAACATAATGCCGATAACCCCTTCGATGCCTAGGTAAACCTGAACACATTTGGAAAGGTAGACTGCACATTCTGTAATAATCTGAACGTTATTGGTGTTTTTTCTTGCCTACAGATTTTCTTGTTCCAGATATCTACGTTTCTTCTCAGATTTATTTATGTATATAGTTTGGGGTATCATATTATTATGGTTTGAGACCATTCCCAGCTGGAAGTTAAGTACATTTGAAACTGGTGTTCTGGAACAGTATTTATTCTTCATTTATATATTATGACAGGTTACCAGTCTTTTCTGGTTTTGTGCCTATTTTAGGCACTTTGATGAAGGAACACAATACAAGAGACTGTATATATGCTTTCAAATATACTAAAATGTATCAAGTGACACAAAATGAATAAATCCAATAAAAAATAAACAAACAAACAAGATTCTTCACTAAATAGTTCTCATCCAGCTAAACCTGGGTGGAACAAAACAAACAAAATCATTGGCCTGTCTAGCCTTCATATTTCCAGGTATCCACTCTACTCCAAGCAGCCATTAGCTGCAGACAGCTATCTCACTGTTTTTGTTTTTCTAGATATATCTCTTGTATATCTCTAGGTCAGACACAACAAACAGCTGCAAACAGTTAATCCATTAGCAGCCCCTCCCATACTTCAGTAGCAGTCTTAAATTAGAGATGCCCAGATGCAGCAAATAAACTGAGCAAGCAAGTTAACCTTTGCAAAAGTCTCTTGAATAACCCTGTCACAATATCTAATTTCTAATTGCAATTGGGAACTCTCAATAAACCCACTAAACAAGATCATGTCACTAAAATTCAAAAAATGGCAAAACTATGATAAGTGGTGATAGTGTGGGGAGAGAGAAATAAAAACATGGCTAAAAGGAAAAGTATGCGCCTTGCCTTTTGTCAGTTTATTGATATTGAAATGTATATGAAAGTATTCCAACATGGAGGTTGGGAATTATCCTTTTGCACTTTTGGCCCTGCAGCCCCTATGGCCCTTTCAAAGCCTTTTCTGGCTTCCAGTGGCCACCCATGGCCTCCGCAATACACTCACCTTTCATTTTCTCTGTCCCCTATCTCCTCTCTCTTCACTCCAGGCTCTCTCCTTCTCATCACTTCATTATTTCCCTCCTCCTTTCATTCTTTCTTCCTTTTTATCTCTTTATGTTTAACTCTTTAGTTTAACAACATATTATTCAAAAAGAAAAACAATAACATATGTCGTAATTTGTGAATGGAGGGGGAAAGAAAAGGTACATAATAAAGAAAATGAAAGCAAAGGGGAAGCGTAGGCGAAAGAGGTTGTTCAATAAAAGTTATTTGTTTTCAAGTACAATATTCATTTGGAACAGGTTAAAGTACACTTTAATTTTCAACATTATAGGGGTAATTTGGAGGTAAAGGTTCCATCCTCAGAACAAGCATATGATTTCTATAAGAAAAGTAATGTATAAATAGCACTATATAAAGAGATTACAACATTTTAAGAAGATTTAGAAAAGGCCTATAGGTCTATGATTTTCTTTAAAAATGAGTTAACCAGGGGAGCCATTTGGCTTTAAATGAGCTAAGGCTATGTTTCCTTCTAGTTAATCAGTTTTTCCATCTAAATATTAACATATTGACAATGTTTAGGTTAGAGATTTGTCGGATCTTCTAGCAGCTAAATTGATCTGTACAGCTGAAGTATTTTGTTATTTTTTGTATCGTTCCCAGGCATGGGAGAGGAGAAAGAACAACTGACTAAGAAGCAGTTGGGTATCTAAGCATTTTGTAAGTTATCTCAAGTAAATCACATTTTTGTTCAAGAAAATATCAGCATGAGGAAGAAAGATATTTAATACAGTTGGAAAAGCATAGCATTAAGGCCTAATAGTTTATTCAGTCTGGATTCAAAATCTGCTACAGTGAAACCCAAAGGCATCTATCTGCTAGTCTCACTTGAAGAAGCAGATCAGCAGAAATAAAAGTAATAATAGTACCTTCCAATTAACTATAATTTATTCTAAGTGTTAAGAAATTAAACATTTATCAATGTATCATTACCTATTCTAGTTTTTGAATTTAGGTTATTATAAACTATAGCAGCAAAGGAAATGAGCACATTATAACTGTTATTAACAGAAGGGACCAGTGGACTGTTTGGTGTTAATCAGTTAGTATATGTGTTGTAGAAAGGGCTAGCGACTTGCTTAACAGTTATATCATGGGTGTAATGCATACATTCAGTTATATCATGGATGTAATAAGTGCAGGGTAATTTTCCCATTATAAAATGTGTGATGGCCTGGACTGTAAGGGGTTAACCCATGAAATGTATAGCCCTGCTACAGAGTCATAAAGTCATAAAACTGAATTGGGGGTTTGGGGGGGAAGGATAGATAGAAGTAGTGCATAGGATATGCTTAGATAATAAAGTTAATCTGGGATATACAAAGGATTAAATATTCTAAAGAATTGACATGGCGTTGAGAGTCAGCCATGCATAGATCCCAGTCTGGAAGGGGGGGGGGGGGGGGGGGGGGTTAGTTTTATAACCCTTTAAGTTGAGATCTAGCAACTAAGAAATGTGGGCTTGGCTACAGACCTATTATGACATCAGTCCATCTGTTTCTTCAGATTTAGTGGTGAGTGAGTGAGTGAGTGAGTAGCTGGCCACTAAAAAGTTCCTTTTACCTTGCAAGCTTACCTAAAGGCAGCATAATTTCTTAACCCTTTTTTAGAAGCCAGAGAACTATCCTTTATCTCTTGCAGACCGATGAGAAGTAGCAGTCACTGATGACTATTGTCCCAAATGCAGAGCAGCTAATGGAATCTTTAGTCTCTGGGACACCTGCTTTGGAGAGAGGAACATTTGGATGAGCTCACAATGCTTATTATGACATCATTCTATCTGTTTCTTCAGATTTAGTGGTGAGTGAGTGAGTAGCTGGCAAAGAGCACCCAATCAAAGCTTCTGCCTCTGTGTTGGAGCCAACATTTGACAGGGAGAGAAGACGAAGCAGCAACACAGGCCAGACCTGGACTGAAAGTGCACCCCCTAAAAGCAAGGGACAAGAATAGACAAAAATTAAAAACTATAAATCTCTAACAAAGGACTGCACAGCACCCTCTATTACTTGTCAGTGAGAAAAAATGAAGAAGACGACTATCTCACTGACAAGCCTCACTCACTCGCACACCGTCGCACAAGGGGCAGCAGCAGCACCACAACTGTCTCTTCACCTTCTTCTTCCTCCAGCAGTACATTCAAAAAACCCTTCAAGAGTCCTCTGTGTTACGCTGCTTAGACTTTTTAAATGCAAGAGAAACTCCCTTTATGGATGGATAGATGTAGGCTTGCATTGGTGCATTTGGTGCATGCATGCTAATTAAAGTGGGAGGGTCTGGAGAAGATTAGAATTCTACATATGGTCACATAGACAGAAACACAGACAGAAAGACAGATAGCCAGGAAATACTTTTATTTTTTGTAAGTTATTACAAGTAAATCACATTTTAGTTCAACAAAATGTCAACATGAGGAATAAGGATATTTAATATTGTTGGCCAATGATAGCATTAAGGCCTAATAGTTCATTCATTTTGTATTCACAATGTAGCACAGTGAAACTGTAAGGTATTGTCGCTGGATGGAAACTGTCTCCTTGCTCCCACTAGAAGTAGCAGATCAGCATAAATAAAAATAATAATAGTGCTTTCCAATGCACTATAATTTATTCTAAGTGGTAAGAAATATAAAAAATGCATGTATCTATCTGTTCATATATCATTATCAATTCTAGTTTTCAGCTGATGATATTAGAAAATATAGCAGTACAGAATTCATGGCTTTCGCACAAAAACACTCCATTTAGAAATCAGCTTGTCTTTCGTAATCCCATGCTTTGTGGATCTTTCTTGAAGAACTATGTTGAGGTTGTTTAGAGCATCTGCTATTGCGACGAGTTCTCCCATCCAAGTACTAACCAGGGCTGAATTATTGCTCAATTTCTCACATCAGACAAGAATGGGTACATTCAAGCTAATAGAATACTGGTAGCGGATTGTCTCCTTGTGGCATTATATAAATAACACCTTGAAGACATATTTTTACATTGAATGTAAAATGATGCTGAGAGCATTTGCTATTGTGATGAGGTGTCCTATCCAAGTAGTGACCAGAGCTATCCCTGCTTAGCTTATCACATCAGACACGAATGGATACATTCAAACCAATAGTGTATTAGTAGCAAATGGTCTTCTCTTGTGCCATTATATAGATATCATCTTCAAGACATATATCTACATTGAATGTAAAAGGATGCTGAGAACAGCTGCTATTGTGATAAGAAAATCTGCTGTTGTGATTAGGTCTCCCATCCAAGGACTGGCCAGGGCTGTCCCTGCTTAGCTTTTCACAGCAGACAGGAATGGGAGCATTAAATCCAATAGTGTATTAGTAGTGAATGGGCTTCTATTGTGTCATTATGTAGATATCACCTTCAAGACATCTCTTACATTGAATGTAAAATATTGCTGAGAAAATCTGCTATTGTGATGAAATCTCCCATCGGCTTTCCCTGCTTAGCTGGTGCATTCAAGCCAATCAGATATTGGTATTGTGGCATTATATAGATAACACCTTCAAGCCATTTCTTTACATTGAATGTAGAAGGATGCAGAGGATTTAGAGCATGTGCTACTGTGATGAAGTCTCCCATCCAAGTTATTACCAGGGCAGACCCTGTATATATTCTCACATTAGTCAGAAATAGGTAAATGCCAGCCATTAGAGTATTAGTAGCGAATGGACTTCTCATGAGCCATTATATTGATATAATCTTCAAGTTCCCTTGAAAAATCTTTATACTGCCCCTGGATGTATTTATATAAGGTAATCATATCTCCTCTTAGGCACCTTTTTTGTAGAGAAAATCAGATTAATTTGTTCAGTCTTTCTTCATAACTTAGCCCCTTCTTTCCCCTCATTAGTTTTCCCCTCCTATGTACCTTTTCCATCTCTAAAATGTCCTTTTTATGAAGTGGTGCCCAAAATTGTACCTCATATTCCAAATAAAGGTGTACTAGGGATTTGTATAGTGGAAGAATTATATTTGCTTCCCTTGCTTCTATACCCTTCTTAATACATGCTAATATTTTATTTGCCTTTGCAGCTGCTGCTTGGCTTTGAGCACTGTTACCTAGGTGGTTGTCCACAAGCACTCCCAAATCCCTTTCTAATACCCCTAGATTTGCTCCATTAAAATTATAAATTGCATGGCTATTTTTCCTTCCCAGATGCATAACTTTACATTTATTCGTATTAAATCTCATCTGCCATGTAGATGCCCATTCCTCAATTTTATGTAAATCCCTTTGGAGAGAAAACACATCATTATCTGATTTAATTACCTTGCACAACTTTGTGTCATCAGCGAAAATGGAGACACTACTTTCCAGTCCCACCTCTAAGTCATTAATAAATATGTTAAAAAGGGTAGGACCTAATACTGAACCCTGAGGAACCCCACTTACCACATTATTCCAATCAGAGTATGTTCCATTAATAACAACCCTTTGCTTCCTGTCTTTTAGCCAGCTCTCAATCCATGAGCAGATATTTACTGCAATTCCTGTATCTCTTCGTTTGCACAATAGTCTCCCATGTGGCACTGTATCAAAAGCCTTTGCAAAATCCAAAAATACTACATCCACTGAGTTGCCTTGATCCAGGTTCCTACTAACCTCCTCATAGACACCAAACTAAAAGGCATATTTAAGTTTCATGGATTATGAATTCTTCTGATAGAGGAGCATCAGTAGTGTAGAATTTTTTTTTGCGTATACATTGTTTTTTTTTTTGTTTACTTTTTTAAAGCAATTCTTTGGTGTTTACCAGACCATATACAGTAAAGTGGTTTATTTTAATTTGCAGTATTTTCATGTCTTTTATAGGGATTGGTATAGGAAGGGTTTGAAATAAATAAAGCAATCTTGGAAAAACATTCAATTTTATTGAGACTATGCAGCCAACACAAAATATATGTCCAGGTGTAGCCTGGAGTTTGTGGCAGGGACCCTGTCCTATCAATCATAAGCACTTAAGACCACTCCTCTTCCTGGTACACCTCAGTTCACTTTTGAATCTGTGCTTGTAGGTTGCTCCTCAGTCATTCACTGTTATGTGGCTTTCACCAAACCCTTATTATAGCTTTTTAGCAAATAGCCACTAAGTAGTGCCCTTCTCTGGATCTCCTGAGCCCTCAAACAGACTAACAAGGGGTCAAGAAGTATCAGCCGAGGTACTGATTTTTAGCTTTCACCTAGACCTATATTGCAATTTTTTGGCCCATATCTACTAAGCAGTTACCACTTTTTAGCTCTCTATTTTGTAATTTTTGCCCCCTATCTACAAAGCAGTGTCCTTGTCCATGCCCAAGGTCACGTCTTCATTATCACAGTAGGGCTTTCCACATGCAAATTTGACCCACAGCCACTACAGTAACAGGCCATCCATTATGGCTTCCCATAAGCCCTCCGTACATATTTGGCCAATTGCCACTAAAGCAACAAGCCCTCCTTTAAAGATTGTGGCACATAGCCACTAAGCAGCATTTTTTACCCATGTCCAAGGTCAAGCCTTTCACATCACCATGTAGCTTTCGTAAGTCCGACCTTCAGCTACCGCATGAGGGGAACCTGACCACAAATGTCCAGGTGTAGCCTGTAGTTTGAGGGAGGAGTCACCTCCTACCATTCATAAGCACTTCCAGCCACGCCTCTTCCTGGCACACCTCAGTTCCCCTTTGAGTCTGTGCTTGGAGGGTGCTCCTCAGCCATTCCCTGTTATTTGGTTTTCAGCCCTCAAACAGGCTAACAAGGGGTCAAGTAACACCAGCCAACTGTCAGCTACCGATCCAGAGAGGGATCAATCTAACTTTTTTTGCTTCTCTTTTATCCCATTTCTACTGTCCGTAAGGGAACATTTCTGTTTGAGCTAAGGAAGCTGATGTTATACGACAGGGCACCACCAAAAGTACTTCTGCCTTTTTTGGGTTCAGCTTCTGCCATTTACTACTTATTCAATCTTGGATCTTTTCTCGTCATCTATTATGAGTAAAGGGTTGGATGTACTGCATGTGGGCAAAACAAAGGATAAAGCTGTGTGTCATCAGAGTAACAGTGATAGTTGAGGCCATGTCTTTTGATGATCTTTTCAAATGGTAGCATGTATACAGCAAACAAGATTTGAGATATGGCCTTGTGAAACTCCACATGGCAAGGGCTCGGGTTTAGAGTATGCGCTTGAAGAAACCCTTTGCAACCTGCCATTGAGAACGGATGTAGTGAGAACAGTCCGCTACCCAGTCCACAAATAGTTCTTCAACTGTTCTATTAATATTCCATGGTCCACTATGTCAAATGCTGCAGAGAGATCAAGAAGACTTATTATTTAATAGTCAATTCTATCTCCTGCTATCAGCAGATCATTAAAAACTCGAACCAGGGCTGTTTCTTTGAAATTTGCACCAGAAACCAGTGTATGGGAATCACATATTATAATTGTCTAACTACGATTCGTCGTCACGCTGCGTTGCGTAGTGCGTACGACTTAGCGATGAGCGCCGCAGGCGAGCCGTTAAATCATAGCACTTTGGCAATGACCGCCGCAGGCGCTCATTGCAGGCGAGCCTCGCGTAGCGAGGCGAGCCGTTATGTTAAATCGTAGCACTTTGGCAATAAGCGCCGCAGGCGCTCATTGTAGGCGAGCCTCACGTAGCAAGGCGAGCCGTTAAACCGTAGCACTTAGAAAAAAAATACGAGATGACAAAAATTACGAGATAAGCGGCGGAACCAAAACACTAAAAATAGCACTAAATACACACTAAAAAATAAAGGTCACTTACAGCATGGGGAACCAGGCAGGACGTCTGGAAGTGAGTTGGAAATCCAATTTACAGCGATTTAGCCGAGTTACAAAGATCGAAAATCGGCTAAGCGAGAAAAAAATGGCCGCCAAAAAAAATGAAAACGAGGCTATACTACTACGAACTGCGTAAAACACAGCCACAGACGTATGTGTTTGAAAAACAACGAGATAAAGGATGCGGATTAACCGCGCAATGAGTAAAAAGACAGTAGCGAGTACATTTTACGAAACCCAATTACAGATTTACACATTAACACAGATTTAACGACTTTGTCTCGCGCAACATCGGATTTCCCGCCTAAACCAACGCATTTGATGAAATATAAGTTGCAAGTTACAAAAATAAAAATTTTATAAAAAAAAAATTGGATTTATTTTAAGAAAAAAAAAAAGGGACAAATGTAGCGTCATGTTGTGTGGCAAACAAATTTACTGTTAAACCGTAGTACTTGAGCGGGCTTAGCGATGAGCGCCGCAGGCGATCATCGTCCGGCGAGCCTCGCGCAACAAGGCGAGCCGTTAAACCGTAGTACTTTGGCAATGAGCGCCGCAGAAAAAATGCCGGACAAACAAAACGAGGCTACAGCACTATAACCACGGAAGACACGTACCGATAATACCACACATTATCCGCCATTTTAGGATAATGCGGAAGTACACAGCTACGTTAACGGTTTCTGATCGCGCACACACACTATTACACTGCACACGTTCATCACGCTTACACAGCACCTCCACACCACTAATGCTGCTGCAACATCAACACAGATTGCCAGCTCTTCAACACAATGCATCAAAATACGTAAATTCATTTATTTAATTTGAATTCTATATTTCAGTAGTACACAGAAAACAACATTAGCTACCTTACAATTCCATGTGTATATTAATAACTAAACAACTTTTAAAACATACACATCTGATTGCCGTCATTTTTTGATGGTCAATACGCTAGTAAACTTATAAATTCAAAGGTAGTCTGCTCACATCTCCATAAATGCCATTTAATGACTGATAATCTGTAATACGCCTTTCTAGAAACATTATCTATTTATTTGATAATGCTTCTCCACATCCCCAATACATGAGTAACTAAAGACAGGGGTGCAATTGTGTGTCAATTAAAACATAACTTTTATTAGTAAACACACTTAACACTTTCTTAACCAAGGGCCTGTTTCAGCATCACAAGTAAGATAATTTATGATAGAAACGTATATATATGAGACAATGTACACACAGATCTTTTCACAACTCACAATGTAACAATGTTGCAGATAGAGGTGTCTGGAGGATTGGATTAAGAAGACACATAGAGTTACACTAAATTCTCACTCTACAAATTGAGTGATATAATAACTTCACAATGCAAAAATGATGAACCCCTTATCCATATCATCATTGTCTCTGATTCTGTGCTGTGTCTTTTCCTGAACCCTGACTGCAATGGATCATGCAAGGTTTTTTTGTGATGACAACCTTGAGTATTCTGAAGTGAAGTAATGTGGTGTTGCAGGTCGGCAAAAGAGACAGTTGCAAAATGCTGTTTTGGCTCATGAGTTCAGAGTAATGGGATCAGAACATTATCCTAACATTATGGATGGCATATATGTGTGAGGAAATATGATTGCTGTAGTGAGGAAATGTGATACAATAACCATTTTCTATTCAGTGCTGGGGACAGAGTCACTTACTAACTACCATCTTTCCCAAGTCCTGAAGTAGGCCTCCTTCCAGGGAATCTCTAGTACCTATACACAGAAACGCGCAGAAGAGAGGACCAAACCGGTGAGATTCATGCATTGACTGGTCCAGCGGGTCCCTTCTTTTGAGAAACTGATGGCAGCGGCGGGTTGGTACTATCAAGGTGAAAACCAAGGAACATGACTATGAAGCTTCTCTGTCCCCCGCTAAGGACCTAGAGGTTGCAAGGAGATGCTGCCACCAGATTTCCTTACTGGAGAAGGGCATTCCCTGATCACAAATCACAAAATGGAGGTGATGTGGACAGGCAGCGTGAGTGTCTGGGTCCAAGACTGACAACCCACAACTGGAGATGGGGTTCTCACGATTTCAACCCTTGCACAGGCAGTGAGTGAGGGGGTCATTGGAACCATTATGGGAGTTTTGGGAAGGAGAACACCAGGGGTAGGAACTCTCCAAAGTGACACAAGTGCTGTTGCTCAGAGATAGGCTGGTGATATTGACTGGCCTAGCCAAGGAGTATCTGCTTGCAGCCCAAGGGAAACAGAATTGCTGGTATGATCATAAAGCCAGTTTTAGGGAATTCCAGGCAGGCCAGCAGATATTAATGTTGGTATCCAAACTCTAGAACAAGTACCATGTGATTTCAGAGGGTCCCTGATAGCTGCCCTAATGTCCCAATCTGTTTTAGTTGCCCCAGATTTCTCTGCTCTTTCTTGTTCCAGATGGATGCCTCTAATTATAGCATCATGGCTGTTTTGAGTCAGGTGGATGTACAGGGCAGGGAGCACCCCACTACATACCTGAGCTTTAAACTGTTGTCCCTAGATGTCAGCTATATGGCTAGTGAGAAGGTTTGCCTGGAAGTTGTCTGGGCCCTAAAAAAAACTACAGCGCTAACTTTTTTCATGAGAGTTCATGATTGTCATAGACCACAACGTATTGTGTTGGCCCTGCAAGCTCCTAACATTACTATCTTATACAGACTCTTCAGGCAAGTGGACACCTCAGATCTCTTGTTGCCCATGACCCGCTCAGGTCTTGAATTGCCTTGTGACAAGAAGTGTTGTTTTTTGCTCATTTGCTCAGAGGAATGGGAAAAGAACATTATTGTAACATTTTTTTAGGTCCATGGTCATGCTGATCCACTTGACATGGCAGAGATATTGGAGTGGGTTGTCAGTTCCTTCTCCAGTGGATCACAGTATACAGCTCCTGGTATTTCTAGGAGCTCTCCCATCCAAGTGCTGACCAGTCCCAACCCTATTTATCTTCAGGGTGGTGTGACCTCTTGGTTCCCTGACTGGAATCGAAACCAGGTTGCAGTGTTGAAAGCACTGAATCTAACATTATGGATGCCTTATAATTCTCTATTTATTGCTATGCTCTTAAGACATTGGGAAACAAGATACATTAAAACTATTTTCTATTTAGTGCTTGGACAGTCACTTACTAAATGCCATATTACCCAGGTCCTGAAGCAGGCCTCTTCCAGAGAATCCCTAGCACCAATACACAGAAACCACCAGAAGAGTGGACCTTAATGCTGGGATCCCTTCATTGGTCGGTCCAGCTGGAACCTTCTCTTGACACTTTTGCAAATGGATTTCAAGCTGCAATGACACAGGCCTGTTGTTTGCTATGGATTTCGAAACTAAAGTTGTTTTTTTCGAAGTGGTCTGATAATTGTTCCCTTTAGTTGATCTGAAATTAAGCCACTGTGCAGTGAACTGTGAATTCTGGGGCATTCAGATAAGGACAAGCTTTGAGAAGATTAGTTTGGCCTGGATCCAAGACACCGTTAGTGGAGCTCAGCTGCTTGATTGTCTGCAACATGTGTCCCAAGTCTACTTGAGGAAATTCAGACCAAAAGTTCAAAGAGTTCACATTTACCTGCCCTTGACCTTCATAAGCCATCAATCTTGGAATGTCAGATAAAATAGAGGACACTGTAGACAAGTAGACTTTCATAGCTTTTCCACAGTGTGGAGTAAATTAATATTTAAGACTATTGCTTAGACAGATACTCTCCTTGGAACTGTGGGTACCTCATGGGTACTGCAGAAGATGCTGGGAGACAGGTATGGGAGAATAGGCACAATGGGGGTCCCTGACAATGTATGAAGTGGTCATTTAAAGTTGTCAAAAAAATATGGTCAGGCACTTCTAACAAAAATCTAGATTCATATCCACATGTTGCCATCAAACATTTAAAAAAATGCTTTAATTTGAAAAATCGATTCGGAATGTTCTTTCTGACCATTCCTATGGAAATGGGAAGTGGAGATTGAGAGCTCAGTTCAGGGTGAATTTTTTGCTCTGGTCTGTTCTGCTTGAGTGTGTTTGAGGTGTCATTCTCTTTTTACCCAAAAATAAATGCATCAGTTTATATAGCGTAACATTGTTCAAATTAACTCTCTGGAGGCCACAATGCATTTTGTATGACCCCAATGCAAGCACTGTACTTTATGTATCTGGACCTGAGTACTGCAGTACTGCTAGCACAAGGCCATGCATCTTTCTCTCTACACCTTCTTTTCCTCCCTCTCTATCTTCCTATCTCTCCTTTATCTCCTCCATCCTATGTTTTTTAATAATTTTAAAAGGCCAATAAATTTGGTTACTCTATGTTAGATGCATTTATTGTGAAGGATTTAAAATGGCATCTAGAAAAGTAAAAAAAAATACCAGAATCAAATTTACAGCATGTTCCTGGATTCTGTTTAATAACATGACATGCATCAATACAACATATACTCCTTGTAAGAGCATATTCTTACTGTCAAGACATCACTTCCAGTGACATTTTTGGTCCTTTTCTATTTCGGGACTGTATCCCGTCAGAATACAGCGGTGTGCGGCTGTGCTGCAAAAAATGTACTGCCGGCAGAGAACTATTTCCATCTCCGATCTGGCTCATAAGGCGTGCCGACAGAAGAGGCCTTGAGCCATGAGAGGTGTGCCCAAGGTTCACCGAACACAGCCATGGTTTCACTGTCGACTCAGCGCCGTTCGAGTTGCGCCACGTCTGAGGATGGAATAGTTCTTTGCTGGTAGTAATTTTTTTGCACCACCAGGCAGTGCTGTGGCACAGGGCTCAACCCCACTGTTCTGTAGGGATGCGGTCCCGAACTAGATCCACATTTTTTTACCAGTATCCTGATGTCATATCTTGATGTCATTAGTTGTCAATACAGGTATCTGTTCCTAAAGGAACTGTTGCAAAAAAACGTGTAAAATTAATCTAAACGTGTAATTTAAGTCAACTGGAAGTCGAAGAGTTATTTCCGAGGGCCATTCAATATTGACATAAGTAATCGAATATTATCATATTTAAAGATTTGAAATGAATGCTATCAGTATAAAACAGCCTTTTTATTAATATACTAGCAAATTGCCTGTCAAAATTTACAACAATAAAATGTGAATCCTGGCAATGCTGTTTGCCACACAATGGGAGCCTCTCCCCCTCTACTTTACTGGCCTCGCGATGAGTGCCTTCAGCATTCATTGCGAGTCTCTCCCTCTGTCTACTTCCTCCCTTGCGTCTCATTTCCCCCCTCTTCTCCCTCCCTTGTGTCTCCTTTCCCCCTTGTGTTTTTACCCCTTCTCCCCCTGTATCTTTCGCCCCTGTCGCCCCCGTGTCTCTTTCCCCACCTCTCCCTCCCCTGTGTCTCTTGCCCCCTCTCCCTCCCCTGTGTCTCTTTTTCCCCCCCTGGGGCTCTTTCCCCCATCTCTCTTCCCCCTCCCTTGTGTCTGTTCCCCCCCCAATTTCCCTCCCCAGTGTCTCTCCCCTCTCCTCTCCCTCCCCAGTGTGTCTCCCCCTCCTCCTCTGTTTCTCTTCCCCTTCCTCTCACTCCTTTTTGTCTCTCCCCCTCTCACTCCCCTGTATCTCTCCCCCTCCTCTCATTCCCCTGGGTCTCCCCCCACTCATTCCCCTGTGTCTCTTCACTCTCCTCTCCCTCCCCTATGTGTCTACCCTCTCCTCTCCTACCCCTGTGTCTCCCCCCTCCCCTGTGTCTCTTCCCCCCTCCTCTCCCTCCCATTGTGTCTCTCCCCCTCTTCTTACTCCTTTGTGTCTCTCCCTCCCTCTTCTCACTCCCGTGTGTCTCTTCCCCCCTCCTCTCACTCCCCTGTGTCTGTACCCCCCTCCTCTCCCTTCCCTGTGTCTCCCCCCTCTTCTCACTCCTTTGTGTCTCTACCCCCCTCCTCTCACTCCCCAGTGTCTGTCCCCCCTCCTCTCACTCCCATGTGTCTCTCCCCCTCCTCTCCCTCCCCTGTGTTTCTCCTCCCTCCCCTTTGTCTCTTTCCCCCTTCTCTACCTCCCCTGTGTCTCTCCCCTCTTCTTACTCCTTTGTGTCTCTCCTCCCTCTTCTCACTCCCTGTGTCTCTTCCCCCCCTCCTCTCACTCCCCTGTGTCTGTACCCCCCTCCTCTCCCTTCCCTGTGTATCCCCCCTCTTCTCACTCCTTTGTGTCTCTACCCCCCTCCTCTCACTCCCCAGTGTCTGTCCCCCCCTCCTCTCACTCCCATGTGTCTCTCCCCCTCCTCTCCCTCCCCTGTGTTTCTCCTCCCTCCCCTTTGTCTCTTTCCCCCTTCTCTACCTCCCCTGTGTCTCTCCCCTCTTCTTACTCCTTTGTGTCTCTCCTCCCTCTTCTCACTCCCGTGTGTCTCTTCCCCCCCTCCTCTCACTCCCCTGTGTCTGTATCCCCCTCCTCTCCCTTCCCTATGTATCCCCCCTCTTCTCACTCCTTTGTGTCTCTACCCCCCTCCTCTCAATCTCCAGAGTCTGTTCCCCCCTCCTCTCACTCCCATGTGTCTCTCCCCCTCCTCTCCCTCCCCTGTGTTTCTCCCCCCTCCCCTTTGTCTCTTCCCCCCTTATCTACCTCCCCTGTGTCTCTCCCCCTCTTCTTACTCCTTTGTGTCTCTCCCCCCTCCTCTCACTCCCCTGTGTGTCTCTTCCCCCCTCCTCTCATACCCCTGTGTCTCTCCCCCCCTCTTCTCACTCCCCTGTGTCTCTTCCCCCCTCCTCTCACTCCCCTGTGTGTCTCTTCCCTCCTCCTCTGTGTCTCTTCCCCTCTCCTCTCCATGCCCTGTGTTTGTCCCCACTCCTCTCCCTGCCCTGTGTCTCTCCCCCCTCTCCTCTGTCTCCCCCCTCTCCTCTGTCCTGTGACTCCCCTCCTCTTCGGCGCGCAATACGCCTGCGCTGGCCACCGCCGCTCAGAGCGTTTGCTCGGGCCTTTTGCGCAACGCGTATATGGCCCGGTGCCCAAATAGGCATGTCCGGCCTGTTGCGCGATGCACAGTTGTCAATCTGCGATTTGGCGCAAACGTGACCACGAATCGCAGTTTGACAACTATTATATGTAATATGTGATAAGTGAAATAAATGTAATACAACAGAAACTGATCAAACTGAATTTCATCAAGAAAATGTAATTTTGTCCATTTACTTTAATATGTTTGAAGTCCAGACTGAATGTTTTTGTAAATGTCACTGTGAAGCCGCTGCACAGATTTTTTTTTGACAATGCCATTAAAATTTGATCAGGTGGGTAATTTATCTTCTATAGAATTGGTTGAAACTCTTCAGGAAATACTGCAGCTGTCTCAGAATCTGCAATTTCTGTCTTGCCACTTAATTTCACACTGTGGCACGTCAAGATTTAACCCACACAGTAGCCTGTCCCCTTAGTCCAGCAGGGTCAAGATGACCTTCATGTTAACACAGGAAATTGTCTATTTTTACCTATCAATTATTTTCTAGCAAATATTAAAATAATGAATTTACTTATCTAATTTGAATTATGCACATCTCATAACATACCATAGACTGCTTTTAAAACATATTTTGTGGTTTTGTGGTTCACATAGCCAACAATTTTTCACTGCCAGTAAATACTCTTAACATTGGCTACATATGTATAATCATGTAAAAGTAGAACTTTCCATTCAAGAAAGGCAGCTCGATTCAATTGCTGGGTTTTTGAGATCTGAGGTCGCAAGTGGAAATTGCAGACAATGTTGCTAGTCAATTGCCTCCATTTTGTGACCTCGGATCGTGTTCCGAGTGACGGCCCTGCAAAAATGGCTGACCTGGAACTCGGATCTTACACCACTCTAAAGCCTTTGATGTTTCACTTTTGAAGCCCTGAAATAGCAAATCCCTATTCAATTGCCCGATCCCTCCCAGCTCGCAAAGAGCAAATGCAATGACGAAGTCCTGCGTGTGCTCAGGAGGACTTGCAAGGGCTTTAGAAGCCTTTACATATGGTCCCCGATAAGTCCCCAGTGCAACTAACACCCCTCACACCCCCCTTCATGAGACACCAACAATGCAGGGGCCACAATCGGGACCCCCACAGTGTGCCCATATTAACCCCATGCTGGGGGTCCCCATTAGGACCCCGGAGGGTCCCCACATTAACCCATGCAGTGGGGGTCATGTTCGGGACCTCCACTGCATTTAAAATGTTTTAATTCCTCGCTGTGGGTCCTTAAAGGGCCAGTGGCACACAATTAGTTAAAGCCTGCAGCGGGGGTACTGTAAGTACCCCTACTGGCACCTAAAATGAACCCCCCAAATGATGGGGGTCCCCATCTGGAACCCACAATGACCCCACATTAACCCTCCAGTGGGGGTCTCGATAGGGACCCCCACTGCATTTAAAATTCTAATTTAAAGTACTTAAAGTACTGTAAAGGTCCTTAAAGGACCCGCGCTAAATAAAAATTAACCCTGTCACTCATGGGGCTCTATACAGAGCCCCATGAGCCTTTAATCAACCACATCACTTATGGAGGTTTATACAGAACCCCATAAGGCTCTATTTAACCCTATCACTCATGGGGCTCCATACAGAGCCTCATGAGCCCATAATTAACCCCATCACTTATGGGAGTTTATACCCCATTAACCCAACCCTGGGCTTATTTAACCCTAACAGTACCTATTTAACCCTAACAGTACATATTTAACCCTAACAGTACCTATTTAATCCTAACAGTACATATTTAACCCTAACTACTGGGCCTATCCAACCCTAATTGGGCCTATTTAACCCTATCTGGACCCAATATCCCTAACTGGGCCTATTTAACTCTAACACTACATATTTAACCCTAACAGTACCTATTTAATCCTAGAAGTACATATTTTACCCTAACTGGGCCTATCTAACCCTAATTGGGCCTGTTTAATCCCATCTAAGCCTATCTAACCCATCTAGGCCTATTTAACCCCATTTAAGCCTATTTAAGCTTATCTCTTATAAGGGGAATATGCAGACACCCCTAAGTCTCTATTTAACCCCATCAGTCCCATAAGGGTCTCTAAAGAACCCTAACACTAACCCCATAAGTGCCGTGAGGGTCTTCCAGGACCCTCATGACACAGTCTAAGCAATACACTATTAACCCTAACTATACCCCATTAACCTAACCCTGGGCCTATTTAACCCTAACTGCACCTAGTTAACCCTTACTGGGCCTATTAAACCATAACTGAACCTAATAACCCTAACTAGGCCTATTTAACCCTATCTGGACCAAATAACCATAAAAATGCATATGTAATCCTAACTGGGCCTATTTAACTGTAATAGTACATATTTAACCTTAGATGGTCCTATTTAACCCTAACAGTACCTAGCTAACCCTAACTGGGCTTATGTAACCCTAACAGTACCTATATAACCCTCAGTACCTATTTAACCCTAACTGGGCCTATTTAACCCTAACTGAGCCTATTTAACACCATATAAACCTATCTAACCCCATCTAGGCCAATTTAACACCATCTAAGTCTATTTAACCTGATCTCTTATGGGGGTCTATACAGACCCCCATAAGCCTCTATTTAACCCCATCAGTCCCATAAGGGTCTTAAAGACCCTCATGGGACAATTAGAACCCTAAAATTAACCCCATAAGTGCAATGAGGGTCCTCCAGGACCCTCATGACACTAAGTACAAACACTACACTATTCCCCCCAATAAACCACTACATTTAAGCTAACCCCCCTCTACCCTAACCTATTAATCCCTACCTACCTAACACTACCTACCTAACCCCCTATCAAACCCCCACCCCACGAATTACACAAAATAAAAAAAGCTAAGTTAGAACAAAAAAAAACTATGTTACCAAAAAATAAAAGGATATTGCAACCCCCCACTACATAAAATAAAGACAAGAACATTACAACCCCCACTACAAAAATTGAAAAAAGAACATTACAATTCCCCCACTACATAAAATTAAAAAATAACATAACTACCCCCCCCACTACAGAAATAAAAAAAGGACATTACAACATTACAACCCCCACTACAAAAAATAAAAAAGAACATTACAACCCCCCACTGCAAAAAATAAAAAAGAACATCACAAACCCCCCACTAAATAAAAATTATAAAAATAATTACACACCTGAAAAGAAAAGATATATACATAACATCACAGTACATCAATAAATACATTACAAATATACCCCTAACTACATACTATTAACCCCCTAATTACAATACATTACCTCATATATAAAATGTTACCCCTGTCTATGAAACATTAACCCCTAACTGCAATACATTACACCGATCTATTAAACATTACCCCATCTATTAAACATTACCCCTATCTATTAAACATCACCCCCTATCTATAATACATCAAACCCTATTTACAATACATTAAAAAGCGTACATCTAACCTAAAATAGAAGAAATAAGACCACTTACCTTGCTCAGATGTCCCTTCAGCAAGTCACACCCCCTGGGAAAAAAAGAAACATGAATTTAGTCACAAATAAACACAACCTAAAATACTAAAAATATTAAACTTATCTTTCCACCCTGTCCCTGTCCTTCTTCTCGTCTTCTTCAACTCGGCCCCTGGAAAAAAGAAACATCACATTAATTCACAAATACACATACACAAGACATAAGAAAGTAAACATTATAAATATTAAACTTACCTTGGTGCGATGTCCCCAGCTGGGCCCTTGAGAAAATCCGCCGCTCTAAAAAAATAAATAACTGAGCTCCTCCCTGGAGCTCCCCGACGAGGCCTCTAGCGCTTCTTCCGGTAAAAAAAAAAAGGAATGGCGCTTTCTGATTGGTGGAAATGGCTGTCAATCAAATTTCAGCCAATCAGAAGGCGCAAAGGCGTGAGCCAATAAAAATGGGATACACCTCTATATCCCATTCTTGTTGGCTGATGGACCCGTCAATCTTTTTTAAACCAATCAGAAGGCACTATTGCCTTCAGCCAATCACAATGGCATACACCCCCACGGGTGATTGGCTGAAGGCATCTGCACCTTCTGAGTGGCTGATGTCTGATTACAATACATTACCCCTTCAGACAATCACCCTGTGGGGGGTGTATCCCATTGGGAATGCCTGAAGGCAATAGTGCCTATTGATTGGTTTAAAAAAGATTTACAGGTCAAGCCCGCGGCAGGAAATTTAAATGTTGTAGATGCTGTGGGGGGTTCCGATGTGGGGAGCCTGCATTATAGGGTTAATGTGTGCACCCTGCTGGGGTTGTATTTGGACCCCTGCATTATAGGGTTAATGTTAGGACACTGCAGTGGTCCCGTTCGGACCCTTGCATTATAGGGTTACTGTGTGTAGCCTGCAGGGGTCTTGATCGGACCCCTGCATTATAGGGGTGATGTAGGCACACTGTAGGGACACTGCAGGGGTCACGATCGGGTCCCCTGCAGCCAGCAGGGGGCTTTATTGAAGCTGTTGCAATGGTTTTACAGCCCTTGTGACGACTCCAGGGTGGAAGTAAGCTGCGGCGGTCTTTAATTGTTTTGCAGGGATGGGTGCTTTCATGTGGCCGAATCTCTTGCAGCCGCGTGGGTTCATAGGCTTTCCCTGCAGTGAGCTGCAGTGGGGGTGGCCGCTAGAGAGCGCAGGGTGCCGGCCGCAAGCCGGTCTGAGCTGTTGGCGGCAAGAGAATAGAATAGCTAAGTAGCTTGTGGCCACCCCTTGCTGCCACGCAGCTCCTACGGCCAGCATTAGAATGAGGCCCTTGGAGACACCCGACCCTCTGCGAGTGAGCTGTGAGCTGGCAATTGAATGAGGCTGAATGTCAGCGATGGATATTGCTCATGTGCTGACCTCTAGTGAAATGATAGTGATCAATCTATAAATTACAGGCTTTCTAAAAAAAAAAACAGAAGCAAATGCTACACATATCAAACAAGCATAACACATTACAAAAAATGTGCAATAAATAAATACTATGAAGTAAAGAAAAAGTGCTTAACGTGCTTGGCTGGCTGGAATGCCAGGGATCCCATGTACGATTGGGTGAATGATCAGCACATGTAGGTGTATAGTGGAGGAATGGGTGAGTTTCCCTATCCACCTAAAATATTTTACTTATTTTTTTGCTAAAATAAAATATGTTTTATACCCCTCAATCCCCCTTTTCCATTCCTCCCTCTTCCTCTCCTCTTAAAATAATAATAGTCTTTAAAATAAAACCAATCAAAGGGAAAAATTGGAAGTTGGGCTCCAGTCTTTTGAGTTTATGACAGGCGCCTTTGGTAGTGTTTTTTTTTTGTTTGTTTGTTTTTTTGCCAGGTTTGGGCTATCATTTCAGAGAGTGATATAAAGCCTTTGCAGCTGATTTTGCATGGTTATTACAATTACCAAGGAGAAAAATTGTTTGTAACTGAGAACCCAGAGGAGTCTGGGGGAAATAAGAAGGCCTAGCATTATTTTCTTAGATGCTCCATATGTATACACTGGTGAGGATCTCCCCACACACTAAGCTTTGAATACTTTGTATATACAGTATATATATATATATATATATATATATATATATATATATATATATATATATATATATATAGTAATTTAGTAATTATTAATATACATATATATATATATATATATATATATATAATAATAATAATGAGTATTGCAATATAATTTACATAGTTATATAGTTACACCAGTATTTAAGGTTGAAAAAAGACTTTCAGTCCATCAAGTTCAACCTTTTAAAATCTCCTCTGATCTGCAATATGCGGATTAACTATTAATTAATTAATTGTTATCCATGATAACCCTGAATTCCCTATTTAATTAGAAATAAATCTAGTCCCCTTTTAAAGTTATCTATCGAATCTGCTGTCACCACCTCTTTTGGTAGAGAATTCCACAGATTAACCACCCTTACTGTGAAGAATCCTTTTCTTTCTTTAAGGGGGAATCTTTTTACTTCTAACCTCAAGGGATGTCCTCTTGTCAGTTGAAAACCTCTTGGCACAAAAAGCTCCCTTGACAAATCTTTATACTGACCCTGTATGTATTTATATAAGGTAATAATATCTCCTCTTAGACACCTTTTTTCTAGAGAAAATAAGTTTAATTTGGTTAGTCTTTCTTCATAACAGCCCCTCCATTCCCCTTAGTAGTTTTGTTGCCCTCCTCTGTACATTTTCCAGCTCTAAAATGTCCTTTTTATGAAGTGGTGCCCAAAATTGTACTCCATATTCCAAATGAGGGCGTACTAGAGATTTGTATAGTGGCAGAATTATATTTGCTTCCCTGGCTTCTATACCCTTCTTAATACATGCTAATATTTTATTTAACTTTGCAGATGCTGCTTGGCTTTGAGCACTGTTACCTAGGTGGTTGTCCACAAGCACTCCCAAATCCATTTCAATATCTGATACACCTAGATTTGCTCCATTAAGGTTATAAATTGCATGGCTATTTTTCCTTCCCAGATGCATAACTTTACATTTATTCGTATTAAATCTCATCTGCCATTTAGATACCCATTCCTCAATTTTATGTAAATCCCTTTGGAGGGAAAGCACATCATTATCTGATTTAATTACCTTCCACAACTTCGTGTCATCAGCGAAAATGGAGACACCACACTCCAATCCTACCTCTAAGTCATTAATAAATATGTTAAAATGGAGAGGACCTAATACTGAACACTGATACCTTTATATTGGACAAACATTTTATTTATAATGACGAGCTTTCGAGAGGCTTAACCTCTCTTTATCAAGTCTCATGCAATACTACATGAGATGGAACACTCAGTTTGAATAATAACAGCAGATACAGATAGAGTGGAAACAGCATCTGACATCATCAGGTAAATACATATATGGTGAATAAACACAACATAGCAAAGGAAACATATATACACATATACATCAATATATACATGAAAAAGCAGAGCACTGTAGTCCACAGTGATATCTTTCCTGTTGGGCAAAAACCTCACTAAGAGTGCTAAGTCTGTTATGGTATAAGAGGGAAAAAAATCACGCGAAATTCTGATAATGTGTTAGAAAACCCAAGTCTATATTAAGTCCTGTGTTTTTAGTGTTGAAGAATGTGATCATCTTTATTTCAAATGCTTTTCTCTCTTGGATCCTTTGTCTACCGGTTTTATGGTGATGTTGGGGTTGTTTTTTTAAATCTTTATGGCAGTTCTTTCTGATGGAGTAGGATTGTGCAATTCTCTTTTATATTGTGTTGTTATAATGGATGCAGTTCTCATGCAAAAGCTTTCTATATAACTGTCCAGTTTGATGTTACGATCAGGTTGTGGGTTGAAATATGTGTTTTTTTTTCTTGTTACAGTCTAATGATGATGTGGTATGTCAATTGTTGAAGAAAAATTATGATAGTCTTAATCTCCTGAAGAATTCTTCTATGTCCGAGTATAGTTGTATTTTATCTAGTTTTATGTCTGGACAGAAAGACAATCCTTTGGAGGTCTCTGCTTGTGAGAAACAAATTTAGCCCTAACAACACATCTAAAAACCTACCGACTTAAACAAAGCCTCTTGAAAGCTTGTCATTATAAATAAGACGTTTGTCCAATACAAAAGGTATCAAATTATATTGCAATACTCATTATTAATCTCTCTATATATAAATTAATAATTACTAAATTACTAGATTGCTGGACATTCACAGCTGCTTCACTCTTCAATTACTATGGAAGATACCACATTTAGCCGAATCAAGAAGCTACTATTGAAAATAACAACAAAAATAACACAACTTAACAGTGACATTTATTTTATGTCACAATGCAAGAAAAGGAATATTATACCAAATGGACCTCGAATCAAAAATCCACTAAGATCTCCACATAACTCAATATATGCTGAAAATGTATGCAGACGCACAAGTGAAAAACTAAGAAACCACCTAATACATCAACTTTATACAAAGAAACATCATCTAAATCACCAAAGCGTAAGCCTCCTTCAACAACTAAAGGAGAGCAACATATATGAAGCTGAACATGTAGAAAAAGAAATACAACATCTTCATAAGAAACAACAACATGAATATATAAAAAATAAAAATAAAAAACTCAGCTGCCAGCAAAACAACATACAACAGCGAAAGGAAGAGAGAAGAAACAACTCAAATTTATCCCTAAATTCTACTATAAACACCTCTAAAAACCTACCAACTCAAACAAATAGTTTTTCTGAAAAATATACAGAACACACAGGAATTATAAATCTCTCAGACTATCAACTATCACAAGCGAAGACCTCTGTTCTCTCCAAAGGATTGTCTTTCTGTCCAGACATAAAACTAGATAAAATACAACTCGGACATAGAAGAATTCTTCAGGAGATTAAGACTGGGAGAATTTTTCTACAACAAGGGACATACCACAACATCATTAGACTGTAACAAGAAAAAAAACATATATTTCAACCCACAACTTGGTCGTAACATCAAACTGGACAGTTATATAGAAAGCTTTAGCCTGAGAACTGCATCCATTATAACAACACAATATAAAAGAAACTTGCACAATCTTACTGCATCAGAAAGAACTGCCATAAAGATTTAAAAAAAACAACAACATCCCCATCAAACCAGCAGACAAAGGATGTGCAGCTGTTATCATAAATAAATAAAGCAAACAGATAACTGTCAGACAACACTTACTACAAGAAATTGAACCAGGACCCTACAGAAGAATATACTCTTCAACTTAAGAAATTTCTCAAAACATTCCCTAAAAATATACATCAGGAATTAGAACAACTCATCCCGCCAATCGTACAATTGGGACTTTCTACCTGCTGCCAAAAATCCACAAACCAGGCAACCCAGGGAGACCATTTGTTACAGGTATGGACACACTGACTGAACAGATATCTAGATTTGTTGAAAACATCCTTAAACCATTAGTTGGTAACACCAGTAGCTATATAGAAGACACCACTGACTTTCTCAACAAACTCAGTCAGATTAATGACCTATCTGCTAACACACTACTTGTTACCATGGATGTGGAGTCTCTTTACAGTAATATCCCACACAAAGATTGCACTGAGGCATGCTTTAGGTTTCTTTCAACAAACAAGCAAAACAATAAATATGGCCCTGATATTATTGTTAAACTAATAGAAAATATCTTTACCCACAACTATTTTTATTTTAACCAAGATACCTACCTACAGATGATGGGGACTGCCATAGGTACCAAAATGGCTCCACAATACGCAAATCTTTTTATGGCCAATTTAGAAGAAACATTCTTATCTGTATCCATTTACAAACCATACAAATACTACCATTACATAGATGATCTGTTCATCATCTGGACAGAAGGAGAATGCAAACTCAGAGACTTTCATAATTCATTCAACACCTTCCATTCATCTATAAAACTTAAAATGGATTCCTCCACAGAAAAGGTAAACTTTCTAGACACTTCTATATCAATCACCAATGGCACTCTCCACTCATCTATATATAGGAAACCTACAGACAGATGTAATTACCTACACAGCTCCAGTTTGCATCCCTCCCACACCAAACAAGCCATCATCCATAATCAAGCTATTAGATACCATCGGATTAGCTCAAACACTGGAGACCATGATAAAAAATTAAAAATACTGTCTGAATCTTTCAAACTAAAAGGTTACAAACCCTGTATTATTACCAAAAAATATCAACTGCCATCAAAATAACTTGAGAACACCTATTAAACTACAAAACAAAAGAAACTACTTCACGTATACCTCTAGTGACCACATACCATCCAATTTTAGAGAACATTCGGAAAATAATCAAAGATTTACAACAATTACTAATTGAAGATACTGAATTAAAATATATATTCCCAAAACCTCCCATCCTTGCATTTAAACAACCACCAAACCTAAAACAAAAACTTGTCAGCAGAAATTTGGCCAATGAACAACTGAATACCAAAAAATGGAACTAAACCTTGTAACAAACGTGCCTGTAAATTATGCCAACACATTTGTAATGATGATACAGCCACACATAACAATAAAACCTATAACATCAAAGGATCATATTCATGTACATCGTCTAATGTGGTTTATATAATACAATGTACTTTATGTAACACAGGCTCTTACATTGGAGAAACCGGCCAAAACATGCATTTAAGGATGAATTTACACAGTCATTCAATAAGAAAGCATAATGAAGACAGTTATTGTAGCCCAGTAGGACACCATTTTAGCCAGAACGATCAATCCATCCAAAACTTAAAAGTCTCAATACTCAGAGGAAAATTTAAAAGCATCCAAGAGAGAAAAGCATTTGAAATAAAGATGATCACATTCTTCAACACTAAAAACACAGGACTTAATACAGACTTGGGTTTTCTAACACATTATCAGAATTTCATGTGATTTTTTTTTCTCTTATATCATAACAGACTTAGCACTCTTAGTCAGGTGCTCTGCTTTTTCATGTATATATTGATGTAAATGTTTTTCTAGTATGTGTATATATGTTTCCTTTGCTATGTTGTGTTTATTCCCCCTATATGTATTTACCTGATGATGTCAGATGCTGTTTCCACTCTATCTGCATCTGCTGTTATTATTCAAACTGAGGGTTCCATCTCATGTAGTATTGCTTGAGACTTGATAAACGGAGGTTAAACCTCTCGAAAGCTCGTCATTATAAATAAGACGTTTGTCCAATACAAAAGGTTATTAAATTATATTGCAATACTCATTATTAATCTATATATATAGATTAATAATTACTAAATTACTAGATTGGTGGACATTCACGGCTGCTTCACTCTTCAATTAATATATATATATATATATAAATAAATAAATATATATATATATATATATATATATATATATATATATATATATATATATATATATATTATAGACGGTGCAACTCCTAAGTCTAACCCTTACCCTAAAAAATTACCAAATTCTTGGCGCAGCAATGTTGTGCCACCTAGTGGCTGCTTCACGCCACTGCTAGCGGAGATGAAACAGGAACGGTGCTGAACTTCTACTAAAAAAAATAATATTTAATCTCATATGTAACTATAATTAAACAGAGAGGAATCATATCTAATCAGTATGTATAGGTATGTAATATACCTATGTATTTATTTAAAAATTCTATTTTTACTGCCTAACATTATACAAAAAGTCCCTGTGTGGGTCTGTCCTCTGCAGTGTATGCAGACACAGACTTTGTAGTGCTGTATGCGACGTGTAGTGTCCTAGCCCAACAGGGACCCTGTCTCTGATGCATGTTTTCAGAGATGTGGTCCGTGATAGGCTGGGTCACCACACTGCACATCAAGCCCTACAGAGTTAGTGTCTACATATGCTGCAGTGGGCAGACCCATACAGGCACTATAATTATGGGTTTGGGCAGTAAAAACAGAGCTTTCAATTGCTCCAAAGTAAAATAAACTATATACAAGTAAATTAATACATTGCTATATTACATATACAGTAAAATCCATAACCCTTTTATATCCCTTTAACTTTACTTCTCTTACTAGTCATGGTGGCTCTTAATTCTTTAATTAAATTAACATTTTTTTATTAACAAAGTAGAATAGCATCCTACTAAATAATACATTAACGAGCAAACTTTTCTTCCTCTTATCTCCTGCCACATGATGCCTGGTTGGATTAGATGGTATATGGGGAACACTCTCATCTCTGATTGGCTCTGCTGTTTCTTTATTGCATATTATTTGCAGTTGCAATATTTTGAAATTAATTATTGTTATGTTATAGTTTTAGCATTCTGGTTTCAACATTTTTGTTAAAGTGAATCGTGTCAAAGGAACCAAACTGGGGTTACCTGTATTTGCTTCTATATTTTTTAAAACATTGCAAAGCCTGCACTTTGTAGGCTAAACACTAGAGGTCAGCACAAGAGCAATATCCATCACTGACAATATCTTGAATGAAAAGTTCTGCAGCGTTACACTTAGGTTTTAATAACGGTCAAACAAACAGAGCCTATGTTATGAGTATCTATCAGCAAGATGTGTCAATGTGTTTTTATTTTCCCACAAAATTATATAATTTAGTTTGAAATACTATTATACTGCAGCTCCTCTCTGTCAATCACTTCACCGGCTTCCCATTGCCTATAGAATCAAATCTTGACCCTAACATATAGAGCCCTAAACCACAGTGCACCCCCTTATACCTCTGCTTTTGTTTCAACATACACTCCCACACAATTGTAAAAAAGCATATAAGCTTCAACCTTAAAACACACAATTGCACACTATACAACTTAATATCACTCACACCCACAATCTACAGTACAACACACAGACACCACTTGACTGAACAAATTGCTTTCACACTGCCATCTTGCATTTGTCACCCTTGTGTATCACACCCAAACCCTTTAGGTTGTAGGTTTGTAGGTTTTTACTACTCAGTTCTGAAATACTTTTTTTTTATAGGTGGTGCAGCGCCAAGACTTTGTTCAATTTTCTTGTAACCCTAACTCCTAACCCTAAACTCTAAGTCATAACTGTGGGAGCTTTTTTTTTTGCTCTGGCTACATATCCATTTCAATACTAAGTCCTACAAACATCAAAGTAAAGTGTTGAACGCACACATGAGCTGTTCCACCCATCTACATAAACCATGTCCCATGGCAGAGAAGAAATAAAAATTATAAGAGTTTAAGACACCACTGCTGATCAGCCCTATGAACCGAGAGAGGAAGAGAACCCCTAGGCATTCCCTCTCCGACTCACCCTATCGCTATTGACAACTATAACCATTGGGGTCTATTGAGACGCACATGGCACATACCTATTAATCCTGTGCCATGAAGGTCCTTAAAGGACCTCTGTGGCTCCTAAATATTAACCCTGTAAAGGACACCCAAGTTACCTAAAATGTAATCCCCTAACTACCATGGGGTCTATATAGACCCCCATGGTAAAATAAACATAATCCCTAATGTGGCATGGGGGTCCTCATGGACAAGCATCCACACAGAAAAAAATAAATTAAGATCTAATAATGACAAAAAAAACTACATTACAAAAATAAACAACTAAAGTGCAAAATAATAAAAAAACACATTGCAATAAAACAAAAGAGAACAGAAAATAATAAAACATGTTTACTGTTAAATAAAAAAGTTAAAATAAATAAAATTAAATAAATTAAATAAAAATAACTTACCGAATATACTTGAGTATAACCCGACCCGAGTATAAGCCAAGGCACCTATTTTACCACAAAATACTGGGAAAAATGAGTGACTTGAGTATAAGCCGAGGGTGGGAAATGTGCTGCCCCCTGTGTCCCTCTTGTGCCCTCTGTGTCCCTCTCTTGTGTGCCCTCTGTGCCCCTTCATTGTGTCCCCTCTCTCTCTCCCCTGTGTCTTCCACGCTCTCCCTCCCGTGTTTCTCTTGTCTCCCCTCCATCTTCTGTGTCTCTTCCCCCCTCCCTCCTGCCCCTGTATCTCTTCCACCCCGCTCCCTCGCCTGTGTCTCTTCTCCCCTCTCCCTCCCCTGTGTCTCTTCCCCCCTCCCTCCCTTCCCTGTGTCTCTTCCCCCCTCTCCCTCCCCTGTGTCTCTTCCCCCCCCTCTCCCTCCCCTGTGTCTCCTTCCCCCTCTCCTTTGTGTCTTTTTCTCTCCCCCTCCCTTATCATCCCCCTCATCCTCGTCCCTCAACCCCCCTCCTCATCCTCCCTTCTCATTCTCAATCCCCCTCCTCATCCTCCCTCCTCATCCTCTCTCCTTAAACCCCCTCCTCATCCTCAACCCCCCTCCTCAACCCCCCTCCGCATCCTCAACCCCCCTCCTCATCCTCAACCCCCCTTCTCAACCCCCCTCCTCATCCCCCCTTCTCAACCCCCCTCCTCATCCTCCCTCCTCAACCCCCCTCCTCATCCTCCCTCCTCAACCCCCTTCTAATCCTCAACCCCTCTCCTCAACCCCCCTCCTTATCCTCCCTCCTCAACCCCCCTCCTCATCTTCAACTCCCCTCCTCAAACCCGCACCTTATCCTCCCTCCTCAACCTCCCTCCTCAACCCCCCTCCTCATTATTTTACCCCTCTCTAATTACCTCCCCCTCTCCCTTTCCCCTCTCTTACCTTCCATCAGCTGCCCCTCTCTCTTTCGGCTGTGTCGGGACCTGGCCAATGCTAATGACATGACGCGCATGTGACATCACGTCATTAGCATATGTCCCGACACAACCAAAGGACGCGCGGTGGAGCGGAGGAGCAGCTGATGGAATGTAAGAGAGGGTAAAGGAAGAGGGGGAGGTAATTAGAGAGGGGTAAAGTGATAAGTAGGGAGGATGAGAAGGGGGGCTGAGGTTGAGGTGGGGGGTTGAGGTTAAGGAGGGGGGTTGATGATGAGGAGGGGGGTTGAGTAAGGGGGTTGAGGAGGGAGGATGAGGAGGATGATAAAAGAGGGGGAGGGAAAGAGACATGAGGGAGAGTGAGGAAAGAGACACAGGGGAGGGAGAGGGGGGAAAGAGACACAGGGGTGGAGAGACATGGGGGCGAAAAGAGACACAGGGTAACTCGAGTATAAGCCGAGGGGGCCCTTTTCAGCCTTAAAAAAAGAGCTGAAAACCACATCCTCTTCTATCTTGATGGCAGCCATCTTATTCTTGGCCTTTGAAATGTCCCTCCTCCTAAAAAGACTGATGCTCTATAATAAAAACAAAAAGATTTGACCTAATGGTGCTCCCCTGCCACAAATGGTAAAACCCCCATAATAGTTAGGGGTCTACTTAACATACCATGGGGGTTCTTTAAGGACCTCTGCAATATAGTATATTTATTAGGAGCCTCACAGGACCCCTGTGGATAGGTAATGACCTTTATTGTTAGGTTAATACAGTGGATATAAAAAGTCGACACACCCCTGTTAAAATGTCAGGTTTCTGTGCTGTAAAAAAATTAGACAAAGATAAATCATTTCAGAACTTTGTCCACCTTTAATGTGACCTATAAACTATACAACTTAATTGAAAAACAAACAGAAATCTTTTAGGTAGAGGGAAGAAAAAATCTAAAAATAAATAGTATGGTTGCATAAGTATGCACACCCTTAAATTAATACTTTGTTGAAGCACCTTTTGATTTTATTACAGCACTCAGTCTTTTTGGGTATGAGTCTATCAGCATGGCACATTTTGACTTGGCAAGATTTGCCCACTCTTCTTTGCAAAAACACTCCAAATCTGTCAGATTGCGAGGGCATCTCCTGTGCATAGCCCTCTTCAGATCAAAGATTTTCAATCGGATTCAGGTCTGGGCTCTTCTTCTGGTGAAGCTTTTCCTTTGTTGATTTGGATGTATGCTTTGGGTCGTTGTCATGCTGAAAGATGAAGTTCCTCTTCATGTTCAGCTTTCTAGCAGAAGCCTGAAGGTTTTGTGCCAATATTGACTGGTATTTGGAACTGGTTATAATTCCCTCTATCTTAACTAAGGCCCCAGTTCCAGCTGAAGAAAAACAGTCCTAAAGCATGATGCTGCCACCACCATGCTTCACTGTGGGTATGGTGTTCTTTTGGTGATGTGCAGTGTTGTTTTTGCGCCAAACATATCTTTTGGAATTATGGCCAAAAAGTTCAACCTTGGTTTCATCAGAGCATAACACCTTTTCCCACATGCTTTTGGGAGACATCAGATGTGTTTTTGCAAAATGTAGCCTGGCTTGGATGTTTTTCTTCGTAAGAAAAGGTTTTCGTCTTGTCACTCTACCCCATAGCCCAGACATATGAAGAATACGGGAGATTGTTGTCACATGTACCACACAGCCAGTACTTGCCAGATATTCCTGTAGCTCCTTTAATGTTGCTGTAGGCCTCTTGATAGCCTCCCAGACAAGTTTTCTTCTTGTCTTTTCATCAATTTTGGAGGGAGCTCCAGTTATTGGTAATGTCACTGTTGTGCCATATTTTCTCCACTTGATGATGACTGTCTTCACTGTGTTCCATGGTATATCTAATGCCTTGGAAATTCTTTTGTACCCTTCTCCTGACTCATACCTTTTAACAATGAGATCCCTCTGAAGCTTTGGAAGCTCACTGTGGACCATGGCTTTTGCTGTGGGATGCGACTAAGAAAATTTCAGGAAACACCAACTAGAGCAGCTGAACTTGATTTGGGGTTAATCAGAGGCGCTTTAAATGATGGCAGGTGTATGCTGACTCCTATTTAACAAGATTTGGAATGTGATTGCTTAATTCTGAACACAGCTACATCCCCAGTTATAAGAGGGTGTGCAGACTTATGCAACCACATTTTTTTTTCTTCCCTCCACCTAAAAGATTTCAGTTTGTTTTTTCAATTGAGTTGTACAGTTTATAGGTCACATTAAAGGTGGACAAAGTTCTAAAATGATTTATCTTTGTCTAATTTTTTTACAGCACAGAAACCTGACATTTTAACAGGGTTGTGTAGACTTTTTATATCCACTGTATGTAGATGCCAAAGGGTTCCTTAAATGACCCCCATGGCCTATGGGTTACATTTGTGTGTCACTGGGTCTATTAGGGACTCCCATAGTAGGTGTTAATAGCTAGGTGCCATTGGGGTCTTAAAAACCCTTGTGGTTATTGGAATTAGTAGGAATCATGGGTTAGTGGGGAGAGAACCACCAAAGGTACTCTTTTGCTCATGGGAGGAGGGCAACCTTTGGGAAACAGTGATCACAACACAGTGTCATAAAAAAAAACATAACTGTAATGGGCCAACAAAAACTCTTAATTTTAAAAGGGCAGATTTTAGCAGTCTAAGGGCAGCAATACGAAGTATAGACTGGGACAGAGAACGGACGGGTAAAAATACTGAACATAAATGGACAACGATTAAATCCTTACTAAATATACATACACATCGGCATATACCATGTGGAAATAAAAGTAAAAGGAGTAAATTACATCCAACATGTCTTAACAATGATTTAAACATCAAGATACAGAGTAAAAAACAAGCATTTATGTTATACAAACAAGAGGGGACAGAGACTGATTTACGGGAGTACAAGGAAATCAACAAGGCAGCAGCAATTAGACTGGCTAAAATAGATGGACTAAAGTATTTTTCAACCTCAATTAATATGTATCTATGTAAATATGAATCTCTTGGGTTTCCTTCAGTATGGGAGGTGGAAAGCCATGGAGTTCCCCCATTTACTGTACTGTAAATGGGAGTATCCTGGGTATCCCTGGGCTTATAGGGAGTAGGGGTACTGGGGAGGGATAATTCACATTGCCCAAGTATGTGTAGTATTAGGGTTTTGTTTGCATGTTGTTAATCCCTCAGTATGTTACTAGCATGAAGAACCATTCAAAGCAATTGGAATCGTTTGGAGGAAAATTCAAATGTGGCAGGTCACCATAAACAGCTTGCACAGCTCAGTTATGCTATTCGGCTGTTCCTTCACACAGCACTGAAGTTTCTTTAGATTAGAATGCATAGGTAGTGATGTCTGATGTAATGTACAGTCATAAATGCCCTCATAAAAGATTATAATGGGACACTAAGATGTCCATAATTGAAATTAGATACCTACATTCATTATTTTGATATAAAAGAGGATTCATTGGTAAAAAGAGAGAAATTCCTTTACAAAATTCATGGATTGCGCTGGAGGCCACTCAGGTTTGTGCTAACAGGAAGAGTCCCTTAACCCTGCTGGGCCAAGGGTACAGGCTACTGTGATGTTACTGGCTGGGGAGGAGCAATATATGCTTTTCTTTTTTTCTTATTTCTCTCTTATTCTTGTTTCCTTTTTTGTTCTTTGTGTTTCCATATCTTTAATGCTCTACTTCATAGACCAGCAGCAGTGTGGCACAATTCAGTTCATGTCACTATCCCTGTCCTGCCACAATGCCCCTGGTGGTGTTTGTAGGTGCCTGGTGGTCTCGTTCATGGGTGCTATTAGGAGTCTCTTTCATGAACACAGTTGTGTTGTGTACTTTAATTAACATAGGAGCCCAAGCCATGCCAATTTGGTACCCAAAAGGCAAGACACAGTGTTGCTCCTCCCTGTGCTGCTGTTTCTAGGTCACCCTGGCAAAGCGAGGGGGCAGGGAGCTGGATTGCTGTTTGATGATGTTCGTAATGGTTTCCATATTTAGTCTGTAGTGATGGGACACGACTAAGGTGCTGCCCAACCTTAAATAAGAATCTAAATCCCTGTGGGTCATGAAAGAAAAACAACGAATAAGTCTGAATTTGCACTTCTCTTTTTTGGGGACCAAGCCTCGCTACCTATTTTACCTTCTTTACAACTTTTTCTTTCATGACCTACAGGGATTCTGGTTCTGTTTTGTCAAGGGAGCTTTTTGTGCCAAGAGGTTTTCATCTGGCAAGAGGACATCCCTTGAGGTTAGAAGTAAAAAGATTCCACCTTATAAAACAAAAGGGTTCTTCACAGTAAGGGTGGTTATACTGTGGAATTGTTTACCAAAGTAGGTGGTGACAGTGGATTCAATAGACTTTAATAAGTCTATTTACTAACTTTAAAAAGGGATTGGATATATTTTTAAATAAAAATGGCATTAAGGGCTATCCTGGATAACTAAAGAGAGAGTATTGACCCAGGGAGGAATCCGAACGCCAGTATCTGGGGTCAGGAAGTAATTTTATTTTTGTTTCCCTTGTTAATACTGTGGATATACAAAGTCTACACACCCCTGTTAAAATGTCAGGTTTCTGTGCTGTAAAAAAATTAGACAAAGATAAATCATTTCAGAACTTTGTCCACCTTTAATGTGACCTATAAACTGTACAACTCAATTGAAAAACAAACTGAAATCTTTTAGGTGGAGGGAAGAAAAAAAAAAAGAAAAATAATATGGTTGCATAAGTCTGCACACCCTCTTATAACTGGAGATGTAGATGTGTTCAGAATTAAGCAATCACATTCCAAATCGTGTTAAATAGGAGTCAGCATACACCTGCCATCATTTAAAGTGCCTCTGATTAACCCCAAATGAAGTTCAGCTGCACTAGTTGGTCTTTTCTGAAATGTTCTTAGTCGCATCCCACAGCAAAAGCCATGGTCCACAGAGAGCTTCCAAAGCATCAGAGGGATCTCATTGTTAAAAGGTATCAGTCAGGAGAAGGGTACAAAAGAATTTCCAAGGCATTAGATATACCATGATACACAGTAAGACAGTCATCATCAAGTGGAGAAAATATGGCACAACAGTGACATTACCAAGAACTGGAGCTCCCTCCAAAATTGATGAAAAGACGAGAAGAAACTGGTCTGGTAGGCTACCAAGAGGCCTACAGCAACATTAAATGAGCTGCAGGAATATCTAGCAAGTAGTACATGGCTGTGTGGTACATGGGACAACAATCTCCTGTATTCTTCATATGTCTGAGCTATGGCGTAGGGGGCAAGATGAAAGTCTTTTCTTACGAAGAAAAACATCCAAGCCAGGCTACATTTTGCAAAAACATGTCTGAAGTCTCCCAAAAGCATGTGGGAAAAGGTGTTATGGTCTGATGAAACCAAGGTTGAACCTTTTGGCCATAATTCCAAAAGATATGTTTGGCGTAAAAACAACACTGCACATCACCAAAAGAACACCATACCCACAGTGAAGCATGGTGGTGGCAGCATCATGCTTTAGGACTGTTTTTCTTCAGCTGGAACTGGGGCCTTAGTTAAGATAGAGGGAATTATGAACAGTTCCAAATACCAGTTAATATTGGCACAAAACCTTCAGGCTTCTGCTAGAAAGCTGAACATGAAGAGGAACTTCATCTTTCAGCATGACAACGACCCAAAGCATACATCCAAATCAACAAAGGAATGGCTTCACCAGAAGAAGATAAAAGTTTTGGAATGGCCCAGCCAGAGTCCAGACCTGAATCCGATTGAAAATCTGTGGGGTGATCTGAAGAGGGCTGTGCACAGGAGATGCCCTCGCAATCTGACAGATTTGGAGTGTTTTTGCAAAGAAGAGTGGGCAAATCTTGCCAAGTCAAAATGTGCCATGCTGATAGACTCATACCCAAAAAGACTGAGTGCTGTAATAAAATCAAAAGGTGCTTCAACAAAGTATTAGTTTAAGGGTGTGCATACTTATGCAACCATATTATTTTATTTTTATATTTTTTCTTCCCTCTACCTAAACGATTTCAGTTTGTTTTTCAATTGACTTGTACAGTTTATAGGTCACATTAAAGGTGGAAAAAGTTCTGAAATTATTTATCTTTGTCTCATTTTTTTACAGCACAGAAACCTGACATTTTAACAGGGGTGTGTAGACTTTTTATATCCACTGTATTTGCGGTTCTGTTTGCTTCCTCTGGATAACAATTAATCCACATATTTCGAAATCAAAGGATAGCTTCAAAGGTTAAACTTGGACTAAATGTTTTTTTCAACCTCAATTACTATGTAACTATATATGATAGATAAATTCGGAAAAAAATAATTTATTAATATACTAGTGACTTGCCCATCAAAAATGACAGGGCAATAAAATTTGAAGCCATGGTAATGCTGTTTGAGACATAATTGAAACCGTTTTGTACTGTGAGGACCTTTGGCGCTCATTGCGAGGCTTGCGCTGAGTGCATTCAGCGCTCATCGCATGCCTCGCAATGAGCGTCTTGGGTGTTCATTGCGAGCCTCAGGACCTTCGGCGCTCATGGCGAGGCTTGAGTTGAGTGCCTTCAGCGCTCATTGCGAGCCTCTCCTGTCGTGTACTTTTGGTCCTCTGAGAGAGTTATATACTTCTATGTATATGTAAAGTAATAATTATTGATTTATTCCATTAATTAAGAATTAATTATTTATGCAATAAATTAATATACTTTATTTATAATTGATATATGCAGCGAGCAATAGGTTGAAGAGCTAACAATCTGTTTGTATTTTGCGTCTGCATAGAATATACATTGTGAGTGTTAGTGCCCTGCTTATAATGTGTAATGAATGTTTGAAGTGTGCTGCATTCTAAATAGGCTGCGTGCGCGATGTAAAGCTGTTGGTTTATTGTGTAAAGCCGCATTGTATAGTCGTAATGTTATTAATGTGTTACGCGTCTTGTGAGCATTTTCGGGCTTTTGTAATAGTGTATTTTGTAGGTCGTATTGTGATGTGTAAAGTGCTACGCGGTTTGCAGTGTTTTGCGCGGTCCGGGGTCGTGTAGCCTCGTTTTAATTTTATTTGGCGGCCATTTTTTTCCTTGCTTAGGCAATTTTCGTGTGGCGAAAATCGGCTAAATTGAGTGAAATTAGCGTTCCACCTCACTCACAGACGTCCTGGCTGTTGCCCCATGCTGTCTGTGATGTTTTGGGGAATTTTTTGCGGGTGTATTTAGTGTGATTTTGGGGTTTTTGTTCAGACGCTAATCTCGTACATTTTTGCATCTCGTATCTTTTTTTTTTTCAAAGTCCTGCGTCTCGTAATTTTATTTTCAAAGTCCCGCTTCTCGTATTTTAATGGTTTGCGTCGCTTCACGAGGCTCACATTGACTAAGTGCTACGATTTAGCGGCTCACCTCGCTTCGCGAGGCTCGCAGCAATGAGCGCCTTTGTCGCTCATCGGCTTAGTGCTACTGTTTAACGTCTCACCTTGTAGCGATAAGCGCCTTTGGCGTTAATCGGCTAAGTCCTACACGTTAACGGCTCACCTTACTTTGCTTCGCGAGGCGCTCATCAGCTAAGTGCTACGGTTTAACGGCTCACCTCGCTTCGCGAGGCTCGCAGCGATAAGCGCCTTCGTCGCTCATCAGCTAAGTCCTACACGTTAACGGCTCGCCTCGCTTCACAAGGCTCGGCATTGTATAGTCGTAATGCGGCGCTCATCACCTTAGTCGTACGCACCACGCAAAGCGTGACGACGTCTCGCGGTTTGACAACTATTATATGTGATACATTTTTAAGCAGTGTATTCTGTGTGTCCTAGAGCTGCCAAGCCTGAAGTAATAGCAGGCAAGTGGAATATTTTGTTTTAACCCTGAGCTTGTGCCATAGAAAACAAACCTCTTGATGTCACTAGTTCTTAGAATTTGCTTGTTTTCATCGAAAACTTATATGTCTGCAATTTATAGATTGATCACTAGGGGGAGCACATGTGCAATATTAATTTGTTACTGCCATTCTCTTGGTTCTAAAACTGCTATTTTGTTACACTGATTACAGAATATAAAATGATATACCTACTGTACATAGCCCATACTGTCTACTGGTAGAGTATGAGCAGATTTAATATTTGATGTTTGTATTGTGTAAAAACTATAAACATTTTATTACCGCCCGAAACAAAAGAATCCATGTTAGTTATACTATGATTTTAAGACTTACAGCTTGTGCATATTGTGTGATAAACACATTTTACATTTAGACCTTAGAATAAGATAAGCTACATGTGTAAAATTCAAATGGACTAGTTGTTTGAACAAAAAAAACATGTGGTATGAAAAAAGGGAGAGATTCATTTACAGAATTCAAGCAAAAGGATGACTTTCTAAACACTTTAGGGGGTTTCAGACAGTCTGCAATGCCATCCTGCTATGAAATTATTCACCGCACCTAAACAGATTACAGCTACAAGTGCACTTTAATTCTATAAACTATATATACTAGTAACCTGCCCTTTATAGCTGACGGTGTCATATGTTATGTTCAATTGTCTGTGCTGTCTCTATCTTGCCTGTCTCGGTATGTCCATGTCTCTCTGTGTGCTGTCTCTCTCTCTCTGTGCACTGTCTCTCTATCTGTGTGCTGTCTCTGAGCTCTGTGTGCTCTGTCTCTCTCCCTCCCTCGCCCTCCTTTCCTTTCCCTCTCTCCTTCCCTCCCTCTCTCTCCTTTCCTTTCCCCCTCTCCCTCCCTTCATTTATCTCTCTCTCTGTCTCTATCGCCCTCCCTCTTCCCCCCTCTCTCCCTTCTCCTCCGTCTCTCCCTCTCCCTCTCTCTCACCCTCTCTCTCTCCCTTACTTTCTCTCTCCCTCCCTTCTTCGCTCCCCCTCTTGCTCTCTCCCTCTATCTTTCTCCCCCTCTTGCTTTCTCTCCCCCTCTCTCTCCTTTTCTCTCCCTCCCTTCGTCTCTCGTTCCCTTTCTTTTTCCCTTCTTTTCTCTCTCTCCCTCTTTTTCTGTCTCACCCCTCTCTCCTCCCCTCTGTCTTCCCCTCTCTCCCCCTCTGCCACCTTACCACTCTGCCTTCCTCTCCTCCCACTCTCTCTCCATCCCTTTCTCTCTCCTTTTCTCCTTTTTCTCTCCCCACCTCTCCTCCTTCTCTTTCGCTCTCCCTTCTTCTCACTCTCTCCTCTTTTTCCCTCCCTCTCTTCCTCCGTCTCCCTCTCTCCCTCCCTTTCTTTCTCTCTCCCTCCCTCTCTCTCTTCCCCTTTCTCTCCCCCTCTGTCTCTCCCCCTCTCTCCCTCCTTCTGCCTCCCTCCCTATTTACACACAGACAGATAGATAGATAGATAGATAGATAAATAGATAGATAGATAGAGACATATATAGATAGAGACATAGATAGATAGATAGATAGATAGATAGATAGATAGATAGATAGATAGATAGATAGATAGATCGATAGATAGAGACATAGATAGATAGATAGATAGATAGATAGATAGATAGATAGATAGATAGATAGATAGATAGATAGATAGATAGATAGATGGATAGATAAATAGATAGATAGATAGATAGATAGATAGATAGATAGATAGATAGATAGATAGATAGATAGATAGATAGATAGATCGATAGATAGAGACATAGATAGATAGATAGATAGATAGATAGATAGATAGATAGATAGATAGATAGATAGATAGATAGATAGATAGATGGATAGATAAATAGATAGATAGATAGATAGATAGATAGATAGATAGATAGATAGATAGATAGATAGATAGATAGACAGATAGATGTACACAAATACACATATATATTCCACCAGCAGTCACTAGTTGTACAGTCACTTGAGCAGATTCACCATGCTATCAAATGTGCTACAATGACAGCAATGGAAATCTCCCCTATACTAAATAGACATCACATCCCCTGTGTTGATTAGTGAACAGCAATGGTAGTAGAGGAGAGTCTTGGCATGGCATAAGGCAACAGTGAAGCTAGTAAATGTAGGGTCTTGGAGCAAAATAATTTGTGGGTCTCCTTATTTAAATATACAATTTTTCCTGAAACGCTCAATAAAAAAAACTAGATTTTTTTTTTTATAATTTTCTATACTATCCTAATAAATGAAGAGTCCACATTTACCCCAAGGGTTTCCTGGTGATCCAGTGGTTAGGATTTGGTGCTTTCACTACTGTGATCTGGGTTCAATTCCAGTCAGGGAACCAATAGGCCACACCACCCTGAAGCAATACATGGTTGGGCCTGGTCAGTATTTGGATGGGAGATCACCTAGGAGTGCAAGGAGCTGTATGCTGTGGCCCACTGGAGAAGAAACTGGCAGCCCAATCCAGTATTCCCTGCAATAAATACGAAGTGGATCAGCATGGTGTGTTCCGGACATGACTGATTGATGTAAACACAACACACACTGCCTGTAGAAGTAAGCTTCTACTATGTAATGGGCCCAGTGCTTTGCACCAGCTGCACCTACAGTAGCAATACTCCTGAGAAACTTGATGGAAAAGGTTGTGATAGGTAAACTAATGAGGAGAGAAAAGTTTGATCGAGGGGAAAAAAGAAAAAGATCAAGTTACTATTAATACAGAGCAAATTGTATTTATTTTAAACTACGATGTGTTTATTACACAGACAAGTTTCAATCCTTCAGGGTCAGTTTGTGCTTTTAGAATAAAATCCCTGATGGTTGAAGTCTACTGGAATGTGGATTACATATTCTGAGAGATGTATTTGGGGATGTAAAGAGTGCACTTGTCTGATGTCAGAATCTTCAATTTTATTACAAAAATTGGTTAAAAATAATGCGGAAGCTAATTAAGATATAAGGGCACCTTGGGGATTTTCAAGAAGCGTACATGGCATTTAGAATTCCTTTCCATAATATAATAATGAGATCCAGACATGTTCTTATTTTTTAATACATTCATTTGATTAAGATTTTGTAAAATTTTACAACATTAATACATTTTGTATAAAAGAAAGCAGATCAAGTCTTCTTCTACCTTATATCCCAATAAGCCAGCCTCAACCACCAAAACAAATAAGGGTTATTTCCCTCCCAGGAATAATAGACAAAGAGGTATGGAGAATCAAGTCTTCAGCACTGCTGTGGTATTTCTGTGGAGGTAATGAGGGGTGTGATGGAACAGGGTCAACTGGACCAGAATTGGGAGCACTACTTGTTAGACTCGATCAACTGGATTCCCTCTTAAACTAAATGGACCCCCATGGCACCAAGGGGTTAAATAGGAATACCATGGAGTTAATAAATCAGTGCCATGTGGGTCTCAGTAGACCCCCATGATTATTAGTATTAGTGGGGATTGGGGGCTGGAATCCTGGGGGTTCCCTTCTCCATGTGGTAGGAGGGATTCCCCGGGGTTCTCTTCAGTCTTGTAGAGGAGAATCCTGTGGAATCCCCCAAGTATATGTTCTATTCGGTGCACTTATTAACCCCTAAATTGTGTTGTATATAAGAAATCAAGCTGAGGGGTTATGGTGCTTTCAGCATCAGATCTGACACCTGATTTATTTTCTGTGGCATTTATCAGCCTCTAAGGTTGGTGTTCATGACCCAAGCACAGCCCAGGTGATATGTTTCCTTTACTTGTTGGATGAAAATATTTACCTGTAAACACAATGACGGATGACCGTAAAATATAAATAAATAATTTAAAAAAACTATTGAGGGGAGGAGCCAGGTCAGAGGCATTACCTACTACACTCTGAACCCATGTCCAGGTCCTACTGTGATGGTACCACCATAGGGTAGGGATTCACCCACTTTACCACTGACCATTAGCACACCATCATCTAAACCACAACCATAAACGTACTAACAGTTCAATTCAACCTAGCATTAACCCCTTTCCTTCCTTATACCAGGATGGGAGTGTGGATACCAAACTTGTGGCTATCTAGGGGTAGAATGACGCAGAGGTGTGAAGAGAGCCTATAAAAGACTCCAGCCACTTTCTCTGACATCTCCCCATCAAGGGACACCTCACCCCAACCCAGGGGAGGTGTAAAAAGACCTTAAGTATGCATAAGTTTAGGTAGTAAAAAGGGCTGATTTATAGTATGTAAATTGCATAGATCACCATTTTAAGCAATTGGAATGCCTTGGAGGGAAATTTGAGAGGAACAGGTCACTGTCAATTGCAAAACTTGCAAATTTTTGCCTATTCAGCGCTGCTTTGGCACATCATTTAAAAATAGGGTGATTTTAATCGACAAAGTTAAGGTGCATCTTGTACCGTAACTCCCTGCAGAAAAGATTACGATGGGACCCTAAATATTTAATGCTTGGCAAATGAATCTTAGAGATTTTTCAGTTTGGCACCATGTGTGAAAAAGATGGACACCCCTGAGTTACAGGGAACTACACTTGATAGATACATTCACTGTGGAATAAATTAGAATGACATTTAGAAAGGTAAAAAAAATGTACAATATATAAATGTCACAACATTATCATGGCTTTTGTTTAAGGAGGTGCAATGTATAAATATATACTCTTTTTAAGCCCATATTCAGTGTGTACCAGAGCTGCCACACCAGAAGTTATAGCAGGCAAGTGGAATATTTTTAACCTGGAGCTTAATTCTTGTGCCATATAAAACAAACCTCTTGATGTCACTAATTCTTAGAATCTGGTCCCATTTTCAAAGAAAGATGAAATGTCTGCAATTTAAATATTGATCACTGGGGTGAACATGATTTAAATCTCCTATTTTGTCACAATTATTTAAGAGCAAAATGGATATTATATGTAGTGTACATAGTCCATGCTGTCTATCCACTGGTAAATACCAACAGGTTTGGTATTGTGCGGCTTGCATTGTGTAAAAACTAGCAAAATATTATTACCCAATGATTACAGCCAGGACACATCTCCTGGTCAGTTCTTCTTTTATTAAATCACTCAGCAAAAAAAGCCAAGTTTTTGGGACCTTCTGTCTCTACCTCCATAGCAGAAAGCCCTCATCTGGCAATCACATAGCACTTCTACTGGTAGTACATCTGGCTTCTCCCACATTCTCAATCTTTTACGTCTAGGTAGTCAATATTTCAACCCACCATCTTCCAGAGCCCATATGGCCAACATGTGATCTGCTGCCTGCTTCCCACAGTGCATGATCATGTACAGTGACAAGGGGGGAATTGCTGCATGTCATACGAGATAACTTGTAAAATGTGTCTTGTGTAAAAGGCTTTGGTGAATGTAGCTGTTTACTCTCAGTTCTGACTTTAATTATTACAGGTCCCTCACTTTGGAATATCCCAGCTCTATTTTACTTTGGCTCTGCTCCAGTACAACGTTACAAGCCATAAAGTAAAATATAAAAGAAAAGGATTATGGCAAGACAGCTGATATTGGTAGATTAGAGATCCAGAGTGAACCCTGGCACTTATATGATGTGTGTATGTGTTGTGTAAAATGTCACGTGATTTTTTTTGGCAAGCTCTTTAGCCAAGTAAGTTTGGATGCTCCCCAGCACAAAAGGATAGGAAATCTCCATTCTACTAATTACTAAAGAACAAGTAACAAAGAGTCCTACTCACTGTGGAAGAGTAGCATAGATAGCCTGATATAGGTATTGGATAAAATGATCTTTAAGGAAATTGTATACAATGAAAATCACATCAGACATATTGCCTTTGTTCCTAGCAGGATTAGAAATATGAGGGAATAAGAGGAACATTGGATTCATAAACAATTCTGTTGTTTGCATTTGCCAATCTCATTGCAATAGTAGCCCCGAATAAATAACCAACCCACTCCCTCAAGCTACAGGCAGAATCCCCAATGATATATAAGATTCTCTAAAAATGCCTTTATGTTCCTTGTTTATACTACTGCTATTTTCAGTTTGTAATGTGCTTTCATATGCAGGTAAGGTATTCCCAAACTGAGGACCCATTCCAATCTTTCACGTAGCTAAGTAAAAAGCTCTCTCGTAACTGTGGGAGATTTTTTTTCTCAAGCTACGGAGATAGAGAGGAATTAAATTCCAACCCTCCATAAGTTAGTAATCACACATCAATTCTGTTCTCACATTGCTCTCTAGCCGTAAAGTGTACATGCAGCCTGCTGCAAGGCACTCTGAACACTGCTAGCCCTAATACATCCCCCATCCCCCATTTATCTATATAAACCCCTGTCATGACAGGGAATGGAGTTAATAATCCCTAATGATCCCTCTGCCGATAACCCTCTACCACCATCAGTCTAGGGATTCCTCGATTTAAATTATTCTAAATTGGAACTCTAGGTATTCCCACCTCCTACGCTGAAGGGAACCCCCCAGAATTCCCTCCCCGATCCCCAAATATACAAAAAACTATGGGGGTCTATATAGATCCCCATGGCATTATATATAGATCCACATAGCATTTATATGTTGCCTAACAATTAAATCTTGCTATGTGAGTCCCTAAAGGACCTTCATGGTACTCAAAATTAACCACTTTGAGGACCTTCATGGCACTGACAGTTAACCCCAATGCCATGGAGGTCTTTACAGGCATTTAACTATAGGATATAATTATGTCAAGGAGGTCCTGCAAGGCACCAATCATTAACCTCTATGCCATGAAGGTCCAGAGCATCTACAATTAACCATACATCCAGTGGAGCTAGTGAATGGAGGGCCCCGGTACAAAAATTGTTTTTTATATGTATATTATATGCATTTAATTAGCTAATTGTTTCTGTAGTATAGTGAGCCTCCTTTGCCGTACAAGCTCATTATCTTAATGTGGTATTCTTAGGGTGAATTCCTTGAATTCTTAGGTAGTGTTATCCCTCCTTTGCCAGCCCTTCTTCTCTCAGGGGCAGGGAATCCTAAATAAAGTCACTGTGTGTGATGTGTGTGGTGGGTTCTCTCTCTTTGCTGTCTGTCTGTGTGCTGGCTGGCTGTGTGCTGTGTCTCTCTCTCTGTGGTGTGTAATGACGGCGGTTATTCCGCTAGCTGGGTTGTGTGGCACATTCTCTCTCACTCTTTGCTATCTCTCTCTCTCTCTGTGCAGACTTTCTGTGTATTGTACGTCTGTTTGCTGTCTCTCTGTGCTGTCTGTGTGCTGTCTCTTTCTGTGATGTGTCTCTATGTGCTATCTCTCTCTCTCTTTATCACTACAGTCTTTCTCTGTCTCTGTGGGCTGCTTGCCTGAGTGCTGTCTGTCTGCTGTCTGCGTGCTGTCTCTTTCTGTGCTGTGTATCTCTCTCTGAGGTGTGTAGCAAGTTCTCTCACTCTTTGCTGTCTCTCTCTCTCTCTCTCTCTCTCTCTCTCTGTGCTGGCTGGCTGTGTGCTGTGTATCTCTCTCTGATGTGTGTAGCAAGTTCTCTCACTCTTTGCTGTCTCTCTCTCTCTCTCTCTCTCTCTCTGTGCTGGCTGGCTGTGTGCTGTGTCTCTCTCTCTGAGGTGTGTAATCACGGCAGTTATGTCGCTTGCTGTGTTGTGTGGCATGTTCTATCTCACTCTTCGCTATCTCTCTGTGTTGTCTCTCTATGTGCTGTGTCTCTATGTGCTGTCTCTCTTTCTCTTTGATGTCTGTCTCTCTCGCTGTCTTCTGCTTGCATGTCTACTTACTGTGTGCGGTCTCTCTCTGTGCTGTGTCTCTCTCTCTCTCTGAGGTGTGTAGCAAGTTCTCTCTCACTCTTTGCTGTCTCTCTGCTGTCTATGTCTCTCTCTCTCATTGCTGTCTGTCTGTTGTCTGTCTCTTTGCTGTCTGTCTTTCTCTCACTTTGCTGTCTAGCTCACTTTCTCAGTGCTGTCTTCCTGTGTTCTGTCTGTCTCTGTGCTGTCTCTTTGTTTCTGAGGTGTGAAATGGAGGCTGTTATGCCAGCTCTCAGGCCCTGCCTCTCGATGATGTCATGCCCATGCCCCTTCGATGACATCACTGACCCGCCCAGCGTGGCAGACAAATTGTTAATTATATTATAAGACAGTTAGATGCCATAGAAGGTCCTTTGCTATCTCTCTCTCTCTCTGTGCTCTCTCTCTGTGCTGTCTTTAATGACCTCCATGGCAAATCGGTTTGTTATGGCAACTGAATTAACTTTTTAGTTCTGTGATTTATTGCTAGGTACCACAGGGATGCTTATAGGACCTCAGCAGCAGTTTTGAGTGTCATGTGGATCTCTTAGGGACCCCTGTGGTAGGGTTTAATTCTTAGGTGCCATGGATGTCCTTTAAGAACCTTCATGACACAGGGTTAAAATTTAGACGCCATGGGGGCCACCATGGTTATAGATGTGGATAGATTCCCTGTGTCTCCCTTCAGCACATGGGAGGGGGGAATCCCCAGTTTCCCCCATTTAATGTATATTAAATCAGAGAATTTCAGAGATCTCTGGGCTAATGTTTACAGGGGGGGGGGATTTATGAGATCCCCACCTTTACGTGATGTAGTGGATGTTTGGGGGACATTATTAAGACCTTAATTGTGTCGGATATGAGAAATCACGCCTCATATCCGACTTGGTTAAGGTATTATATTGCTTATAGTGTCAGATTCATTTTCAGAGGAATTTTTTCCTCTACAGATAGGTCTCATTACACTTCAGATTGAGGAAGAAAATCAAGGTCACGTAAATGCTAAGGTACAGTTCCTAACTTGCGTGAAACTCTTGTATCTCGAATTCAAATGACTTGAAGGTAAATTTGCATGCGAAAGCTACATCTAACTTGCCAATGTATGTCATTTTACACTATTCATCGATGTCTTCGAGTAGAGCTGGATTTCGTCAGAAATGGAATAGCAAAGTAATGATTTATGAATCAACTTGACACATAAATCAGCTATGAAAAAGCTTGGATTGGAGATCTACAGTGGCCCTTTATGCATAAATTGCATTGTCCTCCCTATCAGCAAATTACTTTATCTCATGTGAACATTTATTTTTGTTATTTATTTTGTTTGGATGGTGGGCAGTAAATCTTATATTCATACAAGTAAACATGTAATTACCTGCATACATCATCACATATACATATGAACAAAACATAAAAAATATTTATGCAATGTATCACATATAATAGTTGTCAAACTACAAGACGTCGTCACGCTTTGAGAGCTCGCAAAGCGAGCTCGCAAGAACTGCATCCCTCGCGAAGCGAGGGATGCAGTTTTGTCCGCAAATATTTGCGGAAGGTGAAGCCTCCCATGTCGTATGTGTTTGTCTGCAAATGCGGTCTCTCGCGAAGCTAGGGGCCGCATTTGCGGAAGGTGAAGCCTCCAATGTCGTATATACGCACGACTTAGAAAAAAAAAACACCTCTGAACCAACCTTAACGTAACAAAGACCCACACGCACTAAAAATACAACCATACCGGCCAAACCGCGCGCACCTAAAAACAGTCAAAACACACTAAATACAAAAACTACATAAAAAGCTTACCCATAGCAAGGGGGGGGGCATCCAGGACCTCTGAAAGTGAAGTTATACCTCCATTTAAGTCCAAATTCCCGAGTTCAGACACCCGAAAATCCCCTAAGCGAGAGAAAAAATGGCCGCCGAAAAAAACGAAAACGAGGCTCAAAGCCCAGCCACGTACAACTTACCCAAGAAGGGATCCGAGATAAGCTCGGAAACCTGCATTAACCTCAAAACCAACCTTAACGTAACAAACACCCACACGCACAAAAAATGGTGGAACCCCGCGCACCTAAAAATAGTCAAAACACACCAAATACTCACAAAAACTACATAAAAAGCTTACCCATAGCAAGGGGGGCACTCAGGACCTCCGAAAGTGAAATTACACCTCCATTTAAGTCCAAATTCCCGAGTTCAGACACACGAAAATCCCCTAAGCGAGAGAAAAAATGGCCGCCGAAAAAACCCGAAAACGAGGCTCACAGCCCAGCCACGTACAACTTACCCAAGAAGGGATGCGAGATATGCTCGGAAAACCGCATTAACCCCATGGGACCCCGGCTGCAATGAAAATTCAAAATTCCTACGTTACAGGTCCTTAACGGACCGTAAAGGTCCTTAAAGGACCCGTTATAAAAGAAAACAAATATACACTATCACCCTGTCACTAATGGGGGTCAATACAGACCCCTATAAACCCCTAATTAACCCTGTCACTCATGGGGGTCAATATAGACCCCCATAAGCCCTTCATTAAGCCTGTCACTAATGGGGGTCAATACAGACCCTCATAAGCCTCTATTTAACCCCATCAGTCCCATAAGGGTATATTAACACCATTATGGGCCTGTTACAACACTACATTAACCACATAAGTGCCATGACGGTCCTCAAGGACCATCATGACACTAAGTATAAACACTACACTGCACTATACCCCCCCAATAAAACATTAAATATCAACTAAACACCCTCTACACTAACCTATTAACAGCTACACTACCTACCTACCCCCTAATAACCCCCACCACCCTAATTACAGAAACAAAAAGCCTGAAGTCACACAAAAATAAAATCTACATTACATAAAATAAAAAACCTAACTCACAAAAAAAAAAAAGGAACATTACACACACAAAAAAAACATTACAACCCCCCCCTCACTACAGAAAAAAAAATTACACACCTGAAAAGGAAATACATATAATACAAATACATACAATATAATACATACATACAATGCAATACAATACAAATACATACAATACATACAATATAATACATACAATACAATACTTACAATATAATACAAATACATACAATACAATACACCCCTATCTAATATACATAACACAATCTATCTAAATAAATACCATAATGTAATATACATCCTATCTATATAATATACTGTACATCCCCAATCTGTCTAAATAAATACCATAATCTAATATGCAATACATTCTATGTTATCTATATGAAATACATACCCCTAGCTAACATACAATAAATGCTATCTGTTTATAAAATAATCTAATTCTAAGCTAAAATAAAATTATTAAGACCACTTACCTTTGCAGATGTCCATTCAGATCAGGCACCTACGGAAAAAAAAAAAAAATAATGAGTGCAACACGTTTACAGTACATAAACTAGCGAGCTGCCCGTCAAAAAATGACGGCAATGTGATGTATATGTTTGTCAAGTTGTTTAGTTATTAACATATATTTTTGTCACTTGTAAGTATTTTAATATGAACGTGTATTTTTGTAAAATGTTGATGTAATGGTTTTTTAAAATGTAATTTGTATCTGAAGAATTGTTAACTTTAATATACATTGAATGAATAGGAAAGCAAAAAGTAAAAAGCCTTCTTTAAACGTCGCGAATTTTAACATGAAGTTTAAAATATATGTAAGCAATAACCTTCAAAGTATATATTTTTAAACTTGAACTTTATTTTTTATGTAAGCTTAGAAGTTGACAAAACATTGGTATAATTTTTAACATTATAAACAGGAACATAGTGAATACATTTTGTAACCTAATTTTTTATTAAAAGTATTAACATTTGAATGTAAAAACAATTGACCTTTAAATTAATCAGTATTAAAATGCAATTTCTATCCCAATAATTGTTAACTTGAATATACATTGAATGTAGAGGAAGGCATACAGTAAAACTCTTCTTAAAACGTACGTAATTAAAATAATTCATTACTGAGCACATAAACTGGCGATAAACATTAATGTAGGTAGTAATCTTAAGATAACAGACAATATTTACATTGTGACTTAAAAGGTGCTTGACCTCTTAACATCCACTTTGTAATCTGTTGAATGAAATAACTTGAAAATATATTTTTTAAACTTGTAACATTAGAAACATTAACATAGTGACTTAACATTTTAACATAATTTTTACTAACAATGCAAGGCAAGTATTTTGTGAGGTGAATCATTCATAAACAGTACTTCCATTAATTATGACTGAATTAAACAACCAATTGTTATGTATTTTGGAATGCTTTTAAAAAATGTTGGCATCTTTAATTTGTATCCTGCAAAGTTATAGTACTTCATAGTAGACAATGTTTTTAGTAAAAATACGTCCATCTTCTAATAAATCACCTTGACTTTCATTGTTTTCAATGTAAACTTTAATAGCCTGTGGATTTTTGCACCGTGACAACGCAACGTACAATTGACCATGTGCAAAAACTGGTTCTTCCAAGAAAATACCCACAGATTTGAAAGTTTGACCTTGTGATTTATTAATGGTCATGGCAAATGCCATAATAATGGGAAATTGTCTTCTTTGAAGTATAAAAGGGAGACTACTTTCACTTGGTGCTAAATCTATTCTTGGTATGAAAACTCTCTCTCCTTTATGGGTCCCAGTTAAAATTTCAGCATCTATAAAATGGTCTTTTAATTGTTGAACAATTAATCTTGTGCCATTGCATAGGCCTTTTTTGGGGTTGATATTTCGTAGTAACATGATAAGTGCACCTTTCTTTAGCTGCAAAATATGTGGTGGCATTCCAGAAGGAGTTAAAGAGTTTATGAATTCAGTTGAAAAGTTTGCCTGACTTTCATTGTCATCAGCAAGTACAGAATCAGCACTGTGATAATTTCTTTGTGGTGCATTAATTTTTTTTAAAATTTCATTATTGAGTATTAATGCATCTTTATTTTTACACGTCAGTATAACTTGGTTGGCAAGCTCGGAATATTCTTCGTTATTTATGCTCCCTTCAAATATAGCCGATATAATATCTTGTTGACAAATCATATGAGGTGGGATCTCTACAGTGTCGTCAGGTAAATGTAGTATTTTTTCTGTTCTGCCTTCTCCAATTTTAATAAGCCAATCATTGAAATCAGTTTAGCCTTCTGATCTCATATTTTGTTGCAGTTGAAGATGGGTAAAATGTTTCCATACTGTACTTGACTTTATACATGTTTCGATAATGTCAGTTCGATTTCCATGTACAACGACAGGTAATGTTTGTCTAAAATCGCCACCCAACAACATTACCTTTCCATAAAATGGAAAAATATTATCCATGACTTCACGAAGCATATACATTGGAGGGCATAGCATGACATCATTGTTGCCTCATCTATTATAATTAATTTACATTTCTTCAATTTCTTTGCTTGTAAGGATGTCATGCGAATATCTGACACAGAATTTTCTAAAATAGGCACTGGCAGTTTAAATCCACTATGAACAGTTCTTCCACCTTCTAATAAAAGTGCAGCAATTCCAGTAGTGGCAAACGCCATTGCTATTTTTCCTTGTGCTCGTACTGAACTCATTAATAAATTGTACAAATATGTTTTTCCTGATCCGCCAGGTCCATCAAGATAGAAATAACGCTCTGTCACCATGTCATCATCTATAGCATTTTTAATGGCATGAAATGCTTGCAATTGTAGTGTATTTAAAGTTGCAAGTCTTTCTTCTGTTCTTTCTGCTTGTAGTTGAATGTCATAGTCTTCAAAGTTAATGTCATCTATAAGACCTGGATCAGGCAAATTAAAACTTGCACAACTTAATCCATGAGTTAAAAAGACTTCTTGGATTTCCATTAACGCTTTTAAGTGTGCAATGGGTTCATTGTATCGTCGCATAAAGTCTTCAGCCATATTACTTTTAAAAGTTTCCCACAAAGCTAATGCATTTGGAGCATTTGAGAAGATACAAATAAAAGCAAATTGTTCTCTCATCTGTCGTGGCATTTGACATTGTGCTGCTTCTTCTAAACATCTTTCCCACTCTGTATCATCAGCGAGTAAGTTTCTATGTCTTGCAGCTAAATGGAAGGATTCATATACAATGTCATTAACAGTTCTTAATTGTTCAAAACTTTGTGCTCCTGGAACATTTAAAAGTAATATCCGTAAGCAAAAATGTTCAACATCTCTTGGACTGACTGTGTAAATTTGTGGAATTATTTTATTGCCTCTGGTTTTTCTTGGTCTCCATAATCCATTCACAAAAACATAGTGATATGGAATTTCAATATATAAGTATTGTGTTGCTTCAGCATCAGTGGAATTTAATGCAAACCATGCAGTTAGTGTAGTGTGACGATCTTCACTTTGGGCCAATGCATTCATTTCATTTCCAGCATGGAAATAGACTAAATGTCGTTGTGGCAAATGTACTGCTAACCCATATACTGCATGTGATCTATCATGCATTTCAAATTTTAAAAGCCGCCACATAGCTTCTGGCGCACTGACATAGCGAGCATCTACATGAGATGCAAGTTCATCATGTACTAACTCACTACTTTCAGGGTTGTCTGCACTTTTGACGACTACAGTAGCTGCATCGTAACCTTTGTAAATATATTTGTAGACATATTTAATGGATTTGATGGAAGTGCAGGCTTCTACGTTGATGTGGGCGTTGTACTTCATGAGTAAATGTGGATTGTAGGGTACTACATATCTATTGTCCACTTTTTTTCCACGAATAATGGCACTATCTCCTTCTCTTCTTTTATAAAGTGGATATCCATCACAATTTGCATATGTTTTGTCTCTATAATCTTTTGGAAAATCTTTTGAACATTTATTATTTTCCATACATGGTGATTGTGGATTAAGGTCTCTACATGGTCCATGAATCATGCGATGAGTAACAATCCCATATAGTCTACCATATAGTTCTGGATCTGGTAGTTCAGCAACTATGACTGCATCCACTTTGTCCGATGTATCTAATTTATCTTTCTCTTGAAGTATTATGAGAAGATGTGCATGTGGAAGGCCTCTTTTTTGAAATTCAATGGTATATACATAAGCAAGACATTTGCCAAATAACTGATTTATAGTGAAGTCACGTATTAATTCATTTAATTTGATCTTAAAATCTCTGGCTACTAAATCTGGTCGATCTGAAGCACTTTGTCCAAGAAGTAGATTTTGATTAATTTCTGGCCATTGTGGATTACATGTAAATGTCACAAATAAATCTGGTTTTCCAAATTTTGTCACAATAGCCATAGCATCATTGTATCTTTCTCTCATATTTCGAGGAGATCCTTGAAAGGAAGATGGTAAAATGATGGCTTTGCCAGCTGTCATGTCTCTGCTTGTAGCCACGTCAGCAACATAGTCCATGAGTCCACAATATTGTTCTACACGTAGTTTATCTTGTTGATATTTTATAAAGTTTAAATTATTTGCCTCAACTTGCAAATATGAATCAATAATCAATTGTTGTGTTAGTTTTCCACCACATAAAATTGGATTAAATTCATCTCTAATGGCAATTTGAGCTACTTTAAATTCAAGCATAGAAACATTATTTCGGATTCTGGCTTTAGCATTTGGGTAACTGGGAAGGGTTAATTTTGGTTGCCAACCTGCTTCTCCATGTGGGAAAAAGATGGGATATGTCATTGGATCTAAATTTGGATATTAATATTAATAAATGGTTGCTCCTCATTTCTGGGATATACTCTAATGTCTCTTTGAAATGGTGGTTCTCCTTCATCATTCTGAAATACCATTGCAACCTCATTTGATGTTGGCAAGTTATAACGACGTTTATCAGTATGTCTGTCTCTTTTAAGCACCATATTAACCTTTGGCATGGGTAATTGATGTCTTTGTGCATGAAGTTGTTGTTCATTTTCTACTTCTGCCAATTTTTTGTATGCTTTACTGTAGGGATTGTTGTCCATAATGTTATTTAGCTCTATGAAAACACTGGGTAAGCATTTTTTATTTTCTTCCATCTGCATACGTTGGTCAACAGCTTCCATTGTATCTAGGACATATAGTTGAGCAACTTTTCTTTGCTCTCCTTGCTCTGGATGTAAATGTGAAGTCTGATGATAAATTTGTCCTTGGACTTTAAAACAGTAAGGACCATGTCCCGGTACATTAGCAGCCAATGTTGCCCCCATAGATGCAAATGATATGGCACTATTGTAGGATCTTATGTTTGTCTTAAAATTTTTGTAATTTTGAAAAGTAGGTTCAGTCATAATATTTTGTAAATAGCTTGGAAATTGTTTCCTTTCTGGAAGTTTGAACTTGCCTTTTTGACAACAACTAATAAATTGTCCATCTCTGGGTCTCTCCTGTTTAAAATAATAAGCCTCACAAAATTGACATTGAGTACTCATGTCCCCACAACTATGAACCTCTACTGCTAAAGACTTGAGTAAAGGACAATTTGCAAAGCATATCGGATGTTGACTTTCATATTCATCAGGTGAAAAGTCATGAAATGTTTCAACAACAGGTTCTAAATGTTTAGTTTTTTTCGTGGCTTTTCTTGGTATATGTTGTCCTTGTTTTGTTGAAATGTCCTGTAAGTTTTTAGTAAGAGTTTGTAAATGCTTTGTTTTCGTAGTTGCTTTTTTTGGTCTGTCTTGACTAGTATCTTGTAAAATGTCATCTGATGTTTGAGGAACAGTTTGTAAATGCTTTATTATCTTTTTTTTTTTTTTTGGTTGTATCTTTCATTTTTGCAGCTGATATTCTTTTATTTGCAAGTCTTTTGCGTTCTTTTTCTCGTCAAATTTCTTTCTCCTCAGGTGTCTGCTGGGCGGCCCATCTCTCTTGTCTTTCTCTAGTTTGACGTCTTTTCTTCTCTTCTTTGGTCTCGTTATCAGCCATATTAATCTGTAAAGGAAAAAAAATAAATGTAATTGTGTATATTTTAATTTGTAATTCCTGTTAAAGATTCGTGTGCACAATTGGTGAAATAAAAGGCAAATCATTAATGTATCAGTTATATTTAGTTAAAATTATAATTCCTGTCCTCACTGGCTAAGAATTTGGCCAATGGAATACTGCTGTAAATAAGCATGTAACATATTTTTTTTAAATAATGGTTTTATTTATTAAAAACGTTGTTTGTGGATAGATATTTACCACTGCAAAACTTCTTTGCTAAAAAAAAAATTGATGTGGTTATTGAGCTATGTATTGCATAGTAGCAATTTAAATAGAATAAGGGAGATAGTAAATTCATTTTTTTATTTTTCTGTTGACACGGATGCAACTGAAAGCAGTTTCTTTAGTTTTCTACTTTAGTACTTATTATATTGTACCTTGGTTGAAGTGTGATTTAAATCCGAATGTTTGTTGGTCCTCGGTTCAAAATCGTTGTCCAATGGTGTGGTCCTCTGTTGGAAGTCCTCGTCCGATGGTGTGGTCCTGTATGTAAAATCCTGGTCCTATGGTCTGGTCCTCTGTTGAAAGTTCTGGTCCGATGGTGTGGTCCTGTGGCGATAGCCCTCGTCCGATGTTGTGGTCCTGTGGCGATAGCCCTCGTCCGATGTTGTGGTCCTTTGGTGAAAGTCCTCGTCCGATGGTCTGGTCCTGTGTTGAAATTCCTCGTCCGCTGGTCTGGTCCTGTGTTGAAAGTCCTCGTCCGATGGTCTGGTCCTGTGGAGAAAGTCCTCGTCCGATTGTCTTCACGCAGTATCTGTTGTAATATAAAATAGAAAATGTTGTTTGAGTGAAATGTCTTTTAAATAAGTAAAAAATGTATGAATTTGGCTGTATTGTATCAGTTATGGTTATTTTTTTCTATTTTTTTTTTTTTTACTTTCTGTACAATCCCACGACTTTTGTTATTCTTATTTAAGGTTCTTAGTAAGGCTTGTGGGTTGTGATATATTAAATAAGAATATGAATTTATTTTGCTATGTGTTTATGTTAGTTTTTGTACAATCCTGTTTTGTGCGCACCACTTGTGGTATACTTATTTAACCTTTATTGGGATGGTTATAGTTAGTGAAACATGAAATAATATAATTAATGTAGTTTGCTATGTGTTTGTGTTAGTTTTTCACAATCCTGTTTTGTGCGCACCACTTGTGCAAAAGTTATTTATTCTTGATTGTACTGGTTATAGGTTGTTAAACATTAAAGAAGAATGTTAATGTAGTTTCCTATGTGTTTGTGTGATTTTTTGTACAATGCTATTAGGTGCGCAACACTTTTGTTATTCTTATTTTGGCTTCTTTGTAAGGCTTATAGGTTGTTAAACATTGAATAAGAAAGTTAATTTATTTTGCTATGTGTTTGTGTGAGTTTGTTCCAATTCTGTTTTGTGTGTAGCAGTTTGGGTCTCATTCAATTGCGATTTGGCTAATTGAATCGTGCCCTAAATAAGCACATATCATATTTTTTTAAAGAAGTTTTTAGTCAGTGAAAAACTTTCTTTTGGATAGATTTTTAGTAACTAAAAACTTATTTTAAAAAAAATGTTATGTTCTTATTTAGAGCCCTATTCAATTGGGCAAATTGCAATTGAATGAGGGCCTTTGTGTGTACCATATGTTGCATATGTTGCATAGTTTGCCCCTCATTCAATTGCATTTTTTACAATGTAATAGTACTCTAAGGCCGTCATTGAATTGCAATGTTGAAAATTGAATAGAGTTCTAAATAAGCACATCACATATATTTGTTAAAGAAGTTTTTACTTATTAAGGCCATCATTCAATTGCGATTTGGCCAATTGAATAGTGCTCTAAATAAGCACATAACATATTTTTTCAAATAAGTTTTTAGTTAGTGAAAACCTTGCTTTTGGATAGATGCTTACTAACTAAAAACTTATTTCAAAAAATATGTTATGTGCTTATTTAGACCCCTATTCAATTGGGCAAATTGCAATTGAATGAGGGCCTAAGCATCTATCCAAAAGCAAGGTTTTCACTAACGAAAAGTTATTTAAAAAATAAATGTTATGTGATTATTTGGATCCCTATAGAATTAGCAAAATGGCAATTGAATAAGGGCCTAAAAGTGCTTATTTATAGCCATATTAAATTGTCCAAAATAGCAATTGAATGAGGGCTTTTGGTTACTGCATTTGTTATATTGTCAGCTCCTCATTCAATTGTGTTTTGGCCAATGGAATAGAGCTCAATATCACCACAGAGCATATTTTTTTACCGAATTTTGTATTTAGTGAACTTGTATCCAAAAGCAACGTGTTCACTAAATAAAAAGTTCCTTTAAAAAATATGCTCTGTGCTTATATAGAGCCCTATTGAAATGGGCAAATCACATTTGAGTGAGGCCCTTGGCCATTAAACATATATATATCCTCATTGAATTGCAATTTTGCCAATTAAAGAGGGCTCTATATAAGCACATAACATATTTATTGAGCAAAGTTTTTAGTTATTGAAGACCTTGATTGTGGTTAGAAGTTCAGTAACTAAAAAGTTATGTATAAAAAATATGTTATGTGCTTATATAGAGCCCTATTCAATTGAGCAAGTCGCAATTGAATAAGGCTCATGGTTCTTTCTGTTTTATACTTAATACTTTACCTTGATTGAAGTGTCGAATGACAGACGGTCCCCTCCTGCCAATCTTAATCCTTCTTGTAGTGTCTGTTTGAAAAAGAAAGTGAAATAGTTATTTGTATATTTATAAATTTTCATCTAGCAAAGCATGGCCTTTTGAGCATGTAATGTCTTGTTGTATCTTACCTCTTCTTCTTTGTTGGTGTTCTTTAAAAGGGATTGTGCTTCACAGTGCACGGTGCAAATTGTTGAGTGACGCTGTTGATGCAGAGTCTGTTTGAATATTAAAATAAATAGAAAGATTCAGCTTTATATGATCTATTGAATAGCAGTAAATTAATGTCATTTAAATATACTTCTGTAATTATTTTCAATTGACCTTATTTTTTGGTGGGGGCTACACACATATGTCACATACATGAAGCACATTCCATAGTTTAATGTAATTATTTTGTGTGCGTGTGACATATCAGTATACATGACTCATATTTAAATTGTTAAATTAACCTTATATTTTTTTTTTCCAACACACATAAATGTCTGTGTGTGAGATGTATCTATAGATGATACACATATATGTGCGTGTCACATATCAGTATACATGACATATAATGTCATTTAAATGTAGTTGTTTACTGATTTTGTTTTAAGCTAATTTTGTTGCATTGGCAATACACATAAATGTGCGTGTCACATGTCACTATACATTATACACATATATGTCCGTGTCACATGTCACTATGAAGGGGCAATACACATAAATGTGTGTGTCACATGTCAATATACATGATACACATATATGTCCGTGTCACATGTCACTATGCAGGGGCAATACACATAAATGTGAGTGTCACATGTCACTATACATTATAGACATATATGTGCGTGTCAGATGTCACTATACATTATAGACATATATGTGCGTGTCACATGTCACTATACATAAACCTCTGTTTAATATTGAATTATGTTTTTTTGTTGTTTTGTTAAATGAACCGTATTTTTTTTGTGAGCCTATACACATAAATGTGCCATATATGTCACTACATAAATCCTAGTTTATTTTTTTATTTGTTTGACCTGTCCTGATAATAAAATGTAATATATTCTAGCTTACCTCTCAGTTGTAATTTGCACAATGTAAAGTAGTAAATTAGTAAAGAATTTTCTTCTCAAGTAAAAGCAGCAGTTATCTCAGAAGTCACTCCGTTCATCACCTGAGGAGAAATGTATTTTTTTGTGTGAAATAGGCAGTATTTATAAACTTGTAGAAAGTTCTGGAAAGTGAGACCGTTAGAACGCAATACGCATGCGCTATTTGCGTTCCAGCTTACAATTTGCGTTCCATCTGCCATTTTCTGCGTATTACTGTTCAAAATGGTGTTTAATATGATTGTGATACGTTCCGCATAGTATGTGTTTCATTATTGCGAGTAAGTGTAGTGTAGTTACGTCTGAAGCCTCGTTTTCGTTTTGTTCGTCGGCCATTTTTTCTCTCGCTTACCGATGATATTAGTGTCTAAAGTGTTTTATTTTAAATGTAGATGTAACTTGTTTTTTTGAGGTGCTGAATGGTTCCTCTTGCTGTAGGTAAGCTTTTTATGTGTTTGTTGTGTGTCTTTCTTAAGTTTTAAATGTTTGTATGTCGGCGTGTTGCGTCCGATGTTTGCGAGGTCGTAATGTGTGGTAACGTGTCTCGTATGGTGTTTGCCTCGTTTTCGTTTTATTCCTCGGCCATTTTTTGTGTCGCTTAACAAATTATTTAGTGTCTAAACTCTTTTATTTTGAGTGCAATTAAGTTGTAAGTTGCATTTTTGAGGTCCTGGGTGCTTCCTGTTTCTGTAGGTAAGGTTTTTATGTATGTGCTGTGTGTATGTATTGTGTTTTTAATTTTGTAATGTCGGCGAGTGTTGCGAGGCCGTAATGTGTGTGAACGTGTGTCGTATGTTGTTTGCGAGTGTCGTAATGTGTGTGTCGTGCTCTTTGGGTTGCGACGTGAACTTTGCGAGATTCGCAGTTCTTTGGGTTGTGAATTTGTGTTGTGAATTTTGCAAGGGTCGCAGTTGCTGCAACTGAAGACCTCGCAACTGAAGACGGCGCTCCATGCCAGCAACTGAGAACCTGGCACAGTGCCCTCGCTTCGCGAGGGCCGCGGGCTCGCTACGCGAGCCTGCAGCGTTAGCAACAACTCGTACGCTCACAACTATATATGTGATAAACATTCTATACATTCTAAATATTATACTCACCTTTCCGGCATGTCCCGTGCTTCTTCTTCGGAGCGGCACCTGTTAAAAAAAACATAACATTAATACACATACATATACATAACAACAAAATAAAATAAACATAATCTACAATGTACTTACCTCCCCACGATGTCTCCGGCCTCCGTCTCCTCTTCTGCCACGCCCTGTATAATAAAAATAAAAAATACTCACGTCCGCACTCACGGACATCCCCGACGCTAATGAGGCTCCCGGAGACTTTTCCGGAAGAAAATAGGCAATGGCGCCTTCTGATTGGTTGAAATCGCTGTCTATCAAATTCACCCAATCAGGAGGTTCCAATGTGTGAGCCAATCAGAAAGGGATACACCCTAAAATCCCACTCTGTTTGGATAATGTACCTGTCAATCTTTATTTAAACCAATCACAAGGCGCAGATGCCTGTAGCCAATCACAATGGAATACACCCCCACATACTGATTGGTGAAGGATTTGTCACTCTCATTGGCTATTGTGAATGTCAATCAATATTAAAGCCAATGGGAAGGCGCAGATGTCTTCACCAATCAGTACGCGGGGGTATATTCCATTGTGATTGGCGGATGGCAATAAAGCCTTAGGATTGGTTGAAAGGTGTATTATCCAATCAGCGTGGTATTTTGGGGTGTATCCCTTTTTCATTGGTTCACAATTGGAGTCTTCTCATTGGCTGAATTTGATAGACAGCCTTTTTAGCCAATCAGAAGCCGCCATTGCCAATTTTATTCTGGAGCACTCCGTAGGAGGCTCATTAGCGTCGGAGACATCCGCCAGGGCGGATGTGTGTAGTTTTTTTTTTTGTTTTTTTTTACACGCGGATGCTTCCGGAGCAGAACACCAGGAGGCCGGAGACATCGCGGGGAGGTAAGTACAATGTAGATTGTGTTTATTTCTCTTTGTTTTATGTTTATGTATGTGTGCTAATGTAATGTTTTTTTTTAACAGGGCCAGGGCCGGAGAAGACGCAAAGATGTAGGACGTGACATGCTGGAACGGGACATGCTGGAAAGGTGAGTATAATATTTAGAATATTTAGAATGTTTAGTTATTTTATGTAAACGTGTTGTATTAATTTTTTTTAATCTTTTTTACCCTAGGTTGGTGATCTGAAGAAACATCTCAAAGGTAAGTGGTCTTAATTATTTTATTGTAGCTTAGAATTAGGGTTGCTATATAGAGATAGCATGGACTGTATATTAGATAGATAGGGGGATGTATAGTATATAGATAGTATTTATTGTATATTAGATAGATAGATAAGGGATGTATATTAGATAGTATTGTATATTAGATAATGGGATGTATATTACATTACATAGTGGGATGTATATTACATAGTGGGATGTATATTACATAGTGGGATGTATATTAGATAGGGGGATGTATATTAGATAGGGGTGTATTGTATTTAATTGTATTGTATTGTATTTAATTGTATCGTATGTATTTCCTTTTCAGGTGTGTAATTTTATTTTTTTCTGTAGTGGGGGGGGGTGTAATGTATTTTTTTCTTTTCTGTAATGTTCCTTTTTTTCTTTTTTGTGATTTAGTTTTTTTTTTCTGTAATGTACAATTTTATTTTTGGTGATTTTAGTTTTTTTTTATTTTATGTAATGTAGATTTCTGATTATTCATGACTTCAGTTTTTTTGATTTCTGTAATTACAGTGGTGGGGTGGGGGTTATTAGGAGGTAGGTAGGTAGTGTAGGTGTTAATAGGTTAGTGTAGAGGGTGTTTAGTTGATATTTCATGTTTTATTGGGGGGGTATAGTGAAGTGTAGTGTTTATACTTAGTGTCATGATTGTCCTTGAGGACCGTCATGGCACTTATGTGGTTAATGTTGGGTTGTAACAGGCCCATAATGGTCATAATATACCCTTATGGGACTGATGGAGTTAAATAGAGGCTTATAACGGTCTGGATAGACCACCATAAGTGACCGGGTTAAAATGGTGTAGTGCTTACACTTTGGGTCATGAGGGTCCTGGATGACCCTCATGGCACTTATAGTGTTTTTACATGCGTTCATTAGTGTGTTAGAGGGGTCTATATAGTTGAGGCACACAGTACACTCACATTGTGTGACAAACAGCATTTCAGCACTTTCTTTTATTGACCGTCATTTTTTGACGGGCAAGTCGCTTGTATTAAATAGTTGTGAGAGTTGCAGGGGATAGTGTTGTAGTCTTGTTCAGCTGACATGCAGCCATAAGGAGTGCCTCTTAATGGCTTTCTTTAGGGAGGATCTGCAAGCTTGGAGTGGGAGGCAAGGTCATTGGTGAGGTTGAGTGGCATACTAATCTGAGGGGCCCCATCTTGGAAGGGGCCCCCATGCTGGCAGGCATTTATATTATATGCTGAGATGCCATCAGGAGAGAAAGGAACAGGTGTAAAAATGAGCTATAATTTACAAATCTATTAAATATACCCATTTCAAAAGGGAAACTAATTAAAATATTGAACTGCTCTATGTGCAGGCTGACTATGGGAGATGGAAAGATGGCTGTGCCTCGAGTTGGGGCCTGGGTCTATTACAGCTGTACTGAGCCCCAATATTTCTGTGGCTCGCTGCATGGGAGGAGTTAAATAAGAAAAATAGTTTTAAAAAATCTTTCCATGCAAGGATGTACTGAGGTGCTGCAGTAACTTTGAATAGGCTATTGAGTGGACACATGCTCCACAAATACTCCTGAAACAATGGATAGTAAACAGGTAAATAAAAGATTCCTCTGGCTGAGCCACCCTAGGCAGCTGCCTTGTCTGCCTTATGGGAAATACAGAGTTGATTATTTAATCCATACTAACTGGTCATGCGGGTTCTCTGGTGGTCCAGTGGTTAGGATTTGGTGTCTTCACCTCTGCGACCTGGGTTTGATTCCAGACAGGGAACCAAGAGGTCACACCACCCTGAAGCCAAGCAGGGTTGGGCCTGGTCAGTACTTGGATAGGAAACCACCTAGGAATACCAGGAGCTGTATGCTGTGGCCCACTGGAGAAGGAACTAGCAATCCACCCCAGTATCTCTGCCATGATTACCAAGTGAATCAGCATGGTGTGTTGCGGTCCATGAGGTCACTGAGAGTCAGACATGACTAACTGTCAAAAGCACACACACAACTGGTCGTGCCCTGTGGCTGATAAAATACGAGACGCAGGACTTAGAAAAAAAAGATACAAGACGCTGGACTTAAACTTCCAAATACAGCACAGAGAGCATGGGGCAAGAGCATGGACGTATGGGGGTGAGGTGGAACGCAAATGTAACTCCATTTAGATGATTTTCACCACTTGAAAATTACCTAAGCAAGGAAAAAAATGGCAGCCGAAAAAAATGTAAACAAGGCTACACGACCCCGGACCGCACAAAGCACTGCAAAACGCGTAGCACTTTACACATCATACTACGACCTACAAGATACACTATTACAAAAGCCGGAAAATGTTCAAGAGACGTATACCACATTGATAACATTACGACTAAACAATGCCCCTTTACACAAGAAACCACCGGCTTTACATCGCGCACGCAGCCTATTTAGAATGCACACTTTATAAGCAGGGCACTAACACTCACAATGTATATTCTATGCAGACGTAAAATACAAACAGATTGTTAGCTCTTCAGCCTATTGCTCGCTGCATATATCAAATACAAATAATTAAACTACATTAATTGATTTAATAAATCATTAATTATTACTTAACTACATATACATAGAAATAGATATCTCTCTCAGAGGACCAAAAGTACACGACAGGAGAGGGTCGCAATGAGCGCCGAAGGAGCTCATTGCGAGGCATGCAATGAGCGCCAAAGGTGCTCAGCGCAAGCCTTGCAATATTCTCCGATGGTCCTGAGGTTTGAAATGAGCACCGAAGACGCTCATTGTAAGGGCATGCTATGAGCGCCAAAGGCCCTGATGCTCACAATGAATACCGAAGGTCCTGAGGCTCGCAATGAGTGCCCAAGGCGCTCATTGCGAGGCATGCGATTAGTGCCGAAGGTTCTCAGCGCAAGCCTGGCAATGAGCGCCGAAGGTCCTCACAGTTCAAAACGGTTTCAATTATGTCTCAAACAACATTACAATGGCTTCAAATTTATAATATAAAAGATATACAAGTATATAATAATGTACAGCTGAAAATATATATGTGTATATATCGTAACAGGTGGAAGCATTTGTTTATTGTTATGCTGTTTGGTTGTCGTAGCAGAGTTTATTTGGTTGGTACTGTGTGGGGGAGTTGCTCGGGCCATTGGTGAAAAGGGGCCATCCCTACCCCTGGGAAGGTGTGATGATGGCACAGAAGTTTACCCCTCGAGCGCGGCGCTCAGGGGACGGGGTTACTGCTTAAGCCTGGGGCTCCTGCCTGTCCGAGGAGATTTGCATATGCCATTTGCATATTATGTTTAATAAACTCGATGTGGCCGGTTGTACCTCCAACAGTTGTGTGGTATCTATTTTTCTGGGGATAGGGACTATGGGCCTCACCGAGTCAAGAGACTTTTTTCTAAAAGATTCAGAGGAACTAAAAAACTAGTGTTGTGGTCAAGCATTATGGTTTGACTTCTTTATTTATTGAATGACTAGCAACCAAATCAGTATCTGAAGAGAATAAACTCAGTGTAGCTTTTAAAAACTAAATTTTGACTTGGCATGGTAACTTCCAGCAGAAGTGCTTCTTGCCAGCCCTTGTTGGGTTTCCATAATGGAAAGGATCTGCCCAAAGGCTGTCCGACATAGTTTTATTACCAATGTAGCCACTGCAGGGGAGTTAGGCAGACAATATATTAAAATCCCCCTGATAGGATAGCCTTTGGGCAAATCCTGCACTACTCACTGAACACCTGGTAGGGGTGGAGAGGAACATATTTGCTGAAATCCAAATCTCTACACTTCACTTTACATATATATGATACCTTCCTTCCTGCTGTTACAGAAACATATAATGAGTTTTAAGGCTCCCTACTCTACAATTCATTGAAACTAAAATTACAAAAATATGAACATACTACATGGCTTATATGTTCAGTATTCATCCTTATTTTTTATCCTAGAAATGGATTGTCTGAAAATCTTGCCTTTCTAAAATAAATTGTAAAATAAATTCTAAAACAAAATTCTGAACCTCTAAACAAGGATTTTCATAGAAAAATCTCCAAAACGAAGCCCTGCAATGAGTTTGAGGCCTGAGCATTGCACGAGGGCCGCAATTATCTCGCAGTTACACGAGACTGTGCCTCAACTGTTCACCTTGCTTTGCGAGGCTCGCAATGGACTGCAGAGCGCAGTGAGCAGTTGCGGCCCTTGCTGTGCGAGGGCCGCAAAGCGTGACCAACATTGCAAACGTTACCTACACTGACAACTATATATGTGATAGATGTTTAGGCCACTGTAGCGGGCCGGACAGGGACAGCCAAAGGGCCGGATGTTGCCCGCGGGCCGTACAATGCCCATGTCTGGTCTGGACCCATTTTTGTTGGGTACAAGGATGACAGGAGCCCACCAGATATACATAATTCCCTTTTATACTATGCTACTCTGCAATGAAACAGTTAAGGAGTCAGGAATCAGTATCGGGACAGCACAAGGCAGGATGTTCTGGCCAGCTGGCACACAGTGACAGGGGAACATTGGAACACTAGCCAGGCATCTCTCTGCATATGACTTATGTTTGTACTGAGAACAATCCCCTTTGTTCTGTACTGTCCAGGCTATCAGCACAAAACCACAATGTTGATATTGCAGGACCTTGGTCTGCTTTACTTTGCCTTATTCATAAGCTAACTTTGTGCAGCTTAACTGAGATATGCAGTGGTTTGGAGTGGAACCGTCTTCCAGCTGTGGGTAGTAGCAAATATAGTGAGGGGACTCATGATAACCTGATATCTTAAAAGCTGGGCAGACGTCTAAGTTAAAGAGACAGTGCAAGTACCAGATAAAGGGCTGTGATTATCTAGTTCACAACTTCTTCGTTCAATAAATGTTTATAGTCGACAATGAAGCCATCTGTAAATAAAATGTTTATTTTTTTAAATGAATGTTAAGCTGCCTGAGGTGCTGCATCAGCCTCCGCTTACCTCCTGTCACATGACTCACATTGGTTGACTGGAATGCTCTAAAGTTATCTGGCAGCTATTTAATTATTGAAGAATTATGACTTAGGAATCCCTTTTGCCTGGTTATCTATTGAATAATTAAACAGCTTTCAGGTGACTTCAACTACTTCCATACACACAATGAGAGTCATGTGACTGGGAAGAGATAGAAACAGGCCCAGCACATCAGGCAGGTGATATTCATTTTAATATTGTATTTACAATTAGCTTTATTATTGCCTTTATAAATATGTGCTTCTTGAATTAACACATGGCTAACAAAATTCTCACAGCCCGTTCTTCATCTGGGGCTCTTGCAGGGGGTAGGAACTGGAGGAGCCAAATCCCCCCAAGATTAAATGAAAAGGGGACATAAAAATAGCAAAATTAAACTTAACCATGCAGCCAGTGCTATGGAGCAGTATGTCTCTCCCCTGAAAGCTTTGACCCCTAAATCTATATTTTATATATATACAGTAAACTCCCCATTATCCGGCACCCACAGGGACTTCCTATTGCCAGATAAATGTAGTTGCCATATGCTTGAGAGTTACTGTTTTATAAAGCCTAATTAATCCTAAACCCCCTAAAAAAACATTAAACCATCTATTAAACAGCTACTGCTATCTAATCTAAGTAATTTAAAGTAAAAAAAAAACTACAGAAAAAAATGTGAATTAAAAAAAAAAGAAGTTTGGATGCCGGTTGTGCCTGATAATGATGATTAAGTGAGAGTTTATTTTAAAGGAATGGAGGCAGGTGCCGGTTGCTTGAGAGTCCCGGTTTGTTCAGTGCCGGATAAGAGAGAGAGAGAGGTTTTTGTTTTTTTTTAGACTTTAAACGAAGAAATAAAATAAAAAAGTTTCGGAGGGGCATTGCTTTTTGTCCTGGGAGTATAGTTGAATTATTCCCCAAGATTTTTTGGGGCTCATACACCCATGGGCTCTTGAAAAGTAGAATGGATGATCAGCATGCACCCCCAGTTCTTATCTGGTCCTAATCTATGTTAACATTTCTTCCACTTGACCTCCTGGCAGTTGCATACAACTGGATCTTTTATATTTTATAACATATTTTATTTTATTATGTTTATTTATATTTATTTATGTAATATTTACACAAATTATTATACAATATAGTAGATTTCCAATGCAACTTACCCTTCAGTGTTAAGTATAAAAAGCAAATGAATTATCGTCACTACTTACATATGCTCAGTGCCGAAGGGGACTTCATTATGAACGAATGACTGGAAGTCCCTCCAGAGCAAAGGAAAGCAAGGAATTCTAGTTTGTGACCCAGCTTTTGCAAAACAACATATAATTAAAAAAAAAATGGAGGTATAATAAAGAATTCTAAAACACTACTGTTTTGATACAAGTTACTGTGGTCGTTTTTTTTCTACAAAGTATTTTAAATACCAAATTTGGTAATAGTCCAAATGTTTTTTTTTTTTTTTTAAAGCAAAATAAATGTAACTCTTATACTCCTGTCTATGGCAATTATTATTTATCCTGTCTTGTTTTTGAACAACAATAGAAAGCAGCATACTAAACGTGAGTTTCTTGGGACTAGAACCTTCCACATGAGACTTGCCAAAAAAAGGATTAACTTTAGCAATTATCTCTGCAATTGTTAACACTGACCTGATTTTTCAATGTTGGCTTATGAGGAAGTACACTGGTGCTTTGCCAATTTCATTAAATAAAAGGAGCAGCCTAATTAATTTAGTTTTATTCAGAAAACTTCTCTACAAAATAAAGTTATATTTATAGTTTGTAAAAAACATGTCCAAAGTACGTCACTATCTTACACACACAATTCAAATTCTAATCCACTCTCATTATATATTACCTTAACTACTGAAACTCTCTCTTGCTGGCCTCCAGTCACCAGTCTCCATTCCAATCCATAATGGACGCTTCCATTAGACTCATCTACCATACTCAAAGCTCAGTGTCTGCACTGGCTTCCCATAGCCTCCAGAATAAAATTTGCCTGTTTTGTCTTAAAAATTTGCTTACCTCTGGCCTAGTCCCATGAGGCCTAGACATATGGCAGCACATTTTCAGAGGGCAGAAGGCTGCAAGAATAGTTGCCGGTCATGTTTGTGATATTGGTCACGCAATTTTAAATAATTGCGGCCCTCACATAGTGAGGCCCGCAGTTGCTGGTCTGCAATGAGTGCTGCAAGCGCTCATCGCAAGGCCCATGGGACAGGTTGCAATGAGCCCCAAAGGAGCCCCATAGGACGTAGGACCGAAGCCCGTAGATCATTGCGAGAGCCGCACGACTTATCACCCCTAGCTGCAATGAACACCATAGCAGTGTGTGCTGTCAATCACCCACGGCTGGGACGAGGAAGCTCTGGAGACCCCTGTCACTCACACCCAGCTGGGACGAGGAAGCTCTGGAGACCCCTGTCAATCACCCCGGGCTGGGACATGAAAGCCCTGGATACCCCTTTACCATCCCCTGCAGCCGCGGTGGAAGAGGAGGCATCCCTGCCCACAGGAGGAGCATCGCAGAGAACCAAGCAGAGGAGAGTGGACAGTGTTCGGAGGCCTTCGAGTCCTGGAGATTCAGGCCTGCTGCAGAAGCTTAGAGGACATGCTGCACCTGGTGAGTGGATGCTGCAGGTTGCCAGGTACTGCACACAGCCTCAGACAGGAGATTAGAAGGTCTCCGGAGCACGGGGGACAAGGGCTACCTCCGATCCGGAGGGGGGCTGAGGGGATCTGGAGGTGGGGGGTGGGGGCTGAGAGGATCCGGATGGGGGGGGGCTAACGGGGTCCCAGAGAGGCAGAGGGGGGGGGAGACAGGGGAGGGAGAGAGACATGGGAGGGAGAGAGGGGGCAAACAGACACAGGGGGGGAGAGAGGGGGCAAAGAGAGACAGGGGAGGGAGAGCGGGGGCAAAGAGAGACTGGAGAGTGAGAAAGGTGGCAAAGAGAGACAGGGGAGGGAGAGAGGGGGCAAAGAGGGACAGAAGAAAGGGGGCAAAGAGAGACATTGGTGGGAGAGAGGGGGCAAAGAGAGACAGGGGAAGGAGAGAGGGGCAAAGAGTGACAGGGGAGGGAGAGAGGGGACAAAGAGAGACAGGGGAGGGAGAGAGGGGACAAAGAGAGGCAGGGGAAGGAGAGAGGGGGCAAAGAGAGACAGTGGAGGAGAGAGGGGGCAAAGAGAGACAGGGGAGGGAGAGAGAGGGGGCAAAGAGAGACAGGGGAGGGAGACAGAGGGGCAAAGAGAGACAGGGGAGGGAGAGAGTACCACATCATCTTTCCAGTGCGCTACAACCTCTTCTCAGCCCCCTCACAAGCCCTGATATTGCCACCTCACAATATAATACTATAACCATAGGCAGATGATGTTGCTCTCATCTACAACCATGGCACATTACACAAAAACGCTGCATCCAGAGGTGCTTGCGTGCTGCTGAACAACTATGGAAGAATTCTTGCACTTCAGCAGACTTCCTACATTACAAGTTTATATTGTGTTTCTACTCTTCTTCTTCTTTTGCCCTCAATATTACCAAACAGCACTTGTTCCCCACTTTCATCCCTCTTCTCTGCCTACCCCCATCTCATGCCCCTTCCTGTCTCACAGCTGAAGACTTTTTCCAGCCACTTTAAAAAATAATATTGAAAACATCCAAACTTAGGGTGAAGTTTTTAGTCTACTTTTAATCTCTCATAGTAGACTCCAGAAGTGGAATCCTTGCTCACTGTGCCTTAGGGAGTTATCAGACACACCATCTTAACAAGGCCCAATTCAGACTGATATATACATCTGTGGTTTGCTGCTTCTCCTATTCAGGGTAGAATTACCTGGTATTTTGTGGGTGAGTCACTTTATTGGGTGCGACCAGACTGATATACTACAGGATATTTCTCCCCATGCAGGGCAAAGGTGAGCTAAAAGAGGTTGCTCTTAGAGTGGGTTATCATGTCCATAGAACTAGCCTATTAAGGTTAGTTTGTTCTCTGTTTGAGCACTTTTAATTTTGTTGTTACTATGAATCTTTGAACTTGTCCACAGGATCCTATTCCATCACAACTTATCCCTCACCTCTCTAACACATGTATCCCAGCTATTACACATATATTCCCTAAACACTGGCAAGTTTCCATCATCTTTAAAACATGCCATACTAACACTCATTCTTGAAAAAAAACAAAGTCCAAAGTACGTCACACACACACAATTAAAATTCTAATCATCTTTCATCATATATTACCTTAACAACTCCAACTCTCTCTTGCTGGCCGCTCGGTCACCAGTCTGTCTCCATTCCAATCCATAATGGACGCTTCCGCTAGATTAATCTACCATACTCAAAGCTCAGTGTCTGCACTCCAGAATAAAGCCTCCAAAATAAAATGTAAAATCATGTATAAAGCCCATAACAACAATGCACCCCATTATATCTCTACACTTCTCTCAAAATGCTCACCCAACTGCCCACTTTGCTAATGATCTTCTTCTTTGCTTTTCTCTTATCACCTCCACTTACTCCCACCTTCAAGAATTTTGTTGTGCTACTCTTATTCTTTGGAACTCCTTGCCATGCTCCACTAGATTATCCTCCTGCCCCAAAACCTTAAAAAAAATAAAAACCCATTTTTTTTAAAGAAGCTTATCACCCTCTGGCTTAATATACACAATGCATTTATCACCCTCCTATACCACACCTAAACCCTTTAGATTATAAGTTTTCAATCCGATAAGGTGCCTTAGGGAAAGCACTGTGTATGTTTGATTTTAAGCTCAAAGACAGGGCCCTCCATTCTCTTGCAGTGCATTAAAATGTTTGTTACCCCTCCATAGTGCTATGGACATTACAAATAAAGGATAATAATAATAATATTTATAATAATAATCTGTAAGTGGGGCATTGGAGGCACACATATCTGAATTGCCTACAGAAACATAAAACATAAATACATGCATGGCTTGTTACTATCTGCGTTGACTACTGCAATGCACTATTCTTGGGGCTTCCAGACAGACACCACCTACAAATGATGCAGAATGCTGCCTCATATTTGACGACAAACAACCAGACCTGCTATTATCACATAACAATGATCCTGCATTACTGATTGCCTACCAAATGGGGAATTTATTTAAAGGTTGGCAGTAAACAATTAGGCTCTCAGCTACAATACCCTACACTCCCTAAACTCATAGCCAATATATTTGATCAGCAAGTGCATCAAAGATAAATTTACTAAGAGTTTTGCTTAGAGTAATTTGGTGGTAAGGCTTTCTTTCATTCAGCTTCAATTCTGTGGGTCTCTCTTCCCATAAAAAATTTAGAATCTCCAACACTGGATATCTTCAAAAGGAAGCTCAAGTCATAAATATTTAACCACATCCCTGGGCAACACAATGACTGACTAGGAATTTGGAAAATTATTTTTATTGATAAAAAGCTGAGTTATGACACTCACCTTTCATTGTGAGACACGTTGGCCATTGCAAGTTCATAGGCGATAAGTGCTGTAAAAATGTTAGATGAAGATGCCATAGTCCACTGAAGATGCCATTTTCCTCTGAATGAACACATTAGTTTTTTGATCAGTTAGCCATTAAATGTACCCTCTTTATACAACTTTTTGTTACAACTCTCTCTCTCTCTCTATTCTCTCTCTCTCTAGCTCTCTCTTTCTCTCTCTCTCTCATCCTATGAGGCTTATGCACTGAAATATATCTCCAATATTTCTCCTACACTTCATCTTCATCTTTTCAGTACATATGCAAGTTTTCTATCTTATTAGGTATTTTAGAGAAGCACTTTGTATTCTTGATTTTAATATCAATAACAGGTCCTTCCATTCTTTTCTAATTTGTTAAAATAGTTTTTTACTTGTATCTACCCAGTTTAGAGCTGCAGAATATGTTGGAGCACTACAAATTAAGGTTAATAATAATATGGCCCCTGGAGGAGATGTAATGTGGAATTACCCCATAATAATACTGTCTCAAGTGATTTCAAAAAAAAAGGTCATGCAACATCACAAAAAAGTAACCAGAGAGTTAAAAAGCAGAGAACATATGATACAAAATGCTAAACCTAGTGAGTATTAACAACATTTTTTTAAATGTATCTCTAATTAATTTCTATTGTTAGAGCCCACCTCTTTACAACAATGTATCTTTAATTAATTAGGAAATACACATGAGACAGAAATATAATAACTGTCCTAGGGTAACAGAACGTTATGTTGCTGCAATTAATATATTGAATAGAACCATTGATTGTATTATTTGATGTGGGTAGGCAAGGTGAATAACACAGTTCCCACCATGTCTTAACAGCTTCTATTTTAGTAACATTGAAACAAAGGAGCCCACAATTTGCACCTAAATTAAACGTGTGATTTCTATTTCATTGTTTGTTGTGAAAATCACATTTTTATTTAAGAACATTTTTGCACTCTCTATTTTTGCATTTTCTACTCAATACATTTATATGCAAGCTTAAACTGATATTTACATTTAATGGATTATGTATTAGTTGACAGAAGAGAATCAGTAGTGTATGCAAATATTTTTATGCATAAAACATCCCAAAATAAACATGATTAAACTTACCCTAAGTTTGCTAAATCTCTTGAGTTTCCTAGTAGTTGATTTTGAGAGTTAACATCCCTAAAATTCCCTGCTAAAATTAGCATATAATTCACAGTTCATGTTGGCCAATCACAGGCAGCTAATACATTGTTTCAATCTGTGAAGTCAGTTTGTGCACCAAAGTATCATGGTATGTGTTGTCTTGTTTTAACCCTACACAAGGATGCAAGGTCAGCTCAGATATTGCTCTGTGAAGGTTAGTATGAGGTTAAAAACCATACCCAAACTCAGTGTTTCTATTGGTAGGTACCAGGTGCCTACATAAACAGCTCTGGGGGTGTGGAAAACAAGTTTTATTTTTAAATAAAATAAATCTGTATCTATTTAGAATGGATCAGTGTAATGTGTATGATATAAGCAGCATGTGCTAGATTAGAAAAAGTTACATACAGGGAGACTTAGATATAAATGTATCTACCAAATATACTACGCCTTGATGGTGTTCATTGAAATCTTAGCAGGGATTTAACATAGATTTTGCCATCTAGTGCTTTTATTAGGTGGAGAAATCAGAATTAATTAGGACAAATAGTGGAGTATAAGAGTAATTTTAAATATAAAAAATAAAGTGACAGTCACAATTTTATTCAAGAAATGAAAAATACACATACAAATAAATATAAATGTAACTGATTTTAAGTATAAGTGCCTTCAAATTGATATAGAATTTAGATTTTATGTAGAGATTAACCAAAAAGATCCACCCTCTCAAGTAATGTTTTTATCAATAGCAATTAATTAAGATTAGTTGTAGGAAATTATAATAATGATAATTACAGTATGTCCAGTTGGTATAAAAATCTAAGACACAGAATTAACAGTTAAACATTTCTGTCGTTATTATCATTTTGTCAACTGGATGTGCTTTTTAATTTCTGTTGACAATATTGTTGCCTTGGAAGGTGGATATTTAAGTTACTTTATACAAAAAATAAATCTACACTATTAGAGTTGAGATATACAAAAACCTCAATCTCCTTAAAACCAATATTGACAAAATGGTGAGAATATGGCACAACCACAACTCTGCCTAGAGAAGACTGGCCACTAAAACTTGGTGACCCAGTCAAAGAGCATTAGTTAGAGAAGCAACAAGTAGACCTTAAAAGACCAAGTGTGACCATATAGGCCCCAACCGCACCTTAAAAACCTTAAAAAAACAAGTGTGACCAAATAGGCCACAACCGAACCTTAAAAACCTTAAATAACCAAGTGTGACCAAAAAGGCCCCAACCGCACCTTAAAAACCTTAAATAACCAAGTGTGACCAAAAAGGCCCCAACCGCACCTTAAAAACCTTAACTAACCAAGTGTGACCAAATAGGCCCAAACCGCACCTTAAAAACCTTAAATAACCAAGTGTGACCATATAGGCCCCAACCACACCTTAAAAACCTTAAAAGACCAAGTGTGACCATATAGGCCCCAACCGCACCTTAAAAACCTTAAATAACCAAGTGTGACCATATAGGCCCCAACCGCACCTTAAAAACCTTAAATAACCAAGTGTGACCAAATAGGCCCCAACCGAACCTTAAAAACCTTAAATAACCAAGTGTGACCATATAGGCCCCAACCGCACCTTAAAAACCTTAAAAGACCAAGTGTGACCATATAGGCCCCAACCGCACCTTAGAAACATTAAATAACCAAGTGTGACCATATAGGCCTCAACCGCACCTTAAAAACCTTAAAAGACCAAGTGTGACCATATAGGCCCCATGCGCACCTTAGAAACATTAAATAACCAAGTGTGACCAAAAAGGCCCCAACCGCACCTTAAAAACCTTAAATAACCAAGTGTGACCAAATAGGCCCAAACCGCACCTTAAAAACCTTAAATAACCAAGTGTGACCATATAGGCCCCAACCACACCTTAAAAACCTTAAAAGACCAAGTGTGACCATATAGGCCCCAACCGCACCTTAAAAACCTTAAAAGACCAAGTGTGACCAAATAGGCCCCAACCGCACCTTAAAAACCTTAAATAACCAAGTGTGACCAAATAGGCCCCAACCGAACCTTAAAAACCTTAAATAACCAAGTGTAACCATATAGGCCCCAACCGCACCTTAAAAACCTTAAAAGACCAAGTGTGACCATATAGGCCCCAACCGCACCTTAGAAACATTAAATAACCAAGTGTGACCATATAGGCCTCAACCGCACCTTAAAAACCTTAAAAGACCAAGTGTGACCATATAGGCCCCATGCGCACCTTAGAAACATTAAATAACCAAGTGTGACCAAATAGGCCCCAACCGCACCTTAAAAACCTTAAATAACCAAGTGAGACCAAATAGGCCCCAACCGCACCTTAAAAACCTTAAATAACCAAGTGTGACCAAATAGGCCCCAACCGAACCTTAAAAACCTTAAATAACCAAGTGTGACCATATAGGCCCCAACCGCACCTTAAAAACCTTAAAAGACCAAGTGTGACCATATAGGCCCCAACCGCACCTTAGAAACATTAAATAACCAAGTGTGACCATATAGGCCTCAACCGCACCTTAAAAACCTTAAATAACCAAGTGTGACCATATAGGCCCCAACCGCACCTTAAAAACTTTAAATAACCAAGTGTGACCAAATAGGCCCCAACCGCACCTTAAAAACCTTAAAAGACCAAGTGTGACCATATAGGCCCCAACCGCACCTTAAAAACATTAAATAACCAAGTGTGACCAAATAGGCCCCAACCGCACCTTAAAAACCTTAAATAACCAAGTGTGACCAAAAAGGCCCCAACCGCACCTTAAAAACCTTAAATAACCAAGTGTGACCAAATAGGCCCAAACCGCACCTTAAAAACCTTAAATAACCAAGTGTGACCATATAGGCCCCAACCACACCTTAAAAACCTTAAAAGACCAAGTGTGACCATATAGGCCCCAACCGCACCTTAAAAACCTTAAATAACCAAGTGTGACCATATAGGCCCCAACCGCACCTTAAAAACCTTAAAAGACCAAGTGTGACCATATAGGCCCCAACCGCACCTTAGAAACATTAAATAACCAAGTGTGACCAAATAGGCCCCAACCGCACCTTAAAAACCTTAAATAACCAAGTGTGACCATATAGGCCCCAACCGCACCTTAAAAACCTTAAAAGACCAAGTGTGACCATATAGGCCCCAACCGCACCTTAGAAACATTAAATAACCAAGTGTGACCATATAGGCCTCAACCGCACCTTAAAAACCTTAAAAGACCAAGTGTGACCATATAGGCCCGAACCGCACCTTAAAAACCTTAAATAACCAATCAAAACCATATAGGCCCAAACTGTACATTAAAAAAAAAAAATACAAAAAATATCAATCAATATATCTATCAAATATATATATCAGTCAATATATAAATCAATCAATATATAAATCAATCAATATATATATATATATATATACATATATACATACATATATGCACACACATAAAGCAATATACATAAAACAAAAAAATATATTAATTGATATTTATTAATTGTTTAATTGATGTACTTTATTAATTATTTGATTATTGCTCATGTATTTTTATTAGACATTATTTATTATACATATTACAGTGCTATTTATTTGCTATACATGTTACAGGATATTATCCTGTAACATGTATATCACATAAATAGCCCTGTAATATGTATAATACATACAGGGACACACAAGTTGACACAAATCTTTTTTGCCCTTACAGGCTTCCATACCTGCTTTGCTAATGTTTTAAAGACTCTGATTGGTTGAAATCAATGTCAATCAAAATTTCAGCCAATCAGAGTCCTTCAAAAAATAGAATAAAAGGAGGAGCGTGGGAAAAAATCAATTAGTCGCCGGGGGAGCTCCTTGTAGGAGGAGCTTCATTAGATTGTTTTTTTTTTTTTTTAGAGCGTCAATTTTTTTAGGTGGAGGCCTCTTGCAATGGGCCAGAATGGATGGACAATGGCTGCAATCAAGATGAGGACAAGGGCTTCTATCAAGATTGAAGGACATGGGCTTCAATCAAAATTGATTGGAATACACGACTATCCAGGGCAGAAGGCCACCGCTGGAGGGGTCAATTTGACAAGTATGTGCTGTTGTTTACTTTATTATTGTTTTTTTTTTTTTCCCTTCCCTTAATTTTTTTTTATCTTTAAAAGTGACAGGCAATGTATTCTTTTTATTTTAACTGCAATGTTAAAGATACATTGCCTGTTACTTTTAAAAATGGAATAAAAATATGGGGGGGGGGGGGGGGGGTTGTATTGTTGTTGTGTTTTTTTGTTGGTACCAAGTTGGTAGTTAGGTCAGGGTGGGGGTCATTAGATCAGGCAGGCTGTTGGGTGGATTGCTAGTTGGGATAGGGTGTGATGTGTGGTCACTGGGTCAGGGTTGTAGGTAGGTGGCTTGGCTTGGTACTACCAAGCCACCTACCTATCACCCTGACACAGTGACCACACACCACACCCTGGCCCAACTACCAAGTTGGTAGTTAGGTCAGGGTGGGGGTCATTAGGTCAGGCAGGCTGTTAGGTGGATTGCTAGTTGGGCCAGGGTGGGGTGTGGGTCACTGGGTCAGGGTTGTAGGTAGGTGGCTTGGCTTGGTACTAGCAAGCCACCTACCTATCACCCTGACACAGTGACCACATACCACACCCTGGCCCAACTACCAAGTTGGTAGTTAGGTCAGGGTGGGGATCATTAGGTCAGGCAGGCTGTTGGGTGGTTTGCTTGTTGGGATAGGGTGTGATGTGTGGTCACTGGGTCAGGGTTGTAGGTAGGTGGCTTGGCTTGGTACTACCAAGCCACCTACCTATCACCCTGACACAATGACCACACACCACACCCTGGCCTAACTACCAAGCGGTAGTTAGGTCAGGGTGGGGGTCATTAGGTCAGGCTGGTAGGTGGGTTGCTAGTTGGGCCATGGTGGGGTGGGGTCACTGGGTCAGGGTTGTAGGTAGGTGGCTTGACTTGGTACCTACCTACCCCCAAGACCAAGTGACCTCAGCTGGTAGTAGCTGGGTGAGACTTAGGTCAGGGTGGTTAGTGGGGTCACATCAGGGTTGGCACGGGCCCCATAGGCCTCCTGTCCTTAGGGGGAGTGATAACCGGGTCTGGGGGGGTAGGAGTGACCGGGTCCGTCAGGCTTATGCTGGGTGGGTGACCACATGGTCCGTCCGCGACTGAGGTGGCCAGATGGGCCTTTGGGGGGGGGGGGGGGGGTGACCGGGGTGACGGGATCATCACCGGGCTTGGCACAAGGCCCCATGGGTAATTGTGTGGCAGGCAGGCAGCCATAGTGGGTACTACTAGGGCAGCCCTAAGTTTATTAGGGGGACTAGGGGTTTGGCCCGGGCAGTTAGGACTTACTGTAGTAGGTTGGGTCAGTCTGAGTCGTTTCAGCCAGGGAGGTCTCAGTCTCAGCGGTAGCAGGAAACGAAAAGAGGGCTGGCTTATGGTGGTTTATGTTAATCGGGGAGCTGTCAATCAAAATTAAACTCAAGGCTCTATTAGCTGATGGGCGCCCTGGGCTAACGGTCTGGGTGGGCTTAGGTGGTTCTCCTGACAACTGTATAGCCTTCCATCATTGATTGGTCAATGATGGAAGACTGTCAGTCATTGAAATGGATACATTTTCACTGCCCATGCATAGCTTCTCCCTTGTTGGTGGGCGGAATCCATTAACGGTCATGATTCATTCATAGAGTCTAAAGGTTAGTGTAAGTGCAGTGTAATCTGATCACACAGCGTGCAGGGGAAAGCTACAATAGATAGTGTAGCACACAGCGGTTAATGCATACACACAAGGGGTTATCTTAAAGTGACAGTGTCCCAGGGAATAGTTTGCTTCATTCCTTACTTTAAAACACTTGAATGCTGATGTACACATTATATTTAATTGTTATTTATGTTTTACTAATAAAATATTGTATTTTTTTTATTGATGGTCACGAAAATATTTGTGGGGGCGCTTGCCCCGACGCCCCTATGGATGAGCCACTACTGTACAGTATCAAATGTTGAAATAGGGCAACCTTTGGGAAACAGTGATCACAACACAGTCTTATTTGAGATTGAATTAAAAAACAAAATTTGAAGGTGCCAACAAAAACTCTTAATTTTAAAAGGGCAGATTTTAACCGTCTAAGGGCAGCAATACAAAGTATAGACTGGGACAGAGAACTGATAGGTAAAAATACTGAACATAAATGGCCAACATTTAAATCCTTTCTAAATATACCAAGTGGAAATAAAATTAAAAGGAGTAAATCATATCCAATGTGGCTTAACAATGATTTAAAAATCAAGATACAGAGTAAAAAATAGACATTTAAATTATACAAACAAGAGGGGACAGAGACTGCTTTACGGGGGTACAAGAAAATCAACAAGGCTTGCAAAAGAGCTATTAGACTGGCTAAAATAGAAAATGAAAAATGAATTGCAAAAGAGAGTAAGACTAACCCTAAAATATTTGTTAAGTATAATAATGGGAAGAAGGCGAGGAAGGAAGCTATAGGAACATTACATTATGACACAGGCCATCTGAAAATTAGTGACCAGGAAAAGGCAGATGTGCTAAATAGGTTATTTTCTTCGGTATACACAAGAGAGGTACCAGTGGTTGGGACACTGCAACATAATGGGGCTACACTACCTTTGCCGAATAATTGGTTAACGCAGGAAATAATCCAAAACAGGTTGAAAAACATACATGTTAATAAAGCCCTGGGTTCTGATGGAATACATCCAAGGGTACTGAGGGAACTGGGTTCTGTAATAGCCAAACCATTATATTTAATTGTTCAAGATTCACTCAACAAAGGGTTTCTGCCAGATGACTGGAGAAAAGCAGATGTGATACCTATATTTAAAAAGGTAGCAAGAGCAAATCCGGGGAATTATAGACCAGTGAGCCTCACTTCCATAGTGGGGAAGTTTTTAGAAGGGTTAATAAGGGATAATATACAAGAATATATCTATGTGAACAGGATTATAAGTTGGAGTCAACATGGATTTATGAGGGATAGGTCATGTCAAACAAATCTAATTAGTTTCTATGAGGAGGTTATACATGGATTGAAAGCTGGCTAAAAGACAGGAAGCAAAGGGTTTTTGTAAATGGAACACACTCCGATTGGACTAATGTGGTAAGTGGGGTTCCTCAGGGTTCAGTATTCGGTCCTCTTCTTTTAACATATTTGTTAATGACTTAGAGGTGGGACTGGAAAGTAGTGTCTCCATTTTCGCTGATGACACAAAGTTGTGCAAGGTTATTAAATCAGATAATGATGTGCTTTCCCTCAGGGATTTACATAACATTGAGGAATGGGTATCTAAATGGCAGTTGTGATTTAATACGAATAAATGTAAAGTTATGCATTTGGGAAGGAAAAATAGCCATGCAATTTATAATCTTAATGGAGCAAATCTAGGGGTATCAGATAATAAAAGGGATTTGGGAGTACTTGTGGAAAATCCCCTAGGTAACAGTGCTCAAAGCCAAGCAGCAGCTGCAAAGACAAATACAATATTAGCATGTATCAGGAAGGTTATAGAAGCAAGGGAAGCAAACATAATTCTGCCACTATACAAATCCTTAGTATGCCCTCATTTGGATTATGGAGTACAATTTCGGGAACCACTTCATAAAAAGGCATTTTTAGAGCTGAAAAAGGTACAGAGAAGGACAACAACACTAATAAGGGGAATGGAAGGGCTAAGTTATGATGAAGGACTAACCAAATTATGCTTATTTTCTCTAGAAAAAAGGTGTCTAAGATGAGATATGATTACCTTATATAAATACAACCAGGATCAGAATAAAGATTTGTCAAGTGAGCTTTTTGTGCCAAGAGGTTTTCAACTGACAAGAAGACATCCCTTGGGGTTAGAAGTAAAAAGTTTCCACCTTAAAGACTTTAACTTTAAAAAGGGACTGGATTTATTTCTAATTAAAAAGGGAATTCAGGGTTATCCTGGATAATTAGAGAGTATTAATCCAGGGAGAAATTCGATTGCCAGTATCTGATGTCAGGAAGGAATTCATTTTTTTCCCCTTTGACACGAATGTTTTTTTTTTCTTTTTGCCTTCCTCTGGATTAATTAATAAAAAAAAAAAATAAGTAAAGTAAATAAATAAATAATTGATTAATAATTCATTAACAATTAATTCATAACCAATTAATTAATATCTAACCTGCCATTTGCAGATCAGAGGAGATCTTAAAAGGTTGAACTTGATGGACTGAAAGTCTTTTTAAAACCTTAATTACTATGTAACTATGTAATTAAAGAACAAAATTATTGTTAATGGAAGAATTAAGCTATGAAGAGAAGCTAACCAAGTTAGACTTTTTTTTCTATAAAAAGGTTGATAACATAATTCCCTTATACAAGAACCTCCAGGGTCAGTATAAGCTTTGTCATGTAAATTGTTCTTGCCACATACTTTACAATTCCGTTGACTGTATCAGCTCAAAGTCTGAACTTCATGGACTAAAACTATTTTTTTTTCATCTGATTTACAACTCTATATAATAATAGTGCACATTTGTGAATATATGAGTGTTTTGGATATCAAATGAATGTATATGAGTGGGGGAATGCAAGTGAGTATGAATGTGTGTGAGAGACCTACCTACCTCTCCACTGGGTTGTACTTTGGGGCTCCTGTTGGCAAGTCAATATCTTTGGTTATGCCTTTTATTAAGAAGAAGATTGCTAAGCAGTTAATAAAAATGCTTTGACCCTCGACTAATAACCATTAATGTTTGGTACCAATGAACTGTTCTAATGGAAAATCCTGATACATAGCTAAAGTTATCTGAAAGAATACTGAGATTTTAAACATTAGAATTTGGTGCATTCTAGGTCAGTTCTGAAATATAAGTTAAAATACTGTAAAACAGATAATCTATTTTTCATGATTTTAGCAAACCAGATTACTTAATGGAAAGTACTATGTCTCTGGAAAATCTCGGTTTAAATTATTCAGCCAGCCGTTAGCTAACACCAACATATATTCCAATCCTATTTTAATTGAGAAAAAAAAAAAAGTGAAATTTGTTGTTTTTAAATAGATCTTACTCCAATTTTACAATATAATTCAGTCTTGAAATCTAAAAATGCAACCGGAGCAGACCCTCACCGATTCTGTCCTGCAAATAGAAATGATAAAATGAATAAAGTTAATTACAATTATGTCTCTTCTAAGCTTAGACATTTTGACATGAATCATTGGAATGGGCAACTGTGATTATCAAGACAATATAGAGACCATCAATTCATCTCTCTCTCTCTGTTTATATATATAATTAAGAAATGTTGTTTTCCTATTATAGATTTGTTTCCTCATGTTTTCATTGTTTTCATGGGCATACATAAAGGTTGTATGATAGTGCATCTGGTTTAAATACATTTTAGATCATAGTTTTAAATGTTTCAGTTGGTACACTATATAAATATTTTACCTGTTTGACCTGTGAATAAAAATGTCAGAGGCAGAGATAAATTAAAATGACACCTGGAACTGAACACTAGATCTACAGCACTGTACATGAATGACCTGCCCCTTAGCTGTTTACAAATTCAGATATTTTTAAAATCCAACCAAGGATTTAATCACCAAACATGACCAGGGGACCACCGGAATCAAGATAGCAGGATAGCAGAGACACCGACTGTAGCTCGTGTCAATCAGATGCAGCATCAATAACCCCAATGCATAGGATTATTCCTTCCCCAGAATGAAAAATATGCATAAATTATATATATATCCAAACTGACAACTGTTTATTAGCAAGAACACCTCATATTTATGTAGAGTGACACAACCTTAGCAAACATTCTCTTAGCCAATCCCCAAACTGTATTTTCCTCACCACGTGGGCCACCTGTCCATCAAGTACTGATAGAGTTCCTAATACCTGTAGGTTCTTTGGAGCCTGAAACAGCAATTAATAACTGACTCCTTTGAACTGCCTGTCAATGGGGTTAGTTGACTAATAAAGGATGGAAACATCTTGCCTGTCTGCCTACATGACTCTATTTCCCTTTCCACTTACTTTGCCCCTTGTCCCTTTCAACTACTATTATGGTCACCCACTTATTGGTATCCAGCTTCCCAGGACCTGACATCCCTAGGAGCCTAGCGAATGCTACCGGAATCATTCAGTAGTATTCGAGTACTTTGTGAACGTCTGATTACTCTCTCTGTTTAACTGTGATTGCTCCAGACTGGGACAAGTTACACTTACGGCCAAGTTACTTAATCTAGGGACTTGAAAATACTTGGGGATCCGCTGCTATCGTTCTCTGTAATGGGTAGAGTTTGTGTATAGAGCCAAAAGAACAGAGGACTGGGTAATAACCTCTGTTTGAGCTGACTGAGTACTGTCCCTAGTCTGTTATTGTGATGGTACCTAGTTGGTTCTGGGTTCAGCTAACTTGGGGGTGGGGGTGAGACCTAGGGTACCCACTTTTAGAGTGAGTCAAAGCTTCCATAGAATTCCTTATTAATATCGCTCATAGACTGTACATGTTTATCCAAATATTTAATTTCACTTAACATCACCCATAAATTTGTCATGGTATATCCCCTTATAGCTAAATTGAAATACACATTTACTAGACCTACCCCATCTCCATCCATTCTACCTAATACCCCATACCACACCACTCTAATACATGCCCCCTACTCCCTAACATCCATACCAACCCCACATAAGAACATATTCAACATGAGGCATTACAGCATGGTCAAAGCTGAGGAATACTCATCAAAATATGGGTACAGGTATGACAGGTCCAGTAAATCATAATACAATATGAGGTGAATTTAAATTAATTTGAGGTTGCCTTAACATTAGTTGGGTGTTTTTTTGGTAATTTGGCAATTTTTGAAGACTCTGTCTTTGTATAGAAAGATTCCATATTATCTGACTAGACCTCTTCCTGTTAGTTTGCATTCTGAGGGATGTGCTTACTTTATTTGTTAGTGGAGAGAGTGAAGTGGGTGAGGAGGAAGAGAGTGGGGGATTTTGGGAATTTGAAGCCTGATCCACTCCCTCACACATCTTCAGAAATAGACAGCTTGGAGTTATATCTGGAAGCTTGCTCCTGCCGAAGTGTAAGCCCAATTTTCATCAGAGTTTAATGGATGCCTCTAGAGACCAGCAGAGATATAAGCATTATTTTTGTGTAATTAAAAACTAGCTTTACAACATTGCCCTGCCTTATTATGTTCATGTGTTCTGCTTTTTGTCTAATCTGCATACTATGAGCTTGACAAAACAAAAAAACATTTAAAATAAAAATTTCTCCCATAAATAGAGATGTCGCGAAAAGTTCGCCGGCGGACTGTTCCCAGCGAACATAGCATGTTCGCGTTCGCGGCGAACTGCGAACATATGCAATGTTCGATCCGCCCCCTATACTTTATCATTAACTTTGACCCTGCAACTCACAGTCAGCAGACACATTCCAGCTAATCAGCATCATACCCCGCCTTCCAGACCCTTTAACCTCATGGACAGCAGCCAATAACTAACTTGCAGTCTTACTGAGAGGAGGCTGAGTGTAGGTGATACTGCATCAATAGGGAAAACCATAGCTAGGCTACTGTACACAGTGTGCAATACAGTCCTGAAGGACTCTTTTGATCTCTGCTGCAAGGACACCCCTGTGTCTCTTCCTCCCCTTATCATCATCCTCCCCTCACCTTAGCACCCAACCCTAACACCCCTCACACTTATCCATAACACCCATCAACCTAACACCTAACCCTCACACCCCTCACACTTATCCCTAAGACCTAACACCCCTCACACTTATTCCTAACATGCCTCACCCTAACACCCCTTACACTTATCCTTAACACCCCTTACGCTAACACCTAACCCTAACACCCCTTACACTTATCCCTAACACCCCTTACCCTAACCCTAACACCCCTCACACTTATCCCTAACACCTAACCCTAACATCCCTCACCCTAACACCTAACCCTAACACCCCTCACACTTATCGCTAACACCCCTCACCTTAACACCTAACCCTAACACCCCTCACACTTATCCCTAACACCCCTCACCCTAACCCTAACACCCCTCACACTTATCCCTAACACCCCTTACCCTAACCCTTACATCCCTCACACTTATCCCTAACACCTAACCCTAACATCCCTCACCATAACACCTAACCCTAACTCCCCTTACACTTATCCCTAACACCCCTCACCCTAACACCTAACCCTAACACCCCTCACACTTATCCCTAACACCCCTCACCATAACCCTAACACCCCTCACACTTATCCCTAACACCTAACCCTAACATCCCTCATCCTAACACCTAACCCTAACACCCCTCACACTCATCCCTAACACCCCTCACCCTAACCCTAACACCCCTCACACTTATCCCTAACACCCCTTACCCTAACCCTAACACCCCTCACACTTATCCCTAACACCTAACCCTAACATCCCTTACCCTAACACCTAACCCTAACACCCCTCACACTTATCCCTAACACCCCTCACCCTAACACCTAACCCTAACACCCCTCACACTTATCCCTAACACCCCTCACCCTAACCCTAACACCCCTCACACTTATCCCTAACACCCCTTACCCTAACCCTAACACCCCTCACACTTATCCCTAACACTTAACCCTAACATCCCTCACCCTAACACCTAACCCTAACACCCCTTACACTTACCCCTAACACCCCTCACCCTAACACCTAACCCTAACACCCCTCACACTTATCCCTAACACCCCTTACCCTAACACCCCGCACACTTATCCCTAACACCTAACCCTAACATCCCTCACCCTAACACCCCCCACACTTATCCCTAACACCCCTCACACTAACACCTAACCCTAATACTCCCTTACACTTATCCCTGACAGCCCTTACCCTAACACCTAACCCTAACATCCCTTACCCTAACACCCATCACACTTATCCCTAACACCCCTTACCCTAACCCTAACACCCCTCACACTTATCCATAACACCCATCAACCTAACACCTAACCCTAACATTCTCACACTTATCCCTAAGACCTAATACCCCTCACACTTATTCCTAGCATGCCTCACCCTAACACCCCTTACACTTATCCCTAACACCCTTCACCCTAACACCCCTCACACTTAGCCCTAACACCCCTCACCCTAACACCTAACCCCCTCACCCTTATCCCTAACACCCCTTAGCCTAACACCCCTCACACTTATCCCTGTGTCTCTTCCCCCCCTTATCATCAAGGGAGGGGAGAGGATGATGAGGGAGGGGGGAAGAGACACAGGGGAGGATGATGAGGGAGGGGGGAAACAGACACAGGGGAGGATGATGAGGGAGGGGGTAAAGAGATACAGGGGACCGTGATAAGGAAGGGGGAAAAGAGACACAGGGGAGGATGATGAGGGAGGGGGGAAGAGACACAGGGGAAGATGATGGGTGAGGGGGAAAAGAGACACAGGGGAGGATGATGAGGGAGGGTGTAAAGAGATACAGGGGAGGATGATGAGGGAGGTGGGAGGATGATGAGGGAGGGGGGATGAGACACAGGGGAGGGTGATGAGGAAGGGGGGAAAGAGACACAGGGGAGGATGATGAGGGAGGGGGTAAAGAGATACAGGTAGGGAGGATGATGATGGAGGGGGATGTTAGGTTATTTATGCCCTTTATGGATTAAAACCAGACTGCATCAACTATGTAATTTTCCATGGGAGTTTTGACATGGATCCCCCTCCGGCATGCCACAGTCCAGGTGTTAGTCCCCTTAAAACAACTCTTCCATCACTATTGTGGCCAGAAAGAGTCCCTGTGGGTTTTAAAATCCGCCTGCCCATTAAAGTCTATGGCGGTTAGCTGGGTTTGGCGTTTCGCGAACTTTTGCGGCTGTTCGCGGTTCGCGAACCGAAAATTTTATGTTCGCGACATCACTACCCATAAATGCATATACAAACTATTCCTGACAATTACACCGAAAACAAATTCAGAAGAGTTAGATTACACTTTGTGGGTTTATGTTTTTTTTTACCTCAACCTCTATGTATGTCAAAATAAAAAAGAATCTTTAATTGGATACTGCAAATCCCAAAACTACTACCTTAAAGTATATAAGATATGAGTTATTTCAATAATGGAACATGTGTAATGCATATGAATAATGTGTAGAAATATACACATATATCACTCCATACTTAAACTCCTTGGTATAAACAATTCTCATAAATCAGAATATACTGATTTTCCTGCTACAGGATATACTGATAATCACAGGATTGAAACAAAGAACAATAATAGCACTCATATAAGCATAATAAAAACAAGAGAAATCTGAAGCCAAAAGAGACTTAAATAGAACTGAAAGCGAAAAAATAATGGTAATGGAAAGGGCTATAATACACTATATACAAAAGAAAGTACAAAAATATCAGTACAGAGCTGGAGAAACATAGAGCAGTAGAAAAATATACTTGCTGTTCAACTGTCAAGCTCCAAGATACCCAAGTGCATAAAGAAATAGCCCAATGTATATCCAGCTCCACTCTCAATAGTCTCTCGCTCAGAAAATGAGTCAGGTCATTTCGTCCATCCTCATGGACTTTTTCTAAGGCTATCTATATATGTAGCTGTACCGTAATTAAAAATAATATAAAATTACTGTGGAAGAGAAGTAGAGATGGATTAATTATAAAAGATGTGTGGGTAATCAGAATATGTGTTTTGTAGTGCAAAATATAGGGGTGGATTTCTTTAATAGGACGCAAGATGAGGCTCAGTCTATTATGGTTGTAATAATGTCCTAAACAGCACTTTGTATCCAACCCCTCCCTATTCATCTCTTTTAACATTGCCACTGGAGTAGCACAAGTGTGTTGTGGGTCAGGCATGCACAGCATTGTCCATCAGTGAAGATGGAATTTTGGTTGGCAAACCTTCAATGGTTAGCAATAGCTCAATAATGATGTATAGCAAGAACAAATCAGGAGAAATTGTGCCATGCCTGTGCATAGTCAGTTGCATTTTACATTAATAAAATAGCTACCTAACATTAGCACACTACCCTAGGCCATTATCCCCTTCAACCTTGGTATCAGCCGGAACCCCATTATCACTTGGAGGGCCATCAGACCCTCTCACTCCACTGCTCCAGCTCAATATTACCCCTTTACCATGGTAATCTAATTTATAACCAAGGGAGTACTTATGGACCCCCATGGCACCTAACATACCGATACCATAAATACAAATATTAAGATAATATTCACCTATTAATATACAACATACACTGCTAAATATAACAACTAGCAGTGTATGGTGTATAATAATTAATTAATATTGCTACATTATGTTATTTAAATATCATATATACTACTAACTTGCGGATGAAACACCAGATGATGAATATCAATAATACTCATCATCGTGTATAGTAAAAAAAGGATGAGAATTTAGTAAATTCAGAGTAGTTAGATTTTAAAGGTAGATGCAGATGGCATGCCCATAACACACCCATAACACATCTCGTTCACTAAAACTCGTAATGAGCCAGATATGTACAGTGAGCTAAGTAGCTGTATGGCAAGTTAACTCTAACCATTTGCGGGATCACTGGCACCCGTGATTCGTTAATAAATTCCTCCATAATGATTTGCTAGATGTGGAGTGATTAAATCGACTATGTTGTTGAAGATGGACTTGCTACCCATTCTATAATATAGGCTGTGGGACGCATGTAATGTGTCTGAGGGCTGTGTGAGGATGAGCATGGGAGAAATCACTTGTAGCACTGAGCAAAGACTTGAGAGACTACACCCTGTGTTGGCACTATCTCATAAATTACTCTATTTTAGCATTGTCTGATCTCAGGTATGCATATTTCTCCTTGTTTGTCATGACTTAGAATTTCCCCGCAATGGAGTGTAAGATCACATCTACACACAAGGGACGATTCAACTTAATGGGATTACTGGAAATACCTTTATGGAATCTGATTATGTTATTAGTCTCTGACTGTTAGGAGATTAATGTAATGATTGCCTTAATTACAGTAATAACATAATGCCATGCCTTTTTACATTTCAAGATGTTAAAGAGAGGACAATTTCTTGGAAACAGATGCATGATTTATAGATGTGACTATCACTAAGATATTCTTTCCAATAAATAGATAGACAGACTGTACTGAATGTATTTTTTCCATATACACATACAGAATGGAAGCATTCATGTTTTGTGTTGACAAAGAAACAATAAAAAGCTGAAAAGGAAAATAAAACATTGCATCATTTCTAATAGAGAAATATTTGGGGATATTTGCTTTGGGGTAAATAGTTTTCCAGGAAAAATTAGACTACCCCATGAAAACATGGACAGCTTGTTATACAAAGATGTACATCTCACATACTCAAAGGGACAATCTAAGGCCCCTATTTAATTGTCAAAATTGCAATTACATGAACCCGTAATCGCATCCCAATTGCGAGTAACAGGCTCAAAAGCACTGCAGTTGTCAAAAAAGTAGCTTGGTCCTATCTCCGCCTTTGATGTTTCAAGCCTGTAAATGTTACCAGTGCTAAAGACGCAAAGTCCATATTCAATTACAACAATGCAACCATGAATCGGTACGTAGCATTTCAGGGCATGATCATGATCAATTAAGCAATAGCGTAAGTTACAATATAGCTAGAGCCAATAGTAAATGAAACCGTCATCATGATGTCAGTAAAACATGGAGTTTAGACTACAATTAAATAGTGTTTAGTAGTACAATTTGCAATCGGACTTAGAATCCAGAAATGTAGAAATCCATAATAATTAATAAATCATCTGTTCTAGTCCATGTGGATCGCCTGATATGTATTCACGCCTTGATTTCTAGGATCAATATAACATGGAAATAAAATGTAAAAAAATATATATATTTCAGGTTTGCGAGTTTGAGACTGTTGTGCTATTAATTTTAAATTACAGTAATGTGTTTATATTTGCTTTTACAGTGCTATGAACAGGTGTTTAACCCACTTACGAGTCCTATCTAGTATAATGTGTTGATACATTTGCCTTTTATGGGTTTGAAGGCAATTGAGGACTTGTTATTGTTGCAATTAAATATGGATTTTGCATCTTTAGCACTGGTAACATTTACGGGCTTGAAACATCAAAGGAGGAGATAGGATGGGGTTCCAATTTTTACAACCACAGGGATTTTGAGCCTGTAACTCACAAATCGATTGTGAGTAGCTAAAAGAAGCCAATTAAATATCAGCAACTTTTACTGGCTCCATTACGGGCTCATGTAATTGCAATTTTGACAAATAAATAGGGGCCTATCAGCCTTATTAAATTGTGATTCGGCCAATTGATAAAGGCTCTATATAAGCACATAGCTTTTTTTTTTTTACAGAAGTTTTTAGCTAGTGAACTTCTATCAAAAAGCAAGGTCTTCATTAACTAAAAACTTCTGTACAAAAATGCTGTGTGCTTATAAAGAGCCCTTTTTCCAATTTAAATTGCAATTTATTAAGGCTGTAAGTGTGCTCAGAATAAAAATATAGAAATAAATACAGTACTATGTACAGAACAAGTAGAATATTACAGGGTACAGTATATATTATTTTTCATATTATAAAAGGCACATAAATAAAAAAATTCTGATACCCCCCCCAGCACCCCAGCCTGCTCCTCTACCACCTCCTCTTCCAGCAACATGGATGCCTGCTCCACTCTACCCACCATTGGAGTCACAACCTCAGCACCTCCCCATCATGCCCCCACCATCATCACTGATGTCTCAAACTCTGCAGCCCCTCAATGCCAGAGCAGTCCAAGTCACCAACAGATTAGTCAGTCCCCGTCTCCCTCCATGCCTCCACCTCCATTTTCAATGCCTCCACCTCCATCAGCAATGCCAGCCCTGCATCAGAGAAGAGCAACAGTTGTGGGGACCCTGTGGCTAGGCAGAGTTGGAGATAGGGGCTGCATTTAATCCTTCTCAAATAAAGACTTCAGTGAAAATCTATTGGTCAAAATATTAGCATGCTCGTTCCTGTGGCCTATGGCCTATGTGATGGTGATATTTAGTAACCACAAAATTCTTCTCTGTGGACACATATTATTATGGTTAACATTTCACAATCTTTACTTATACACCTGTTTTTTTTTTATATTTCACATATATTTGACATTTATTAAGGCAGTTTGTTCATCTGCAAGCATTGCTACCAACTAATGTAAGTAATTATTTATATAGTGGTTCTACTGATGTCATCCTCTCAGCAGAATGATTTCATACGCCATAAATAAACACATTTTTCATATTTTAATACCCACGATTGATGATATGTTTAATATGTACCAATGCACATATGGCTGTGGAAGTACATAGTCTTGTGACCAGTACAAGCCATAACAGTGACACAGTCATGGTTGTTAAGATGTTGCCTGAATTAATGTATCCAAATTTGTATTCAAGCAGTATTTTATACATTAGCAGAACAGATTTCTACATTACGAGCAACAGTAATACTTATTTGTGAAGGTACTAGTACCAAACGATTATAATATAGCATGAATCACAATTTCGCTGAAAGGTTTTTAAACAGATCATATGTCATTTTCAGAATTAAATAATACAATAAAACTAGATATAATTTAACATATTTTTTAGATGTATACATATTGTCACATGCACAACAGCAATGGAGTACCCAAGAGTCCTGTTGATGCATACCTTTCCTGTGGCTCATTCTGTCTCTCTACAGTCTCATTGTGCTCTTTCTAGCCTTCTTCAACAGCTAAAACACATTAAAACAATCCCTGTTGTCATCATTTGGTCCTATATCCCCATGTCCTTGTGCCTGTAACTATCTGTCCCTAACATGCTCCCCTGTACAATATAGTAATATTTCTGAGGTTCACCTCCAGCATGGATTACAGGCCCAGATTTAGCTACAATCGGTGTCAACCATTCCTCTCTTTAAGGCCTCAGACTTCCCTTTGTGTTTAACACACAACAGTATTTTGTATACAACATACCTTGGCAGGGATGTAACCTACATGATTGCTCTCAGTACTGTGATCAGGAACCATTTGTTTTTGACAATTGTTTGGGGTTTGGCTAGACCTTTAATAGGCACCTTTTGTAGGCCATGTGGCTTTCCTGATTTGTATTGACCTCTTGAGTTGACATTATACACCCACACACGTATATATATATATATATATATATATATATATATATATATATATATAGAGTAAATAGTTCCTTTTTGTTCACATTTGAACATCTAAAATAAATAAAAATAACTTGAAATACAGTTATTACACTGCATTCTGGGAACCTGGGCTGAGACATGCAAATGTGCCCAAAAAGATTTTGGTCTTGCAATCCATTACCATTTGCAATCCATTACCAATACCATTGTTGTGTTATATATATATATGTATATATATATATATATATATATATATATATATATATATATATATATATATATCTCTCTCTCTCTCTCTCTCTCTCTATATATATATATATATATATATATATATATATATATATATATATATATATATATATTGTGCTGGTGTATTATTGCCAATAGTTAATGTTCCCAGATGTATACAGACTCGCACATTATTATAATTTATTTAAAAAAAAATGTTTTTGAATGCAACATATTTGCCAATGAGAATATTGAGTATTCATTTATTAATTTATAATACACTTGATTTTGTATTACAATAATGTCTCTTTAACAGTTTTTTAGTGCCCTTATTGATGGTATTCAGTACATGTAACTTTTTGTTGAAAAATCAGCTACCGTAAGGACTTATGCAGCTTCAGTAACTTGCATGTGGACTGTTAAATGTGATTGGAATTGACTATGAGTCAAATTCAATGGAACCGCAGACCGTAACTTGATAACACTGGTTGTTTCAGCCTATTTTGCTGCGGCTTTATGCAACCCTGTAAAAAAAGACTCCGTGCATTAAAAGATTTCAATGGGGGCATTAGAATGTGTGAGAAAAATGATTATTATCCGGGTTATTATTACTGATATGAAAACCCAAAGCCACTGAGATAAAAGCATTTTGTCGTCATCACACCATGTTGAGAAAATCCTTTTGGCTCAGAGCTTTTTCTTAAACAACCAGAATTGATCTACATTTTTGTTGCTAGCTCTTTTTACAATAGAACACATGTTAGGTTTAAATGAATAAAAGTACAAGGTCAGTAAAGCCACCCATTCTCACTTATGTTGCAATTGTTATCTAATAAAAATGCTATATTTAAAGTTACTATTATTCAGTTGTAACTATTATTTTTTCTTTTCTTCCAAATTGTAGCATTTTTCATTCTGTTTTCATTTCTTAAATGGTTACATTTAACTTTTTATAATGCATTTAAAAGAGCCTGTTTTATACTTTAAAAATTTTTTTTTTTAGTATGAAAAGTAAATATTAAGTTAAAATATTATTGAAGTGTGAGATGTATAGTATTCTCCATTGAAGAACTTGACTGGATAACATGCAAAATGTTTTACGTGCTACCAATATACACTGTTTAACAGTTGTATTAGCTTTAAAAGCAAAAGATATTTGTTTTGGTCTTAATATGATTAGTAATGTGGGAGAAGTGAGAATAACTGTAGATTCAGATAAGGCCTGTATATGTAGAAGACAAAAGCAGCGGTGTGTGTGTGTGTTGGGGGGGGGGGGGGCACAATCTCCTCATGCAGGTCAATTCAATAACAATGTACGGATAAATACACACATGTGAGTATGATTTTCACTTCTTAAAACCTCAAATATATGTGGTATACGTATGCCGCTTGTCACAACCTGCGTCTGGTCTATCTGGAACTATTTTCCAGTCTAGCTTTGCACAGAGGTCGAAGATCCAGGTGGGTGGGTGTTTGGGTACAATAATTACTCCTCTATGTGTATGTATCATAACTTCTCTGTATAGGACGAGTCAAAAATCAATGGCTATTATAAAAGGCCCATAGACGACGTAGCTTATCACAACATAACTTTATTGGATGAAATGAAGCAAGTAGTCAATAGCCATGGTTGATACTTCCTAAAATATATATATATATATATATATATATATATATATATATATATATATATATATATATATATATATATATATTTTAAAATATGTAAAAAAATATGTGATAAGTATTTGAGAAGGATTAAATGCAGCCCATATCTTCTCCTCTGCCTAGCCACAGGGTTCCCACAACCGTTCCACTATGCACTTTTCTCTGATGCAGGGTAGGCCTTGCTGAAGAGTGTCCAGTCCTCTTCTTTCTTGATTGAAGCCCATGTCCTCATCTTCTGGGCCTGGAAATAAGCCTCTAAAAAAACCTGCTGTTTAAAAAAAAATAACTAACCTAACAGAGCTCCTCATAGGAAGTGTCCCCCACCACAAATGGTGTTAGCCTTGCTTGCTGCTCCTTAAATTTGTTGTTCTGATTGGCTGTAATAGATGTCCATCATATTTCAGCCAATAATAATAGTTTATTTTTATTCAACCCTGCTCACTGTTTACATTGATTTTTTTGGAGCAATTAGATTTATTAGATTGAGGGATCTTCAATCTAAGCAATCTGATTGACCCCTATGAATAATAGGGGGCTAATTAGGTATCCATGGGGGTCTGGATTATAAAACCCTGGGAACAGGGGTTAATTAATTAGATGCTGATTGATAAGGGGTAATGTTAGGTGCAAGTAGGTGCTTTAAGGACCCCCCTTGCCTGGGTTAACATTTTGGTTGCCATGGGGGTCTGCACAGATGCCCATGGTTATATAGATGGAGTGATTGGGGTAGCAGGATGGCGATTAAGCGGGAAATGGAGCAATTGGGCAGAGAGCTGGGAAGGAGATCCCTGGGATTCTCTCCAAACAAATATTTAAATGGAGGGAATCCCTAGGTGATGACGTTCTAATTTTCTCGTGACTGTCTCATCCATTAATCTTTTTAAATGTCTGGTTTTGCTCTAAGATCTGTTCTGGACAAGACAAGGATTTAGGCATGTGGGCTGAGTGCTATAATTTGCGGGTGATAAAGAATAAAATCTAAGAGTAATGTAGGGAAAAAAGCTCATGCAGTCGACTTACGGGTACACTGCAAGTTACACCACTCGAGCATGGGGACGTGTGAGACCTGAGAGCTAATTACTTAATTTAGCTTATCACCATATATGACTTATAGAGAGGGTGTGACATAGCCAAGTGGATTATATACAAATCCAAATACTGTTCAAGAGAGAGGGGTGCAGGAAGCCAGGAGAGCCAGGATCTCCAGGAGAGAATGCAAGAGACGCCCAAGAAACCAGTGGAGCAGACAGCAGATCCTGGTGGAAAATTAACATCTAACACGGACTATGTGGGTGGGGGGGTTGGTAGTATAATGTATCTTTATATCACAATGAATTTATATAAGTTTAATTTTTGTACATATCTTCTGTATACTTCTTACAATACCTTTTTTGATTACCTAGTTTGACTATTTACCTGCCCAAAAAAATATAATATTTGTTGAAATTATATATTATTTTTTTTACAAAAGTGTTGTTGGGGGCTAAAGGTAGCCTCTTAAATGTAAATAAAAGAGCCTAACCATGTCTAAGTATGTTAGGTACACAAGGTAATATAATTTTTCAACACTATAGACTATTAATTTTTCACATAAAAATAAAGGTTATGTTTTAATATGCAATCTTTAAATTCATTCTAACATTGTTTATAAAATAATAATATCACAGAGACCCTTTAGCTGCATAAGTAGTTGAAAGCCACATACTCGTCAAGAGATAGGTCCCCAATTTGCTTCCAGTTTCACCCTGACTGCTGGCAATGTCATTGCGAGTGAACCATTGACTGTGAAGAATATTGTATATAATTGAAGCAACTCTCTTATTCAGGAGCTGCCCTTTAGTGAATTTTATTAACTTATTACTCCAAAAAAACTAAAATTGTAACTAGAATCTGCCCTAAGCAGAACAGTGGTAACATGGGGAAAGTCCTCCAAGAAAGTTCTATTCAAAGCAACTTAGTTATGACAAAATAATGAAATATAAACCCTCATGCAGACTATTATCTACAGAGCTGGAAGGAGCTCTGAAACTAAATATAATCTTTTATGCTAATATGTACTGACAGTGCTGTCATACCTAATTATGGACGGCCTCTAGCAAAGTCATGCAAGACTTTACAGTGAATAGAAGCTTGTTATGGGAAAACAGAGATGGGCTTGTTGTGTTGGGTAGATTGCAGTATTTTCCAATGTTAAAAAGGAATTGTGGTCGTATTTTAACATATACTATGTTTAGGATCGGTAAGGCAAGATATCCTAAATATTTGTAAGGATGGCAAATAAATGAGCACAGTCTGTAATTTATTCAATTTTAGATGCACTTATGATATATTGTGTTATTGTGATGATCAACTTTCTGAGGTCGGTCAGCTTCATGGGAAAAGGCTTTGATTGCACAGCAAGTATCTATCTATTCAATGGGAAGGTGGCATCAATAAGTGCTAGAGCATTCTATAGCAGTAATGGAAATTTCATTGGTTTAGGAAACACTCTCTTTGGAAAGTGACAAACTTAGGTTTTTTATTATATGGTTATATATATATCTTGCAATTGAAATGTTCTTGTAAGCCCTAGCATAGCTATTACATGATGCCAGTATCAAACACTTGAGTATAAACTGTAAAGAGTGATCGCTACATGTAAAGTGTTCCCTGCTGTACATGGGATTTTTACCCAAAGTGTGGGTCTCATGGGCGCTTACTAAAAATACTATCAGCCTTATTAAATTGTGATTCAGTAAATTTAAAATGACTCTATTTAAGCACACAGCATATATTTTTTACAGTGGTTTTTAGTCAGTGAACTTCTATCCAAAAGCAAGGTCTTCAATAACTAAAAACTTCTGTTAATAAAATATGCTATGTGCTTAAATAGAGCCCTTTTAAATGTACCGAATTGCAATTTAATAAGGCTGTATGTGTTCTGCAAGTTCTTGTAGTGAGTCAAATCCTTATGCATAAGTTCATCCTCGCACAAGAACAGCTAAAGCCCTTATGAGAACACCTATATAACACCTTAGAATCCCAGTACCAGACAAAAAAGAAACATTTTACAGGACCATAATAAAATAAAAATGAGCCATACACATTATGAAGCACAAAAGAAGACTTTCTAATAGTCAACCCAGCCCTCTACAATAATAAAATACTAAATCACAATTTAAAGTACAAATACATTTTAACACAATTACACCCAACTAATGCTAAGTCCCCCCTTCAGAATCTCTACCTTTTCATGGTGAAGGGGCTTGTGTACCTCAGTGAAGCTGTGAGTTATACCATGTAGGGTCACCCAAGATGGGCAGGCCGGTCACCCAAAGATGCAGACCACCAGAGAAGGAACTGGCAACCCACTTCAGTATCTTTGTGAAGAAAATCATATGGATAAGAACAACCAGACACAAGGTGTGCCTGGTGTTCTGTGGTCCATAGGGTCACAAAGAGTCGGGCACAATTGAATGACTGAACAACAAAAGTGCTAAGTCAGCCCTGGTTAATGCAGAGTCTCAGGGATTAATGCTCACCAACTTTTCCTACATATAAATGTAAACCCCTCCCCCCTATTGTGTCGGAAAGCACATCTTTTTGGATGCCATGGTGCATTTGTGATTAAAGGCATATTGAAGATTCCTGTATTATGTTACATCTGATGAGGATAATCAGTAGTGTATGCAAACATGTTTTGCATGAAAAAAAAATACCAAAATAAACATTTAAAAACTTACCTTGAAATTAGCAAAATGTCTTGTATTTTTTGACAGTTGGAAATTAGAGTAAACACTCCCTTCAAACCCAGGCTAAATTAGCAAGAAAATATCATAAATCATTTTGGCCAATCAGGAGAAAGCACAGGCAGCTGAAACATTTGTATCAAACTCTTGGGTTCCTGTTAGTGCTGTCAATAGTGAGAGATATTTGAACAGTGGAAGCTGTAGTATAGAGTGGGAAAATTAGTAGCTAATTTTTTGAATTTTTGAGTTTGGGTTGATGGGTGGACATCCAAAAGGATATGCTTGAGAGGCATCTGGCAACTTGTGCTAGAAGAGAGAGGGATAGATCCAGTGCTGAAATGTAGATTGCATATTGATGACGTTGAAATCCAAAATAATTTGGCAATAATGGCAATGGGGGATGTATAGATGGAGAAGAGGAGGGGGTCTAGGATTGAACCTTGGAGTACGCCAACAGTCAAAATGCGATGTGAAGAAGAGGTGCCAGAGAAAGAGACACTAAATGTACAATCTTCTAGGTACGATAGGAACCTGTTCTGGAGCTCTCTACTGTCTTTGACACAGTCAACCTCTCTCTTCTACTCCAAATCTTCTACTCCCTTGGCATTCAAGATACTGCTCTCTTGTGGTTCACATCATACCTACAAGATCGAACTTTCAGCGTCTCCTTCTCTGGCACCCCTTCTTCTCCTCACCCTTTGTCTGTTGGCATATTTCAAGGTCCAGTCATAGGCCCCATTCTCTTCTCTATCTATACATCGTCACTTGTTACCTTAATAAACTCTTTTGGATTTCAGTATCATCTCTATGCAGATGGCACCCAAATCTACCTATCAGAACCAAATCTACCCCCCTCTCTTATAACACATGTTTCCAACTGCCTCTCAAGTATATCATCCTGGATGTCCACTCACCACCTCAAACTCAACATGTCTATGACCAAACTCCTAATCTTCCCACCGTCTACTACAGATTTAATTCCTCACATCTCTCTCACTGTCAACAATGCCATCATCATTCCCACCTCCCAAGCCTGGTGTCTCTTTCATCCCTCAAATACAGTAACTAACTAAATCTTGCCTTCTGTATCTAGAAAACATTTCCAAAATACGTCACTACACAAGACACAACTAAGATTCTAATATATTCTCTCATCATTTCTTGTCTCAACTACTGCAACTAACTTCTTGCTGGCCTGCCCACCACCCGTCTATCCCCACTTCAATCCTTAATTAACTCCTCCACTAGGCTCATTTACCATACCCAACATTCAGGGTCTGCAGCACCACTCTGTAAATAACTCCACTGGCTTTCTGTAACCTCCAGAATAAAATTTAAAATCATGACCTTAACCTACAAAGCCCTCAACAATGGTGCATTCCATTATATATCTGCTCTCATCTCCAAATACTCCCACACCCGCCCTCTTCTTTCTGCTAACAACCTTCTTCTTTCCACCACTCTTGTCACATCCTCTCATTCCCGCCTTCAGGACTTCTCTTGTGCTGCCCATATTCTCTGGAACTCCTTGCCTCGCTTAAACAAGACTATCACCCTGCCTCAAAAACTTCAAAACCTCACTAAGAACACATCTGTTTAAAGAAGCTTAACACCTTCCTCCCTAACATACACATCACTTCTCTCATCCTCTTGTAACACACCCAAAACCTTTAGATTGTAGGCTTGCAGGTTTTCAGTCTTGCATAGTGCTTTGGGGAAAGCTCTATGGACATTGGATTCTAAACTCAAAGACAGGGCCCGCCATCCTTTTCAGTGCGTTAATATTGCTATTGCATTTTGCCTTTAACTTAACACTTGTATAGCACTATAGAATATGTCAGTGAATTACAAATAAATGATAATAATAATAATACTAATAATACTAATAATAGTACAAAAAATTAACAAGTAAAGAGTCAATGCTGTACCTTATCTGCTATAAATAGCGATAGTAATAATATTCACATGAGTTCAGTCATGCATGGTAGTGGCCCAATATCCAGGTAAGAATAGCAGTGTATAACCCAATAACTTGGTATGTTTGACACCCAGTGCCTCCTCACCACAGCTACAAATCATACTGGCAGTCCTCATGCTACTGTTATCCTGGGTCCTTATACCAGTCCTCTCATCCTCAGCTGCTCCCCCAGGAGTCTGAGCTAGAGTGGATTGGCGACAGCTGTCTCCCTAGTAAAGATCCAATTTACTTCTGAGCTCTCCGGTCCGAAGATGGTGGAAAGACCCCCTCATTTCTAGGGTTGGGAAGGAGTCCGAAAATCTTCTGGATTCCCTTATGGCAGGAGCCGAGAAAATAAAGGGGTCCTCAAGATGGGGGGATCCACAGGCTACACTGGAGCACCTCCTCAATCTCATAAACAGTTCATGTACTGTAGGGTGAAAGAGGGACACCTTAATGTACATATTTCAAAAAAATATTTTAATTAAACTGATTTGCTAATCCTTTTTTAAGAATGGAGGAAGGTACATAGGGATGTACATGAATACATTTATTCTCCCTACTTACCTGATAGACTCCCCTCTCTCTCTCTCTCCTGGGACTTTTTTCAGTCACATTGGACAATGCTGCCCTTGGTATTCATACATCTCATATCTTTTTTGTAGCCATCTTTTGGTAAAGAATTCATTTGATTTCTGAGCTAGAACCAACCAGAAATGGTGTGTTCAGCAGTATTTCTTCATCTGGAAACATCATGAACATAGTCACGTTAGCAGAATAGTCTAGAAAGATTTGGGGGCAAAAAAGAAATGAATTCCCATGTAGGATAACATGTTTCACAATTGTTTATATTAACAAATCTACATTTACAATTTGTGGAGTGAGAGAGTAAGAGAGTGTGGGGGAAGGGAGAGAGAAAGGGGGGAGAGAGAGAAGGAATGGAAAAATGTGAGGGAGAGAGAGAGTGAGAAGAGTGGAGTGAGAGAGAGAAAACGGGAGAGAGAAAATGCTAGAGGGAGAGAGAGAGAAGGGCGAGGGAGAGATAGAGAGAAAGAAGGGGGAGAGAGAGAATGATCAGACCAAAAGACCTTCATACATAAAGTATCCATGAACAATTATCATGCATATTTCTTAATTTCCCAGACTCCAACTTGTTTATGAGCGGTTTTAAATTTTAATTTTAATTTTAAACTTGTATTATATATGTCACAATTTTTTTTAGCTATTTGGTTTTGTTCCATTTGCCCCTTGTATCTTTATTCTGCCTTCTGGGTCTGTCACTTGGAGAAAGTAAATCTATCTTTAAGAAACTGTATTGATACTGTCCTGAAGAAGATTCTTGGATGAATTTTCTTTTTGCTATTTAGTACTTTTTACTGTTTATAATAGACACTTGTTTCTCTTATTTACATATTTACAGCATCACATATTTACAGCCAATAAGAACAAAACAAGGTCCATCTGGTCTGGCCATTCTATCAACCTAATAGTTTGGCTTAATTAATCCTCAGGATTGCCTTTTGCCTCTTTCTTAACTATGTTTGACCCCATTACTTCCACTTGAAGGCTGTTCCAGTTATCTACTACTCTTTTACCTCTAAATATTCACCCTCTAAATTCAAATCATGACCTCTTGTTCTTGCACTTTATTTATTGTACATTGCATAATCATGTTTTAAATATTATTTGAAAAAATCATGAAAAAAATGTTTAGCAAAACTTGGTTAAATGTGTTGGAATAAAGAGTCTACACTGCTCTAGATCTTATTGGCAGACACTTATGTCTTATACAGCTATATTGCTGCACATTGACTGTCAAGGACAATCTCCGAAGACAGTTATACATTTAAAGCAGTTTATTGTGCTCCATAAGCTGCTTTTTCAAAAATGAAACACACTCTTTAGATGGATATGGACGTCTTTTGGATCTTACTAGGTATATAATCCCTGAGTATCGATTTTTTTTATGTGCTTTATTTTATTAAGAAGTTCTTATAAGCTCTGTATCTACCACCTAAAATCAAACAAATAGTCCCTGTATGGGTCTGCCCTCTGTAGAGTTGGGTGTGCAATGCAGTGTCCTAGCCTATCAGGGACCACGTCTCAGCAGCATGTTACTGAGATACACCAGAGCAAGTACTACAGAGTCTGTAGAGGGCAGACCCATACAGGGACTATCTGTTTGATGTTAGGCAGTAAAACAGAGCTTATAAGCTCTTCTTAATAAAATAATATACATAACAGTAAATATATACACAGGGATATTATATATTAGTAAAATCCAGAAATCTTCCATATCCCTTTCACATTATCAAATCCCCTCTTTCAGATGTAGCAAAGAAAAATACTCCAAAGGCCCTTTAACTGCTGTCCATTTAAGTTACTAAATCCGGATACAAGTAAAATTAGTTTTCAAATAAACTTCTTATTGTCTACTGATTTACTGTAATAAATTCTGTTTATGTCTCTTTAACAGGCAAAGCCTTTGAGTGATGACTGAATGTGCCAGCACTTTATACTGTCCTACACTCCTTTACCAGCACACCCTGCGCAGATATTGCTGCAAGGAGCCCTGTGCAAAGTGTTCATCATCCAACAGCACATTGACAGTCACGAGCCACTGCTGTATGGAGACTGCAAAAAACTGCATATTAACTGCAATATAAGTCCCATCTCTAGGAAATAACAAAGCTTTTTGGGGCTATATCCCACAGTGGTGGAGCAAGCGAATGGAGGTCTCAGGTGCAAAAAAAAATGTGGGTCCAATACATAGGCACACACTAATGCACATGTGCATTTATAATTTTTGTTAAGTGTATAATGTAAATACATTTTAAAAATAGAAGCTTATAGATTAACTAAATTTGTTTTTAGGAATGGTGCCTGACACATTAGCATTGAAATTATTAAAAACAGAATAGATTATATATAATAAATGAATATCTTTAGCGCCTTATATAAAAGCAAAATATCACACAAGAAATTTGCATATTTTTAATTTACTAAAATTGTACTACCAAGAAAACAGGTCAATAGGACTATTTAAACAGATCCATCACCTCTCTCTCTCTCTCTCTCTCTCTCTCTCTCTCTCTCTTTCTCTCTTTCTTTACCCCTGTCCTCTCTCTCTCTCTCTCTCTCATTCTCTCTATATCTCCCTATCATTTTTCTCTCTCAAAACAAAGCCCAACCTGGGTGGCACTTCTTTTGGGGGCAGAAAAAATACCCACACATGCCACCCACCGCCGGTGGACCTTCTGCCCTCAGACCCCCTGCTCTCCCTGGAGAGATAGAGAGAGGGAGGGGGAGAGGGAGAGAGAGGGAGGGAGAGAAAGAGAAGGGGAAGAGCAAGAAAAAGGACAGACAAAAAGGGGGGAAGAGAGAAGGGGAGGAAGGGAGAGAGAAAAGGGGCGAGAGAGAAGGGAGAGAGAAGAGTGTAGTGAGAGAGAGAGAGAAGGGAACGAGAGAGAGAAAAGGGGATGAGAGAAGCGGAGAGAGAGAAGGGGGAGATAGAATGGTGGAGTTAAAAAGACAAGGGAGAGAAGCAAGAGAGAGAAGGAGGAGAGAGAAGGGTGGAGTGGAAGAGAAGAGAGAGAGAAGGGTAGAATAAGAGAGAGAAGGGAGAGAGAGAATGGGGAGAGAGAGAGCAAGGTGGATTGAAAGAGAGAGAAGGAAGAGAGCGAGAAGGAGGGAAAGGGGGAGAGACAGAAGCAGAAAGAGAGAGAGAGAGAGAGAGGGGGGTGGAGAGAGAGACAAGGGAAAGAAAGAAAGGAGTGAGAGAGAGAAGGAGGACAGAGAAGGGTGAGTGAGAGAGAAAAGGGAGAGAGAGAGAATGGAGTGTGTGTGAGAGAGAAGGGAGTGAGAGAGAGAAGGTGGGAGTGAAAGGAAAAAAGATACTGATGGATAGAGTGAAAGACAAAGAAAGGAGAGAGATACAGAAGGGGGATAGAGAAGGCGGGGGATAGAAGGGGGAGAGAGAGATGGGAGAAAGAGAAGGAAGTGGAGTGAGAGAGAATGGAGTGAGGGATATAAGGGAAGAGCGAGAGAAGGGTGCAGAGATAAGGGAGTGAGAGAGAGAGGAAGTGAAAGGAAAAAAAAGAGAGAGAAAGGTGTAGTGAGAGAGAGAGAGAGAAAGAAGAGAGACAGAAGAGGGGAGAGAGAGAAGGGAGGAAGCGAGAGCAGGGTGGAGTGAAATAAAAGGGAGAGAGAAGGGAGAGAGAAAAGGGTGGAGTAAGAGAGATTGAAGGGGGGAAGAGAAGGGGAGAGAGAGAGAAGGGTGATGTGAGAGAAAGAGAAGTAGAGAGTGAAATAAAAAAAAGGGAGAAGGGTGGAGTGAGAGAGAGAAAGGAGAGATATACAGAAAGGGGGAGAGAGAGAAGGGGTAGGGATAGAGATAAGAGGGTGGAGTGAGAGAGAAGGGAGAGAGAGAAGGGTGGAGTGAGACCATACACTATGGGCTACATAGCCCTCTGCGATGTCTGCGATTCATGTCTCCTGCAGTAACATAATCTCTATTCACCCTTCATGTTGTGACAGGGCTGTCTAGGGAAGTGTATGACACCTATAAGAGAAAAAGGGACCATAGTGATGCTAGGAGCTCAGAAACATGTTTTATTAAATGTAAAAAGAAACATGAAAAAGTATGTGACCCCTATGCAGCATGGAGGGCAGCAGTAGGGGCCCTAACCTATGTGGGCCACAGTGCAAAACACCAGCTGCATGGATAGTAGTTCTGCCTCTGGTATCCAATTTCTAAATATATGGCTTTTTTTAAATTCTCTTTGTTTAGCAATATATATATATATATATATATATATATATATATATATATATATATATATATATATATATATGCCATTGCTACACAGATTTGATAAATTTAAACAAATTATTGTTAAATATTTTCTTTACAAGCATGTAAAATAATACTGTCTTAATGAAGCAAGATGGTCAGTTTATGTCTATATTAAACTTGACAGGGCGCACAATGTTTTTTATAAAAATAAGTTGTATTCTTTTTTTGAATAAGCACTTAGGAGTATACATGAAAATATCTATCTATTCTACTTACTTGGTAATATTTTGGTGCTAGATCCCATTCCTTCCAATAAGACTCTTTTTAAAATATATTTGATAAAAATACATGTATCTGCTCATGACGCACTCACAAGTTCCAAAAAGTAATAACACTAAGTAAGTACAAATGACATTGGAAACACAGGTTTGACCATTTAGTATGCACATTCTGTCAAGCTAAAGTTGTTTAGTTGTTCAGTTGTGTCCCATTCTCCGTGATTCTATGAACAGCAGCATGTCAGGGACATCATGTGTTTGGTTGTGCTTATTCATAAGGTTCTTGGCAAAAGATACTGAAGTGGGTACCAGTTCCTTCTCCAGTGGACAGTGATTTGTCTGGCCTCTCTGCTATGACCTGTCAATCTTGTGTGACCCTACATGGTATGACTCACATCCTCTTCACCACAACAAGGTAGCAATCCAGAAGGTGGTCAACCTAGAGAGCTTTGCTTAATTACTGACCAGGGTGGCCTAATGCTTATCCTAGATATGCTTCAATATATTTATCCCTACCACTTTCACTGTAAGGCTTTATTACATTGTTGTTGTTCAGTCCTTCAGTCATGTCCGACTCTCTGTGATCATATGGACGCAGCATGCCAGGCACATCTGTCTGTGTTTGTGGCTGTGCTTATCCATAAGGTTTTCATGGCAAAAATACTGGAGTAGGTTTCCAGCTCCTTCTCCAATCTGCCATGATTTGTCTGACCTCTCTGCTATGACCTGTCCATCTTGGGTGAACCTACATTGTATAGCTCACAGCTTCATTAAAGCCTCTTCACCACAACAAGGTAGGGGAAAGTAGTACATTACCACCATATATTTGTAGTACATTATATCAACATAATGCTATGACCATTTGTTCCATTTACACAAACTATAACTTTTACTATCACTATGTCATATAGTTTATGCTACTCATAACTAGTGATGTCCCGAACAGTTCGCCGGAGAAGTATTCGCGGCGATTTTCGCATGTTCGCGTTCGCCGCGAACGGCGATCACATGCGCTTTTCGGTTCGCCCCTATACTTTATCATTGAGGAATCTTTGAACATCATTTATTTTATTTTATAATTTTTTTTGTGTAATCTAGGCCTGCCTGCCAGCGTGTGTGTGTGACAGGCTAACACCTAACAGCTTATATTGTGCTTATTTTCACTACTCATACCTGGTGGTGTAACATACATTGAAAACAACCATTTTTTTCCTGTAATCTAATTTCAGTGGCCTGCCTGTGTCAGGCTCACAGCTTATATTGTGCTCAGTGACATAAAACAACACTTTTTTGACTGTAATAGATTGAATAGCAATTGCCTGCCTACAGGCGTGTGTGTGAAGCCTATTGCATCTATTCTGCCAACTTTTGCCAGTGCACAGTGACACTCATATCTGGTGGCACCTTAGATTGCACGCGCAGTGCCCCAAATTTGAAGTGGGAGGACCGACCAAGCATCTTTTTCCATCTCCCGCTTCCAAAAATCCATGCCATATACACGTCCCCTGATAGTGGACGTAACAGGGATTAAACCAATAGGAATAGTACTACTTAACAGTACACACCTTATAATAACGAAGACAGAGGCAATGCGTATAATCTTCCATGCTGTGCAGTAGAAGCCCCCAGACTCTGACCTGTGTATAATCTTCCATGCTGTGCAGTGGAAACCCCCAGACTCTGACCTGTGTATAATCTTCCATGCTGTGCAGTGGAAGCCCCCAGACTCTGACCTGTGTATAATCTTCCATGCTGGGCAGTGGAAGCCCCCTGACTCTTACCTGTGTATCACCTTCCATGCTGGGCAGTGGAAGCCCCCAGACTCTGACCTGTGTATAATCTTCCACGCTGGGCAGTGGAAGCCCCCAGACTCTGGGAGTCTGAAGAAGAGGAGTCAGAGGAGGAAGGTGGCTTTGAGGAGGTGGAAGACCAAACACAGCAGGCGTACCAGGGGGCTTGTTGTCACCTTTCGGGGACCCTTGGTGGCTGGGTGGGGGAAGAGACCTTCAATGACATCAGTGAGGACAAGGAACGGGACATGGCTAGCTTGGTATCCCACCTTGTGCAAATGGGGAGTTTGTGGTTGTGCAAAGGGACTGTTTGCGGTTGTTTGCGGTGCGTTAAACAGGGAGTTTGGTCTGTCACTGTGAAGCGGGCCTAACCCTTACACTACCTGATCGATACAACATCATACCTGATGTTTTAAAGCACGTTATTCCAAACAATTTAGGAATGTTAGGTAATTTATGCCCTTTATGGCTTAAAACCAGACTCTGCATCAACTATGTAATTTTCCATGGGAGTTTTGCCATGGATCCCCCTCCGGCATGCCACAGTCCAGGTGTTAGTCCCCTTGAAACAACTTTCCCATCACTGTTGTGGCCAGAAAGAGTCCCTGTGGGTTTTGAAATTCGCCTGCCCATTGAAGTCTATGGCGGTTCGCCAGGTTCGCCCGTTCGCGAACATTTGATGGAAGCTCGGGTCTGCTGTTCGTGAACTGAAAATTTGATGTTCGCGACATCACTACTCATAACCAAAAGGCTGTGTAATAAAACAGTTTGAAAAGTTTTTCATACCGGAAAGAACACTTTTTCTTCTGCCTTTCTTATCATGTGGGAATCTCCATTCTCTGATCTACAATACAGGAGAAGAAAAGACGTCCTTGGATTTACAGAATTACTCTCAGCTTTGACGCATTTAACATTACTTATGATAATGGCAATAATAGCAGTGCCTTCCTCATGTTATCTTCCCACTCATGGGGTATCCTTCTATAGATGGATGGTTTCGTCATATTGTGTGGGTGTCCAATACACAAAAGAAAAAAACATAAGCATTTTTTCTGAAGGTTAGTTATGAACCGGAGAAAGACGGTAATATGAGTGAGCAAAGTATGTTTGGGAAGATACAGTTTCTCGCCATTAATGTGTTGGGTAAATTATTAGTCACTACTTTGCGTACAAGTTTAAAAGACCATCGTAATGCATTAACAGCATGAGCTAGGTGTGTGAATTAGACACTGGTCATCATGGAAGTAGGAAGCCCAAAAAATTTGGTGGGGGATAAAGTTAAGAGACCAAAAAACTCTGGCCCTGAGTGGTGAAATTTAACTCTTCTAGGACAGGCACAGGGGCTCAGCTCTGGGGGCCCCCATTGCTGTAGTGTACCTCAAAAACATTTTCTTCTAAAACGGTTCTCTGTTTAAACTCTCAATGTCCCTGGGCCCCACCCTTCCAACCCACCAACGCCCTCGAAAGCTAGTCATAATATTTATGAGTATGTTTGTCCAATATAAAAGATATCACTACAGTATATACTGTAATACTCTGATTATTCATATATATATATATATATATATATATATATATATATATATATATATATATATACTGTATATATTTATATATATGTATGTATGTATATATATATTTGCCACATCATGGAAGTAGGAAGCCCAAAAAATCTGGTGGGGGATAAAGTTAAGAGACCAAAAAACTCTGGCCCTGAGTGGTGAAATTTAACTCTTCTAGGACAGGCACCGGGGCTCAGCTCTGGGGGCCCCCATTGCTGTAGTGTACCTCAAAAACATTTTCTTCTAAAATGTTTCTCTGTTTAAACTCTCAATGTCCCTGGGCCCCACCCTTCCAACCCACCAACGCCCTCGAAAGCTAGTCATAATATTTATGAGTATGTTTGTCCAATATAAAAGATATCACTACAGTATATACTGTAATACTCTGATTATTCATATATATATATATATATATATATATATATATATATATATATATATATACTGTATATATTTATATATATGTATGTATGTATATATATATTTGCCACATCATGGAAGTAGGAAGCCCAAAAAATCTGGTGGGGGATAAAGTTAAGAGACCAAAAAACTCTGGCCCTGAGTGGTGAAATTTAACTCTTCTAGGACAGGCACCGGGGCTCAGCTCTGGGGGCCCCCATTGCTGTAGTGTACCTCAAAAACATTTTCTTCTAAAACGTTTCTCTGTTTAAACTCTCAATGTCCCTGGGCCCCACCCTTCCAACCCACCAACGCCCTCGAAAGCTAGTCATAATATTTATGAGTATGTTTGTCCAATATAAAAGATATCACTACAGTATATACTGTAATACTCTGATTATTCATATATATATATATATATATATATATATATATATATATATATATATATATACTGTATATATATATATATATGTATGTATGTATATATATATTTGCCACATCATGGAAGTAGGAAGCCCAAAAAATCTGGTGGGGGATAAAGTTAAGAGACCAAAAAACTCTGGCCCTGAGTGGTGAAATTTAACTCTTCTAGGACAGGCACCGGGGCTCAGCTCTGGGGGCCCCCATTGCTGTAGTGTACCTCAAAAACATTTTCTTCTAAAACGGTTCTCTGTTTAAACTCTCAATGTCCCTGGGCCCCACCCTTCCAACCCACCAACGCCCTCGAAAGCTAGTCATAATATTTATGAATATGTTTGTCCAATATAAAAGATATCACTACAGTATATACTGTAATACTCTGATTATTCATATATATATATATATATATATATATATATACTGTATATATTTATATATATGTATGTATGTATATATATATTTATATATATATATATATATATATATATATATATATATAATTATGCGTCAAAGCTTTCCTAGAAAAGCCATACTGCTTTAAAGCGCTGGCCCTCTAGTGGCCAAATCTGGCATGATAAAAATTTTTAGCGGCCATTTTTTTTCTCGCTTAGGCAATTTTTTAGTGGCGAAAGTCGGCCAAATCACCTTAAATTTGCGTTCCACCTCACTCCCAGACATTCTGGCTGTTCCCACTTGCTGCGTGTGATGTTTTTGTTCAGCGCTCATTGGCTTTGTGCTGAGAGTTTGAGTACCTTAACAGCTTGCATTGCCTTAGTGCTACGCGTTAAATGCCCGCCTCGCTTTGCGAGGCTCACAGCGATGAGCGCCTTTAGCGATCATCGCCTAAGTGCAACAGTCCCGCTTCTTGTATTTTAATGGTTTGCGTCACTTCGCTAGGCTCACATTGGCTAAGTACTACAGTTTAATGGTTCACCTTGCTTCGCGAGGCTCACAGCGATAAGCGCCTTCGGCTAAGTTCTACACGTTAATGGCTCGCCTCGCTTTGCGAGGCTTGCATTGGCTAAGTGCTACGGTTTAACGACTCACCTCGCTTTGCGAGGCTCGCAGCGATGAGAGCCTTTGGCACTCATCGGCTAAGTGCTATGGTTTAACGGCTCACCTCGCTTCGCGAGGCTCGCAGCGATAAGCGCCTTCGGCGCTCATCGGCTAAGTCCTACATGTTAATGGCTTGCCTCGCTTTGCGAGGCTCGCAAGCGATGAGCGCCTGCGGTGCTCATCGCCTAACTCGTACGCACCACGCAAAGCGTGACAACGTCTCGCAGTTTGATAACTATTATATGTGATTGACCACATTTTCTTTGTATACATAAATAGACAACATGAAACACACAGAGAAGACAGGGTGTTTGTGGGTTATGGAGTTAATTAATAGAAGCTCATATAGCTATAATAAGAAGGCTGTGCGAACCGACTGGTCAAGGCCATGGAATTCATTACTGTACTATGCAGCACTTTTTACGGTTACTGCTTCAGAAAGGAAACTTCCTCTCATGCCTTAGTCACCATACAGCAGACTCATTTCCTATTATATACAGTTAAAGAGAAGAAAAGAAATCCTTGGCTTTTCACAGTTACTCTTAGCTTTGACGCACTTCATATTATTATGAAAATGATAATAATAATTTTCCTTTCTCACGCTGAATTTCCTTTTCATGGGGTATCCTTCCTGTGATTAATATTACTGCAACCACTGTGTGGGAGTCCAATAGTTATCATGTAATCGTATGATACATAAAAGAATAGGCTTCCCCTTGAAGGGTAGAAATTAACTGGCAGATGCCTTACTGGAAAAAGGCAGCAGCTACAATAACAAAACGTAAACAACAGCTCTATATGATGTGACCTCCAGAGAGAGATATGGTTGAATGATTTAGCTTCTGCTGCACAAAATGGAATATTGTTCCAGTGTTTTTATAACTGATTTTGTGTTCTACTTTGACACAGAAAAAGTAACAGAAAGTATTCAATAAAGATGTGGCAGCCCCTACTGTACCAAGGCAAACTCATGCTAAAATACCTAATGTGAAGGATGAGCCAGTGTTTTCACAAGACCGAAACTATAAATATTTATACAAGAACTAAGGGATTTGGAGAATGGTTTTGGACACCAATTCTGAAAAAAGAAAAACATATTAAAGCTTAGGAAGTTTCAGAGAAGGACAACAAAATGTATATTAGGGGAATGGTGGGATTGAGTTATGAGCATGAGCAGATTTATAACTAGGCAAACAAGTCAGCTGTATCACACATATACCACGACTTCTTTAGCCAGGTGCCATGACCATGTTCTTTGTTTTGGAGTAGGTGGTGGGTTAGGAAACAAAAAAAGTGTTTCTTGCCCTTTACCTGTAAGTGGGATTATGCTTTATATGGTGAGTTGAATAAGTCATGAATAAGTGAGTTTTTTTATATGTCATGATGTTTTGTGCCTGTATCAATTTAAATGTGCATATGCTCCCATTTCCAGCCCACTGATTCCTTGGGCACCGTGTGCCTAGTGGAGATTCCTGGGTGCCTTGATGAGCCCTGTGGGCTTAGTGGGGATCACTGGAGACTTATGGGCTCTATGGACCAAGTGGGGATCTCCAGGGGTCTCCCTGGGCCCCAGACCCTAGCTGAGGGTCTACACGGGTCCCAAAAAGACCAAGTGCACATACCATGGGTTCTTCATGGGCCTTACAGGCCTAGCGGGGATCTACAACATATTTTAGCAGCAGTTTAATTGGTACCGATGAGAAGTGACTGAATGATATCACCTCCTACACTACAGAAAACAAATTAAAATAGAAAAAAAGAAAATAAACTGGACAGTGCATGGCTCCAGTGCATTGAACACCTTTCTCCGATGGTAGCTGAGCCCCTGAATCCTTTATTTGGCAATCAAATTATCCATAACTGCTCCAATGTCAGGTCCCAGATATTACCTAGACAGTCACTTTGTATTAGTTATTTAGTGAATTGTTAATTGATCCAGAGGAAGGCAAACAAAAAACCCAATTGAAACATTGCCAATTGTCTTATAAAGTCTGATAAAATAATTGAATATGTGATGTGCAAGTGAATGTGACAGCAGGACTTAGCTGTGAGGAGGAATGAAAGACATAGGTAGGCAGTTTATATTTCATTAACAAGGCTGTGTGGTTGAATTACCTGATATGTTCGGGTGCTTTGGTGTTTTGGATATTATTAGCAGGACCATCATCAGAGAGTATAGAAGATATTAATTAACGGGCGAGCAACAGCATACCCCAAGGTACAAGCCATAAACCTTAGAGCAGAAAGCTTGGGGTGTCTTTATTTATTGCATATTGATACTAGATCAGGACAGATGAAATGTTTGTTTAAGCCAGGTCTCCAAAGATTATGGCTTGCATTAATTACAGTTTGTTGATGACTCTGATAGTCACATTACCCATTGCTTCTCTGTGTTCAGTCCTGCCCTCTCCAGAGAGCATAAAGGGGAAGGCGGGAGAGACACCTGATGGGAGGTGGGAGTAAAATCTGATGGAGCAGGAACTATCTGCAGTGAGGAGCCTGAACAGTCAGCCAGCCCATTCAATAGTGACATCCTGAGAAAGGCTGATAAGCAAGTCTCCTACACACTACACCCCAGATTAGGGACATATACAGAAACAAAGTTGCAGAAGAAAGAGATGAAAATCTGTGAGCATTTTCTAGTAAATATTGTTGCAGATATGCTTTGCTTAGAAAAAATAACTCCTGTGCATACATTTTTGCATTAGATGTGCACAGTGTTTTTGCCATGACTTCAAGATTGGGCATAATGGGAAAATATTATCAATATTTAAATATACATACCTACTTATTTGATTTATTTTTATTTATTTTGATTTTACTCAACTATTGATTTACTAAATGTCTACTGTATGTAGCAAGAAATAAAACAGAATTATTTTATTATAATGTATTTATAATATAGGCAGACATGTCTAGGAAATCTGTTAGTACTGTGTTAGAAAAATGACTCAGAAAAGTCTGGACGCCTCTACCTTAATTGTGATAGATTTGAGGCTTGGTCACACCTCAAAAGGTTAATACCACTACCCCTATAAGCCCAGGTATCTCCCAGGAATTTCCCATATAGACCCCCATGGCACCTAATATTAACCCCTATACCATTGAATCTCTACAAACCACTATGCTATACTAAACTTTGAGCATGGAGGTCCTCATGGACCTCCATGGCACAACAAATTAATCCCTATAACATAGGGACCCCCATAGCACCTAGTACAAACCCCTCTCTCAATGGACCCCCATGGTCTCTATGGACCCCTATGGTATACTAAGCGTGTGGCCTTCCATGACACCTAAAGTTAATCCCTATCCTCAAAGATCCCCATGGCACCGTTCGTACCACTGCATGGACCCTCATGGCCTCTAACCCCCCATGAGAACTCATCCCCTCTATAACCCCTCCATAAGGACTCACATAATCATTAACACTAAATACATAAAAACACTACATAAATTAAAAAAGGGAGGAAATATACATTGAAAAAACAACAAAGTTAGAGGTGCTCAATCAAAGAACAAACTAACCTTAATAGGTTTGTTCTATGGACATGATAACAGACTCTGTGAGCAACCTCTATTAGCCACTTGTGACCTTCACAGGGAGAAACATCCTGCAGTATATCAGTCTGGTCCGACTCACTAGAGTGACCCAGCCCTGAAATATCAGGCAATTCTACCCTGAACAGGAGAAACAGCAAACCCCAGACATACGTTTTGGCCTTCATTGGGCCTCGTCAGTGAGGTGTAGTCGAATTCTGTAAGGCACAGTGATCAAGGGGTCAACATTTGGAGTCCCCTATACCTCTTAGGGAAATTAATCCCTAAGGGTAATTTGCATAAACAAAACAACAAAGTCAGAGGTGCTCAATCAGAGAACTAACTAATAGTGATGTCGCAAACATAAAATTTTCGGTTCGCGAACCGCAAACGCGAACCACTGCAATTGTTCGCGAACCGGCGAACCCGGCGAACCGCCATAGACTTCAATGGGCAGGCGAATTTTAAAACCCACAGGGACTCTTTCTGGCCACAATAGTGATGGGAAAGTTATTCCAACGGGACTAACACCTGGACTGTGGCATGCCGGAGGGGGATCCATGGCAAAACTCCCATGGAAAATTACATAGTTGATGCAGAGTCTGGTTTTAAGCCATAAAGGGCATAAATTACCTAACATTCCTAAATTGTTTGGAATAACGTGCTTTAAAACATCAGGTATGATGTTGTATCGATCAGGTAGTGTAAGGGTTAGGCCCGCTTCACAGTAACAGACCAAACTCCCCGTTTAACGCACCGCAAACAACCACAAACAGTCCATTTGCACAACCGCAAACTCCCCATTTGCACAAGGTTGGATACCAAGCTAGCCATGTCCCGTTCCTTGTCCTCACTGATGTCATTGAAGGTCTCTTCCTCTACCCAGCCACCAAGGGTCCCCAAAAGGTGACAACAAGCCCCTTGGGACGCCTGCTGTGTTTGGTCTTCCACCTCCTCAAAGCCACCTTCCTCCTCTGACTCCTCTTCTTCAGACTCCTCTCACTGCGTGGCCTCTCTCTGCATTATTATAAGGTGTGTTAAGTAGTACTACTCTTATCAGTTTAATACCTGTTACGTCACCTATCAGGGGGCGTGTATAAGGCCTGGATTTTTAGAACCAGGAGATGGAAAAAGATGCTTTGTTGGTCGTATCACTTCAATTTTGGGGCACGGCACGTGCAGTCAAAGGTGCCACCAGATAGGAGTGGCGTGTTTGTAAGTACTACTCTTATCAGTTTAATACTTGTTACGTCACCTATCAGGGGGCGTGTATAAGGCCTGGATTTTTAGAACCAGGAGATGGAAAAAGATGCTTTGTTGGTCGTATCACTTCAATTTTGGGGCACGGCACGTGCAGTCAAAGGTGCCACCAGATAGGAGTGGCGTGTTTGTAAGTACTACTCTTATCAGTTTAATACTTGTTACATCACCTATCAGGGGGCGTGTATAAGGCCTGGATTTTTAGAACCAGGAGATGAAAAAAGATGCTTTGTTGGTCGTATCACTTAAATTTTGGGGCACGGCACGTGCAGTCAAAGGTGCCACCAGATAGGAGTGGCGTGTTTGTAGGTACTACTCTTATCAGTTTAATACTTGTTACGTCACCTATCAGGGGGCGTGTATAAGGCCTGGATTTTTAGAACCAGGAGATGGAAAAAGATGCTTTGTTGGTCGTATCACTTCAATTTTGAGGCACGGCACGTGCAGTCAAAGGTGCCACCAGATAGGAGTGGCGTGTTTGTAAGTACTACTCTTATCAGTTTAATACTTGTTACGTCACCTATCAGGGGGCGTGTATAAGGCCTGGATTTTTAGAACCAGGAGATTGAAAAAGATGCTTTGTTGGTCGTATCACTTCAATTTTGGGGCACGGCACGTGCAGTCAAAGGTGCCACCAGATAGGAGTGGCGTGTTTGTAAGTACTACTCTTATCAGTTTAATACTTGTTACGTCACCTATCAGGGGGCGTGTATAAGGCTTGGATTTTTAGAACCAGGAGATGGAAAAAGATGCTTTGTTGGTCGTATCACTTCAATTTTGAGGCACGGCACGTGCAGTCAAAGGTGCCACCAGATAGGAGTGGCGTGTTTGTAAGTACTACTCTTATCAGTTTAATACTTGTTACGTCACCTATCAGGGGGCGTGTATAAGGCCTGGATTTTTAGAACCAGGAGATTGAAAAAGATGCTTTGTTGGTCGTATCACTTCAATTTTGGGGCACGGCACATGCAGTCAAAGGTGCCACCAGATAGGAGTGGCGTGTTTGTAAGTACTACTCTTATCAGTTTAATACTTGTTACGTCACCTATCAGGGGGCGTGTATAAGGCCTGGATTTTAAGAACCAGGAGATGGAAAAAGATGCTTTGTTGGTCGTATCACTTCAATTTTGGGGCACTTTGTGACATTAGCTTCTTACGCTCAAACATGTCCTTTACAGGCACCTGACTATGGGCAGATGAGCAGGAACTGCTCAAAGCGAGAGACGGAGTGGCGGATGGTTGAGAGGGGGCAAGGAGGACAGCAGTGGTTGATGTGGCTTATGATGCTGCACCAGGAGGAGGATGGCGGCTTTGAGTTTGTGTGCTGCTTGTACTCATGTGTTGGTCTGGAGTCACCCAAACATTAGGTCTCAACCTGTAGAGGATAAGGGAACCAGGCTACTCTAGACCTCATTCATCATTACAGGTTTTGACAGATCGGTACTATGCGTGCAAGCTACTGTGACAACAGATATGAGTGGCACTGTGCACTTGCAGAAGTTGGTAGAGTAGATGCTGTAGGTCTGACACACAACTATCTGCTATGCAATCTATTACAGTACAATTTTTTGTTTTTGTTTTAAATGTACACTACTGTTACACCAGATATGAGTTGTGTGTTAAGTAGTACTACTCCTATCAGTTTAATCCCTGTTATGTGCCTTTTTTGGGGGTTTGGTTGTTGAAGCCACAGTGCAGCACCAGAGGCCAGAAAAATTAGGCATGTACACATGCCTAAAAATTAGGTATTGTTGATCTTGCAGTGAGCAGAGAACAAGGTAGGCCTGATTCAACGCCCCATCCCTGCATATCCACACTCAGAGATTGAGGGGGCGACCCTTACAAGGCCACGGGCCGGAGATATAAAGGGGGGCCATCCCAAATAAGCACACAAGCGGGGACAAAGGTAGTGAAGGGGACATAGAGGCCCATGGACTGACGGTCGCCATCTTGGCAGGAAAAGGGCCCAGCAATTAAGCCAAACTAACCCAGCACAGGCAGCTACTCGAGTCAAACGCTGTACAATTACACCTTAAAAAGCTGAAACATGCAGCAGCAGGGATTCTAAACGGCCACATGGGGACAAGGAGGCTAACAGCCCCCACAGTCTCTGCACCACTCTTTTTAACAGATAACCCAAGGGGCTAAACAGGGACCTTGCCCACAAAAAAAAAGCAGAATTTTATTGGAATTATTAGTGTCTTTACCCCCCAAGAGAGGACATAATATACGGTATCTTTAGACTACCTGATGGCCAAACCTCCTTTAGCCCCAATTCTATCCAAGAAACATTTCAAAACTTCGATCAGACCATATATTCATCCCAATCCCGCTGCAGCGGATCTGACATAGAGTCCTTCCTACTACAGCAAGAAGTCCACAAAATACCTGTACCTCAATTGGACAGCTTGAACCTAGACATATCCCAAGAGGAAGTTAAATCTACAATCCAAGATCTTAAATTTGGCAAGTCCCCAGGGCCAGACGGTTTTACTCATCTGTACTATAAGAAATTTGAGCCCTTGCTTACCCCCGCACCTAACATCTTTGTTTAATGTTATATTAAATGGAGAACCTGTTCCCCCTTTAATTGAATTAGGCCAACCTCATAGTCTTTCCAAAAGAGGGTAGGGACCCGAATCTAAAACTGTATTACAAAGCAGCGCAGCTGGCTTTCATTCCTCTGGCGCATTCTCCAAAACACATCAGCCGCTCTGGGTATTTATGGAAAATGTAAGCATGTCACATTATACATGGGATACAGTAATATGGATTCCAGGCCTGTATACTTTCTTGAGAAACTTGAAAAACCCATTGATTAAGCACTCATTAAAAATATGGACGGAGATGAACTGGACACAAAAACTGGACACTCGGGTATCAGATCTTACCCCTATCGTACCCAATCCCCACTTTAAGATACATCTTCCGGAAAGCTCTCTCAGTTGGTGGAAGTCTCAGAACCTACTAAGGGTTGGTCCATGGTGGCATGACGACAAAATAATGACCTTTGAGTGGGTGAGAGATAGATACAATTTACCCCTGGCTGAACACTATAATTTTTGCAGGATACATCATTTTATATATACGATAAGTGGTAGGGGAACCCCCCAAAGAAACACCTGGCAACTCAAAAAATGTAGGGATTCCCCCTTTCAGCCTGGTATTATTAGCCTCATGTATGAACTATTTAATGAAAACTGATGGGCAAACAAACCAGACTATACCAAAGATTGGGAGAGGGATTTGGGCACCGAGTTGGCAGACAGCACATGGGATAAAAGTTGGCAAGGCTTAAGTAGGGGATCTTTAAATTATAGTCTGCTTGAGACTTCAATAAAGGTCCTACACAGGACATATATTACTCCTTTTAAGCTAATAAATGGGATCCAAAACGGAGCAGCTCATGTTTTAGGAACAGTGGTAATGAGGCTACATTTATTCATGTCTGGTGGGAGTGTTCGGCAGTCATAAGACTATGGGAAGAAACATGCTTACTAGCTTCTAAAATGTTTAAGATTGACCTAATAAAATATTTTTTGAAAGAAAAAATACACATAGCTAGTAGTTGGAAAACCCCAAATTAAAACTTTCAGGAATTAATAAAAAAATCAACTATTTACTGCTCAATGAGAGATTTAACCATTTAGTCTTGGATAGAATCACCCAGTTCCAGACAATTTGGGATCCCTGGATAACATCCCCATTTAGTGCCCCCCTAATATAATAAAACATTTGTTAATGGTTGAAGCGACTCGGGGGAAAGGACCGGAGTGGGGGAGCCCTGGAGGAGACCCTTCAGAAGCAACCGGGGGCAAAATCATCCGAGGAAAGGAGAGGTCGCCTACTGAAGCCTGCCCTAGGGTAACCCAAGGGCGATTGAGCAGGTTAGATATTGTAAATAAGCTACTGCTGGAGTGATGATAGATAATAGGACTTTGGTGTTAACTGCTGATATACTCTTTACTATTGTCTGTTTTACCATGTCTTAGGTTTCTCTGAAAAATTGCAATCACAGTAAAAAAAAAGAAAATGTATTAACCAAAAAAGTAAAAAAAAGAAGGCCTAGCCACCTAATTTTAACAAAATGTCTTCATTGTAAATATGTATTTTTGCACAACTGTTGTGTTATGCAAGACTGTTCAATATGCTTTCTTTTTCATTACATGCCGTACGCCTTCTGACATAAAAATTGAAATTAAAAAATTAGGTATTGTTGCAGCCGCTGCTGTTGCAGCGGCCAGAAAAATTGACCTTTGTTCCCTAGGCAGAAAGTGCCATAAAACATTGCGTCTTCTTGAACCCTAATTGGTGGCGGATAATTCACGCAAGTCATCCGGCATTCACAGATAACATACAGCAGCGTGTGGACCATTTTTAGCCGAAGGCAGCTCATCTCATCAGGCCTTTTTCAGTCGAATGTATCACCCAGTGTCAGTGCCTTCGGGATCCATCCCTCATTCATCTTTATAAAGGTGAGGCAATCTAGACTTTTTTGCCCTAGGCGACTTCTCTTCTCGGTGACAAAACCTCCTGCTGCACTGAAGGTCCTTTCTGACAGGACACTTGAAGCGGGGCAGGCCAGAAGTTCAATTGCAAATTGGGATAGCCCAGGCCACAGGTCGAGCCTGCATACCCAGTAGTCAAGGGGTTCATCGCTCCTCAGAGTGTCGATATCTGCAGTTAAGGCGAGGTAGTCTGCTACCTGTCGGTCAAGTCGTTCTCTAAGGGTGGATCCCAAAGGGCTGATGCGATGCGTAGGACTGAAAAAGGTCTGCATGTCCTCCATCAACAACACGTCTTTTAAACGTCCTGTCCTTGCCGGCGTGGTCGTGGGAGGTGGATTACTTTCACCTCTTCCCCTGTTATATTGCCCTTGTGCTGTGACATCACCCTTATATGCTGTGTAAAGCATACTTGTTAATTTGTTTTGGACCTGCTGCATCCTTTCTGACTTGCGGTAATTTGGTAACAAATCAGGCACTTTCTGCTTATACCGGGGGTCTAGTAGCGTGCACACCCAGTACAGGTCGTTCCCCTTCAGCCTTTTTATACGAGGGTCCTGCGACAGGCACGACAGCATGAAAGACCCCATTTGCACAAGGTTGGATGCCGAGCTAGTCATGTCCCATTCCTCGTCCTCAGTGATCTCGCTGAAGATATGTTCTTCCCCCCAGCCACGTACAACACCACTGGTACCAGATAGGTGACAACGAGCACCCTGGGATGCCTGTTGTGATTGGTCTTCCTCCTCCCCCTCAAAGCCACATTCCTCCTCTGACTCCTCTTCCTCACAATCCTCTTCCAACGTTGCCGCAGGTCCAGCAAGCGATGCTGATAAGGCTGTTTCTGGTGGTGACCACAACTCTTCCTCTTCCTCGTCACGCTCATCTACGGCCTGATCCAGCACTCTTCGGAGGGCACGCTCCAGGAAAAAAACAAATGGTATGAAGTCGCTGATGGTGCCTTCGGTGCGACTGACAAGGTTTGTCACCTCCTCAAAAGGACGCATGAGCCTACAGGCATTGCGCATGAGTGTCCAGTAACGTGGCAAAAAAATCCCCAGCTCCGCAGAGGCTGTCCTAGCACCCCGGTCATACAAATACTCGTTAATGGCTTTTTCTTGTTAGAGCAGGCGGTCGAACATTAGGAGTGTTGAATTCCAACGTGTGGGGCTGTCACAAATCAAGCGCCTCACTGGCATGTTGTTTTTCCGCTGGATATCTGAAAAGTGCGCCATGGCCGTGTAGGAACGCCTGAAATGGCCACACACCTTTCTGGCCTGCTTCAGGACGTCCTGTAAGCCATGGATACTTATGGACAAAGCGTTGTACGATCAGATTACACACATGTGCCATGCACGGCACATGCGTCAACTTGCCAAATTCAATGCCGCCAACAAATTTCTTCCGTTGTCACAAACCACTTTGCCAATCTCTAGTTGGTGCTGAGTCAGCCATTGATCCACCTGTGCGTTCAGGGCGGACAGGAGTGCTGGCCCAGTGTGACTCTCTGCTTTGAGGCAAGTCAACCCCAAGACGGCATGACACTGCCGTATCCGGGATGTGGAATAGTATCTGGGGAGCTGGGGGGGTGCCGTTGATGTGGAGAAAGACGCAGCAGCAGAAGAGGACTCAGCTGAGGAGGTTATGGAAGAGGATGGAGTAGGAGGAGTAGAGGAGGTGGCAGCAGGCCTGCCTGCAAGTCGTGGCGGTGTCACCAACTCCTCTGCAGAGCCACGCATTCCATGCTTGGCAGGCGTCAGCAGGTTTGCCCAATGCGCAGTGTAGGTGATATACCTGCCCTGACCATGCTTTGCAGACCAGGTATCAGTGGTCAGATGGACCCTTGCCCCAACACTGTGTGCCAGAGATGCCATTACTTCCTTTTGCACAATTGAGTACAGGTTGGGGATTGCCTTTTGGGCAAAGAAATTTTGGCCGGGTACCTTCCACTGCTGTATCCCAATCGCTAAAAACTTTTTGAACGCCTCAGACTCCACCAGCTTGTATGGTAAAAGCTGGCGGGCCAAGAGTTCAGACAAGCCAGCTGTCAGACGCCGGGCAAGGGGGTGACTTTGTGGCATTGGCTTCTTACGCTCAAACATGCCCTTGACAGACACCTGACTGTGGGGAGATGAGCAGGAACAGCAAGAGGCGAGAGACGGAGTGGTGGATAGTTGAGAGGGGGCAAGGAGGACAGCAGTGGTTGATGTGGATGAAGATGCTGGACCAGGAGGAGGATGGCGGCTTTGAGTTTGTGTGCTGCTTGTACTCATGTGTTGATCCCATTGGCGTTTGTGATGTGACATCATGTGCCTTCGCAACGCAGTTGTACCTAGGTGGGTGTTGGACTTCCCACGACTCAGTTTCTTTTGGCACAGGTTGCAAATGGCATCGCTGTTGTCAGAGGCAGACACACAAAAAAAATGCCACACTACTGAGCTCGGCGGTGACGGCATTCTGGTGGTGGCAACAGCATGCGTTGATTGGCGTGCTGTCTGGCTGACCCCGGGTGCTGATGCATGCTGTCTGACTGTGCCACTACCTCTTTGCGATGACCTCCCTCTACTTCCAACTCGTCTCCTCCTCCTCTCTGTCTCCCCATCTGAACTTTCCCCCTGTTCTTCTTCTCTTCTAGCGGGCACCCACGTGACATCCACGGACGCATCGTCATCATCATCACCCGCCTCACTTGTATATGACAACTAAACAAAGGAAGCAGCAGCGGGTACATCATCATCATCATCATCACATCGTACGTACATGTGTGTAATGCTGCCTGACTGAGACATATCCCTGTTATCTACATTCTCTGGCAATAATGGTTGCGCATCACTCATTTCTTCAAACTGATGTGTAAATAACTCTTCTGACTGATCAATTGAATTGGCTGTGGTACTAGTGTTGGTGGTGGCGGCAGGCGGGTGAGTGGTAACTTGAGAGGTGCCCGAAGCTAAGCTGGAGGACGATGGTGCGTCAATGTTCCAAGCGGAAGCTGTAGAAGATTGGGTGTCCTGTGTTAGCCAGTCAACTACGTCCTGTGAACTTTTCAAGTTCAGGGTAACTGGCCTCTGAACACTGGGCATTATTGTAGGGCCAAAGGGAATCACAGCACCACGACCACGACGGCCTCTGCGGGGTGTCCTGCCTCTGCCTGTCATTTTTTTTTAAATGTGGACTGTTGGTACTCCAAATAGATTGGATTGGTTGAACTTGGCACAGTACTTGTAAGCCTGACACACACACTATGGGTAGCGGTCAAGCAAATGAACTTTGATTGACGGTCAGGCAAATGCACTTAGATTTAAGAAAATAAAAGTTTGTTTTTTTTAAAAGTAGACAACTAGTAAACAATATTATATTGTATGCGTTGTGCACACACAGTATAAGCTGTGAGCCTGACACACACACTTGCAAGCAGGGGCTAGCAGGGAGACAGGCAAATGAAATTAGATTACACAGAAAAAAAATAAAAATAAAATGATGTTATAGCCCTAAAAAGGGCTTTTTGGGGTGCTGTGTTTACAGCAGAGATCTGATGAGTCCTTCAGCACTGCACTGGACACTGAATAAACTTGCCTAGCTATTGATTTCCCTATTCAATCAGCATCACCTACACTCTCCCTCCTCTCTGTAAGACTGCAAGTTAGTTATGATTCCAAAATGGCTGCTGTCCATGAGGTAGATGGCTCTGGAAGGGAGTGTATGCTGCTGATTGGCTGGAATGTGTCTACTGTTTGTGACATGCAGGGTCAAAGTTTGCTCAATGATAAAGTATTGGGGGCGGGTCGAATCTCGCATATGTTCGCGACATCTCTACTAACTAACCTTAATAGGTTAGTTCTATGGACATGATATCCCACTCTGAGAACAACCTCTTTTAGCCCACTTGTGCCCTTCACAGGGGGAAATATCCTGTATTATATCAGTCTGGCCCCACTCACTCATTCTCTAATTGAGCACCTCTAACTTTCTTTTTTGTTTATACAAATAACCCTTAGGGATTAGTCTCCCTAAGGGTGATGGGGGAGTCCAGATGTGGACCCCTTGCTCACTGTGCCTTAGGGAGTTCAGCTACACCTTAGTGACAAGGCCCAATTGTTTCCTTTTTTGCTTAGGAAATATACAGCCGTGCTCAAAAGTTTGCATACCCTGGCAGAAATGTTGGCATTTATTTTGAAAATATGACTGATCATGCAAACAAAGGTCTTTTATTCAAGGATAGAGATCATATGAAGCCATTTATTATAACATAGTTGTTTGGCTCCTTTTTAAATCATAATGATAACATAAATCACCGAAATGGCCCTGATCAAAAGTTTAAATTGTCGCCAGTATTTTCTGACAGCATGCTGCATTTATCTTGCCATCAATTTTCATAAGATTCCCTGTGCCTTTAGAGCTCACACACTCCCAAAACATCAGTGAGCCACCACCATGCTTCACAGTGGGGATAGTATTCTTTTCACTATAGGCCTTTGTTACCCCTCTTCAAAGATAGCGCTTGTAGTTGTGACCATAAAGCTCTCTTTTGGTCTTGTCACTTCAAATTACAGTGTGCCAGAAGCTGTGAGATGTGTCAAGATGTTTTCGGGCTTATTGTAACCAGGCTTTTTTGTGGCATTGGCGCAGTAAAGGCTTCTTTCTGGCATATTGACCATGCAGTTCCTTTTTTTTCAAGTATTGTCGTATTGTGCTCCTTGAAATAACCATGCCATCTTTTTCCACAGCAGCCTGTATTTCTTCTGAGGTTACCTGTGGGTTTTGCTTTGTATTCCGAACAATTCTTCTGGAAGTTGTGGCTGAAATCATTCTTGGTTTACCTGACCTTGGCTTCGTATCAAGAGATCCCCGAATGTTCCACTTCTCAATAAGTGATTGAACAGTACTGACTGGCATTTTCAAGGCTTATATCCTTTTCCATCTTTATGAAGTTCTATTACCTTGCTACGTAGGTTTTTTGACAGTTATTTTCTGCTCCCAATGGCTCAGTATCTAGCCTGCTCAGTGCATCCACGTGAGAGCTAACAAACTCATTGACTATTTATACACAGACACTAATTGCAATTTAAAAAGCCACAGATGTGGGAAATCAACCTTTAATTTTAACCTGTGTGTGTCACCTTGTGTGTCTGTAACAAGGCCAAACATTCAAGGGTATGTAAACTTTTGATCAGGGCCATTTGGTTGATTTCTGATATAATTATGATTTAAAAAGGAGCCAAACAACTATGTAATAATAAATGGCTTCATATGATCACTATCCTTCAATAAAATATATATATTTTTTTTTTTGCAGGATCAGTCATATTTTCAAAATAAATGCAAATATTTCACAATTTCTGCCAGGGTATGCAAACTTTTGAGCACAACTGTACACTACAAATGCTTTTGACATCCTCCAGCGATGAACATTGATACCTTGGTCCTCACTCCAGCCCTTGATAAGTGGCATTTCCATGTTGGTTGAAGAATCCCCCCTCTTCTTTCTTGTTTGAAGTCCATGCTCCTCATCTTCAGCCTTTGTAAATGGGCCTCCACCTGCCACTCTATAAAAAATAAAACTTCACCTCTGAGATACTCCTGAGCCAACTAACTTTTTTTCTGACACATTTCAGCCAATTGGAATCTTTAAAAAATAGTATATAAGAGTAATCAAGTATTTGAGTAACTCATTCCCCATATCTGATTAGTTGATTAGACACAGGGTCCACAGGGACAGCCACTTTTATGGTTAGAGGCAATGTAGTTGTCCATAGGGTCTGCAATGCTTATGGTTAGAAGCTCCATAGGTGTCTATAAGGAATCCCATGTGGTTAATAGACCCAACCACCCCATTGTACAAGGTGTGGGCTAAAAGAGGGTCTGAGGCACAAAGAGAGGGGGGAAACCCAGGGTATACCAACTCAATGCATTTTTTTATTATTATTTAACCCTGTTTGTGCATTGGGAAGGTATTTATATTAATACTAATATGGGAGGATGTTATGGCTAGGGTAGTGTGTTCACAAAAGTGGTTACCATTCCGTAGAGTTGCAACAGAGACCCCTGAGATTCAGAGTCACAGTATCCTACGAGTATACTTTAGACAGACTCTGAGCACACGTTAGAGATAGAGAACTCTTTGGGTGTGAGTCAGGGGATTATATTTGTTTTTTCATAGCTGTGAATCAGCCTTATAGGATTTCTTGTTGGAGACATGGGGCCTCATTCTATTATCGGCCGTAAAACGGCCGCAAGGCTGCGATTCCTTGCGGGGGTTCCGTTATCTTGCAATTCAATTATACAGCCCCGCAAGGATCTCCCCTTACGGCCGGCCGTATATCTTGCAACCGGCCGTAAGCTCAGAAAACTTTAAACGCAAAAATAAATTCAAGACGGCACTGTACAGCTCTGTAAATGCTAGGGATCATATTGGGAGACATGAGGATTAATAGCAACCCCCTCTCAAGCTTGCACATCAGCCCAAATCCGAGTTTACATTAACTGTTTATTTTCCGGCCGCAGCGTGGGCGGGTCTGAGGTGCTCCAAGCCCTCGGGACTTTTTACATGGATTTTTGACATAAATTAAAAAATAATTTATTTACGGATTTGAGTGTAGGGGAATGTTGTGCTATTTTTGCTAACACCTACAATCACTTTATATAGTCTCATAAGAGTGCAGGATGGCTTTATTTCGGCTTTATAATGTGCTTAATTGGTGCTAGCGGGACCTTTTTCCTGCAAGTAAGCTGCGGCTCGGTTTTAGTCTTGCAGAGAGGGTTCCCGGAGCAATTGAATAGCAACCGGGATTTTCTTGCGGCCGAAACTCTTGCGGCTGTTTTAGATCAAAGGCTTTCCTCCGGCGAGAGCGGCCGCAAGGGATAGCAAGGCGCCGGCCGCAAGCCTGCCGGAATCCCCAGCCGGAGGGGAATAGAATAGCCGAATAGCTTGCGGCCGGTCCTTGCGGCCCCGCATCTCCTACGGCCGATAATAGAATGAGGCCCATGGAATGTAGGCCTTGGTTACCAGTTTAAAGAACCACTCTAGTCAAAAAATTTACATAGGCTATTATAAAGAACAGCACTTGAAAATAAGCAACATGTTTGTATAATTAAAAAAATGTATATAGCTTTAATTTATTAATTTATTGCTTTTAGATGCAATTATTCTGCTGTTGAATCTACCATTTTAGCTTCCAGTGAGCTACGTTCAGAGGTAGGTGGAGACTTTGAAAACACAAGGAGCCTGATTCAATTGAGCAATCATAAGTTACTGGAGCCCGTAAGTGAGGCCCTAAGTAAATTTGCTATTCAATTGGCGTCTTTTTGCAGGATCCAAATGGTTTACGTGTTACGGGCTTGAAAACTTTGCGGTGGTTAAACCCGGAACTTACAGCCTCCTGATGCCTTTGATCTTTCCCGTCCGCAAGAGTTGTGATCGCTAAAATCGCAGATCGCAATTCAACTGCTACAATTCCCCAAGTTTGCAAATGTTTTCACACCCGTAAACAGCAAATGTAGGAGAAGAGAGAGGACCTGTCTCTCTGTTTCTTTCTCTTTTTTGTCTTTTCTTTTTTCCTTTTTCTTTTTATCTTCACCTTCTCTCCTCACCGTGAACGCCGATCCTCATCTTGTGGCTGCGAGCATGCCACACAGCGCTGGCTGCCGCAGGGAGACAGAGAACCTAGAATCCTGTGTCTCTTTCCCCCAACTCTCACCCCAGGGTCTCTTTCCACCCTCTCCCACCTCTTGCTCCCCTGTTTCGTTCTCCTCCCTCTCCCTCTTCAAGTCTTGCGTGCCTCGAGATGAGCGCCGATCGCAAATTTTTCAATGTCTTGCAGGTCTTGCGATGAGCGCCTATGCCCTACAGCTTCTGCCTCCTTGTGAGCCTTTTTTTTAAACTACGGCTTTACAGCCGCCATTTTTTTCCTCGCTTAGCCGATTTCAGACCTCCCAAAAATTCCAATTAAAAATCAGATTAGCTTAGGTTGTAAGTACATTTTTTAATTAATTGGCGTCTTTTGGCAGTCTTCTGACAGGCTTCCGAGTTACAGGCTTGAAAAAAATGTTGGCAGTTAGAGCCATAATTTTTTCAAAGTCTTGCATGCCTCGCGATGAGTGGCAAAGGTCTACGGCCTTTGACGCTGATCACAGGCATCACCATGAGCACCTTGGGCATCGCCACAAGTGTCTTGCAGGCCTTCTGCTCTCATTGAGCATGCGCAAGCCCGTAACTTTTAACATAGCTTGATGGATTGTAATAATTTGTTAGAGTGTGTTTAGCAAGTACATTTACAATGTTATTTTCCCATTTCACATAGCCAGCAAAGCTGCCCTTGTCTATTGGACGTTAACAAATCTTCCAGATTGTAGCTTACAATGTTTTTTACATCAACTAACTGGTACTAACCAGATATATCTAGTGACTGCTTACGAAATACATAATAAGTACTTTTAGTTCTGAACATTCAGTTTTACCGTTATTGCAAATTACAGATTTGGAGGAAATTTGTCACCTATTGCAAAACTTACTTACCCTCTAGAATTGTATTCTTTAAATCCATGGTGCTGCATATTATCTAACCAAGATTCCACAGGGAAATTACTCCATAAGGTTTATTTTTCTGTCATCCTTTGTGGTTTGCTTGAGATGATCCTAGTGGAGAGAAGTTATGAGATCCTGAGTGTGATTGTGAGAACCTTTGGGTCATGTTGGTCCTTAAGTAGTGTTTTTGGAGGAGATAAGATTTTGCTTCCTTGTAGGGTCCCAGTTGAGACAAGTTGGTCTGTTTGTATCCCAAGAAAACCATTTGAACACAAAGCATCAGGCTTCCAGTTAGGTTGTACCTCTTACTTCCCTCTCCTTCACCTTTAACTTTTAGGGGGAACCCTTTTCGGCGCTCATTGCAAGCCTTTCCTCCCGCCTACTGTACAGGCCACTCATTGCAGGTTTCGTTAACCTGCAAGTTTTGTGCTTGGAAATGCCATGTGTCTCTTTCCACCATCTCCCCCCTTTCCCCTCCCTATGTGTTTTTCCTCTGTGTGTCTGCTGAATGTTTGCGTGTAACGCGCTGAAGGCCATTTGTTTTATTTTCAAAGTCCCACATGCTGTTGTTGGTGTAAGTGTTGCTGTCTTTGCCGTTGTGTATTTTCTAAGTCCCTCATTCCTGGCTTTGCTCGGCTTTGTTTTCATGCAGTTTCAGAATTTTTTAAGTTTTTCGTCCGCCATTTTTTCCTCATTTAGCAGATTTTGGATTGACGAAAAAACCCAAATATTGCTCAAAATCACTTGTAACCTCACTCCCAGGCTTCCTGGCTCTTCCCTGTCCTGTTGGTGATTGTGATATTATATTGGTTAAAGGTGTTTTTTTGTTTTTAGTGTTTTTAGAGATACGCACTTGGCTCGCAGTTTAAACGGCTCCTCGCTTCCCGAGGCTTTGCAGATGAGCACCTTCGGCGTTCATCCAGCCATAGTTGTGCGCCATACACGGTTCGCTTTGCTTCGTGAGGCTTCGCAGATGCGCACAGTACATGGCTCGCATCACTCCACAAGGCTTCGCAGATGAGCGCCTTCGGCTGCACTTAGGCTGCAATGTCCTGTCTGTGAACGTGTTATTATATTTGTTACATTTATTTGTTTGTTTTTAGGGTTTTTAGACTTACGCTCTTGGCTCGCAGTTGCCACCCTCACAATGCAGCCTAAGTCCTGTGTGCTTCAACGGCTCCCCTCGCTTTGCTAGGCTTCGCAGATGAGCGCCTCGCTTTTTTCTGTCACACATGCGAGCCTCGCAAAGCGAGGCAAAGCAGCCACGTAGCACTTTGGCTGTAATGAGCACCAAAGGTGCCACACCTGCCTCGGGAAGCGAGCGAATCAGCCCAAGCACGTAACTCTAAAAAAAACACCAAAAATAAGAAATCAACTACAAAAAATTATAACACACTCACACAGTGAGCCGTTTTGAGCCTCTCCCCCCCTCAAGCCAGTCACGTATGAGCCCCAAGATGAGAGCCTTTGGCGCTCATTGCCAGCCCGTCAAGCAAGTCATGTACATTCCTTGAGATAAGCACCTTCAGCCTTCGGCACTCATTGCAGGCCCAGTCAAGCCAATCACGTACGGGCCTCGCGATGAGCGCCTTCGCCACTCATCACAAGCCCCGCAATGAGCGCCTTCGCCACTCACTGCAGGCCTGTCGAGCCAGTCTTGTACAGGCCTCGCAATGAGCGCCTTCGGCCTTTGGCACTCATTGCAGGCCTGTCAAGCTAGTCATGTATGGGTCTGGCAATGAGCGCCTTTGCAGACCCCGTCAAACCCGTAACTTTCGGGCCTCGCGATGAGCACCTCGCGATCAGCAGGTAAAGCCTGTAAATTTTAACATAGCCTGGAGGGAGGCCGCAGAGGTCTGCAAGGGGCCACAGGAGACTGAGGGGGAACACAGGGGGCTGAGCGAGGCCACAGAGGTCTGTGAAAGGCCACAAGTGGTCCCCTGGGGTCCTAAAGTGCCGTGGGGGCCACAGGGCCTGCAGGGGATACAGGGGGCCTCTGAGCCTGTGGGGGACCATCGTGGGACATAAGGGGCTGCAGGGGTCCCAGGGGAAGTTTGCTGGGTCCATAAAGGGCAGGAGGCATAGGGGGTCCTGGGACTTGTGGGGGGCACAGTGAGCCATAAGGGGCTGCAGGGCACCCACGCGAGATCCGCGGGGGCCATAAGGGGCCATGGGAGCACAGGGACCACAAGGGGGCACAGAGGTGCTGCATGGCCACAGGGTATTCACAGGAGCCACAGGGGATACGTGGGGCCACAGGGGATCTGCAGGGCCGTGGGGGCCACAGGGGACCCTCAGAGATCTGGGCATAGGTGCCTTGCACCGTCTGCACCGGCGGTAGCTCCGCCTCTGGTTCTAGGAATCTTTCTGTTAGCATATAACTATTACAATAATGTGCATATGTTATGGGAGTATCTCTACTCAGCAGAAGAAACATTTGTAGTGTGTGCCCAACTGCTCATGTCATAGGATACTACTCATCATCATGCTGTATAAATTAAGTAGCACTTCAGAATTTTGGCAACAAAACTTTAGAACTTTAGTAAGGATATCTGTATATCTCAGAAAATGTGAATTGTAACAAGCAAAACCATAGCCAATTTTGTTAAGTTTTTTGTTGGAGGTCTATTTAACTGCTTATGCATCAACAGTATTATAGTTACATTTCTAAAACATTACAAAGGATTCTTTTATGACTAAAACCACTATGTTGTCTAAAACCATAGCAATGTTTAAGTTCCAAAAGCTGTATGTCAAAAGCTCTATAAATTGTTTTTTTTTAGTAACATGCAAGAGGATCATTCATTTATTACATAGTTGGATATGCATATGGCAAGACTCTATAGACAGACTGGGCATATGACATTTTCTGAAGCATCTCAGATTTATCGACATATTAATTAAGAAGCTGTTGTGTTATTTAAGGAAGACAGCACTGTCTTTGTATGAGATTTATCCCAACAGCTAAACAGTAGCACACAATGGTTTCCTTGTTGTTATTATATCAACAGTATTATTATTTCTGCCTCCTACACAATTTGTTTTGAGGAACTTCAGTACATCCTTGGACCTGAAATCATTAATGCAATGAGACCTAAATATTTAGATGCTTAATGTGTTTAATATTACTTTACTAGCGACTTGCCCGTCAAAAATTATGGCAATTAATTGTGAAGCCATGGCAATGTTGTTTGCCACAGAATGTAAGGCTTTTGCTCTTCTGAGTACCTTCGGCACTCATTGCGAGCCTCTCCCATTGTGTACTTTTGGTCGTCTGAGCACCTTCAGCGCTCATTGCAAGCCCCACGCTGTGCGCCTCTGGCGCTCATTGCGAGCCTCTCCCCTCATCTACTTTTGCTCCTTTGAGCACCCTCGGCACTCATAGTGAGCCCCACGCTGAGCACCTTCGACGCTCCTTGCGAGCCTCTCCCCTGCTCTTTTTTTTATATAATGTATTGTTTAATAATTATTAATTAACTAATTAATCAAAAATTTTATTTATATACTTAACCTATTTGTAATTAATATATCCAGCAATCAATATCCTGACGTGCTAACAATCTGTTTTGATTTTCCTGCAGCATACAATGTACATTTGGACTGTTGTTGACCTGAGTAAGTGTCAGGATTGTGGCAAGTGTGCAGTATAAATAGGCTGCGTGCGCGAGGGCAAACCGTTTGTTTAGTTGTGTAAAGCTCCATTTTAGAAAGATAATGTTATTAGTTGCAAGTTAGTGCGATTGTGTATGTGCTTCGCTGGTCTGGAGAAGTCTCCATACTTCCAAATAGCGTATTTTGTACCTTGAACATTCCTGGGCAAAAGCCTTTTGCGCCTGGCAGTGTTTTGCGTGGTTAGGGGTCGTGTAGCCTTGTTTTTTTTTTTTTTGTCTGACAGTTTTTTATTTGTCACTTAGGCGATTTTCGAGTGGGGAAACTCACAAAATTGTGTTTAAATTGTCATGCAACCTCACTCCCAGACGTCCTGGCTGTCCCCCCGTGCTATGTGTGAGGTTAATTTTCTTATTTTTATTTTCTTCGTGTTTTTGTCTTTTGTGGATGTGCGCGGTTCGGCCGTTAACTTCATATTTTTTTTACCTCGTATGTTTTTTTCTAAATCCCGCGGCTCGTATTTGTTTTTTTGTAAGTCCCGCTTTCCAGTCTTATGTGCCTGGCAGTGTTTTGCGTGGTTAGGAGTTGTGTAGCCTTGTTTTCTTTTTTTTCGTCTGCCATTTTTCTTGTCGCTTAGGCGATATTTGAGTGCCGAAACTGGGCAAATTGTGTTTAAATTGTCGTGCAACCTCACTCCCAGACGTCCTGGCTGTCCCTCTGTTTTTGTTGTTTTTGTATGTGCACTGTTCGGCCTCAAACTTCTTATTTTTTGGACCTCGTTTTGCCGCGTTCCTTTTTGCAAAGTGTTACAGGCCGTAATTTTTCCACTGGATTTTTTCAAAGTGCTACGGGTCTCGCATTGTGAATTGTGTAATCGAGATTTCTGTTGATGTGTATTCCCGGGGGTCGTAGGGTCGTAGCTCATCTCCACCAGCGCAGTCAGCGGTTTTGGCGCTCACTGCGTAAGTCGTACGGGGTCATAGGGAAGAGCGCCTAGGGCGCTCATCTCCACCAGCGCAATGAGCGCCTTCAGTGCCTGGCCGCAACTGGGACCCTCGCTTCCAACCCGCAGTTTTAACATTGCGTTACCAACGTTTTTTGGCAAGCCCGCGCTGCTGAAAACTATATATGTGATAGCTTATATTTTGTGTAACTTGAATCATATTACCTGAAAATGATGAAGAATGCTGTGATTATGTTTCAAAAAGCCCATGGTTCCTGGGGATCTTTGTTAACAAACACTGTTACAATGTAAATTCCCTCACTGAGTTTTTGGCACCTTCTTTCAGTATACATACATCTGAGTGGTTGATGTTGTGACTCAACCTCTGCATACTCAATTTAGTCCGAATGACCAACCATGCATAAATACATATTCAGAGTACCTGGGCAATAATTGACATTGACACCAAAATGGCTATGCGTAAGTACATGCAAAAGATAGCTGGATACATTTAATAAATAATGATCATTCCTGGGTAGGTGAACTGACTAGTAAAGGTGAGGTGCACTAAAAATAAATAAAGTGGAGGACATCAAAGACATGACAAACAGTATGTGATTCTTAATCCCAAAAATAAAGGAAAATAAATAAAGAGTGAAATTAAATATATCTTGGGCCTGCATGAGCGCTGCCGGCACTGAGGAGCTACAGTTCATTGAGGGACCAATGAATGCCAACATGTACTGTGACATACTGAAGCAGAGCATGATCCCCTCCCTTCAGAGACTGGGCCGCAGGGCACTATTCCAACATGATAACAACCCCATACACACCTCCAAGACGACCACTGACTTGCTAAAGAAGCTGAAGGTAAAGTTGATGGACTGGCCAATAATGTCTGCAGACATAAACCTATTGAGCATCTGAGGGGGCATCCTCAAATGGAAGGTGGGAAAGTGCAAGGTCTCTAACATCCACCAGCTCCGTGATGTCATCATAAAGGAGTGGAAGAGGACTCCAGTGGCAACCTGTGAAGCTCCATGCCCATGGTGAACTCCATGCCCATGAGGTTTAAGGCAGTGCTGGAAAATAATGGTGGCCACACAAAATATTGACACTTTGGGCCCAATTTGGACGTTTCCACTTAGGGGTTTACTCACTTTTGTTGGCAACGGTTTAGACATTAATGGCTGTGTGTTGAGTTATTTTGAGGGGACAGCAAATTTACACTGTTATACAGGCTGTACACTTACTACTTTACATTGTAGCAGAGTGTCATTTCTTCGGTGTTGTCACATGAAAAGATATAATAAAATTCTTACAAAAATGTGAGGGGTGTACTCATTTTTGTGAGATACTGTAGGTCCTCTCAGTACCAGATACCATTTGGCCAAATAAATGTTAGAATAACAATTAGCGTGAGCCCACTTAAATAGACAGTCACTAGAAATAATAAGTGCACAAAACTAAAAACCATAAAGGTCCTCTTGATATCCGGTATCATTCAGACAAATAAATGTTGGAATAATAATTAGCAAAAAGCAAACCTCACATAATGAAAATAAATCATAGGACTGCCCATTTAGAAAGTAGCATATTAAAACCACGAATAAAAACATAACTGGTCGAAGTACCCAATACTAAACTAATTAGAACTATGTAGTACAGTGTGATAATACTATAGCAGTAGCATTTTTGCAAGCCGCAAATCCCCTACGTGTTACAGGCTTGAAATGCTTGCGGTTATTACAACCGGAACTTACAGTCCATCGAAGCCTTTGATCTTTCACGTCCACAAGAGATAATGGAACATACTCCGATTGGACTAATGTGGTAAGTGGGGTTCCTCAGGGTTCAGTATTAGGTCCTCTCCTTTTAAACATATTTATTAATGACTTAGAGGTGAGACTGGAAGATTTCTCCATTTTTGCTGATGACACAAAGTTGTGCAAGGTAATTAAATCAGATAATGATGTACTTTCCCTCCAAAGGGATTGACATAAATTAGAGGAATGGTTATCTAAATGGCAGATGAGATTTAATATGAATAAAGGTAAAGTTATGCATCTGGGAAAGAAAAATAGCCATGCAATTTATAATCTTAATGGAGCAAATCTAGGGGTATCAGATATAGAAAGGGATTTGGGAGTCACTTGTGGACAACCATCTAGGTAGCAGTGCTCAATGCCAAGCAGCAGCTGCAAAGGCAAGTAAAATATTAGCATGTATTATGAAGGGTATAGAAGCAAGGGAAGCAGTGGTGGACACGATCTCTTTTGCAAAGAAAGAAAGCACAACAATCACTCACACATTTTTCTTAGACTTTCTCTTAGCAGATTTGCGAGCCTGAGAATGTTGTGCTATCACATATATAGTTGTGAGCATACGAGTTGTTGCTAATGCTTTCCTTGCCAGCAACTGCGACCCTCGCAATCTTTACGTCATAACGCAAAAAACATACGAGACACGTTACCACAGATTACGACCTCGCAAAAATCGTCCGCAACCCGCGGACATGAAAAAATTAAAAACACAATAAATACACACAACACATACATAAAAAGCTTACCTACAGCAAAAGGGAGCATCCAGAACCTCAAAAAATCAAGTTACACCTTCATTTAACTCAAAATAAAAGAGTTTAGACACTAAAAAATTCTCTAAGCAAAAGAAAAAATGTCCGCCGAACAAAACGAAAACGAGGCTACAGCACTGTAAACACGCAAAACACCCCAATAAACTTGCAAAACACCACAAAAGACCTACGGATATTCCGCTAAGACGCATACCACACATTACCCGCCATTTTAGAACAATGCGGAAGTACACAACTACGCTAACGGTTTGGTCTCGCGCACGCACACTATTACACTGCACACATTCATCACGCTCCACACCACTAATACTTCAGCAACATCAAAACAGATTGTCAGCTCTTCAACAGAATGCTTCCTGCATATATTACTTCAAAATAGGTAAAGTATATTAATTTATTAATGTATTATTTATTTGATTATTATACACCAAACAGCATTAGCTCACTTACAATTTCATTGCCGTAATTTTTTGACGGGCAATTCGCTAGTCACATATATAGTTGTCATAACTGCGGGTTGTCCAAAGATGTTGCTAACGCTGCAGCCCTCGCAAAGCGAAGGTGCTCCATGCCAGCAACTGCGGACCTTGCAACATTTACGGACTTCCGACACAGAAATACGAGACGCGGGACTTACAAAAAAAAACCATTACGACCTCGCAAAATTACGACCCACGCGAACCTCAAAAACATTCAAAACACAATAAATACACACAACAAACAACAAAAAAAAAAGCTTACCCACAGCAAGAGGGAGCACCCAGGACCTCTGCAAGTGAAGTTACACCTCCATTTAAGTCCAAATTGAAGAGTTTAAACACCCGAAAATCACATTAGCGAGAGAAAAAATGGCCACCGAAAAAAACAAAAACTAGGCTACAGGACCCTAAACATGCAAAACACCCCCAAACACATACGGATTTTCCCAAAAAGCCGGACGAGATCGAAGAACAAGGACGCAAAATCAGCCACAGCCGCGTACCACATACAAGACGCCATTTAACAACAGTAACTTACAGAATGCGGAAGTACACAGCTACCCTAACGGATTTGGCTTGCACACGCACACTATTTACACTACACACTGCACACATTGCTCACACTTACACAGCAGCTCCACAGCACTCAAAACACACATTGTATGCTGCAGCAAAATGGAAACAGATTGTCAGCTCTTCAGCATAATGCTTCCTGCATTTATTACTTCAAAATAGGTAAAGTATATTCCTTTATTAATGTATTATTTAGTTAATTACCATACATCAAACAGCATTAGCTCACTTACAATTTGATTCCCGTAATCTTTTGACGGGCAATATTCTAGTCACATATATAGTTGTCAGCAGTATGGGTTGTTGCTAACACTTGCAGGCTCGCATAGCGAGCCTGCCGCAACTGCGGCCCTCGCAAAGCGAGGGCCGCAGTTGCTGGCATGGAGCGTCGAAGGTGCTCCTTCCGCTGGCGGAGATGAGCGCCATAAGCGCTCATCCCTTCGACCCCAAAATGACCTCTTCCGCTCCTCGTATCCTTCCCCTGTGTCACTCTTCCCCATCTACTCTGCTTCACCGGTGTTTCTCTTCCCCTGCGTCTCTCTTCCCCTTCTGGCCCTCATTTCCTGCGACCTACAATTACGACCCCCGACACTTAGAAAAAAAAACATTACCCTGCGACCAAAAATTAAGATCCGTAAAACAAACACGTAACCCCCCGCAAACCACTAGAACCCAAAACACAAACAAAAACACAATAATCATAAAAAAACACTCGCCGACAGCATGGGGAGACAGCCAGGACCTCTACAAATGAGGTTCAACACCAATATAACCCCAATTTCCCTAGTTTCGCCACTCGAAATTGCCTAAGCGAGAAAAAAAATGGTGGCCAAAAAACATGAAAACGAAGCTCCATAACCCAGGACCGCGAAATACACTGCTAAACACGTACAACCTTTCCCAAAAGATCCGAGATAAGCTCGAGACCCCACATTAACCTCTTGCAGTGGGGGTCGGATCGGACCCAGAAGTGTGCCTACATTAAGCCCATGCTGGGGGTCTCCATGGGGGACCCCTGCAATTTCCCCACATTGACCCTTGCAGTGGGGGTCACGATCGTGTCCCCCTCTGCATTTAAAACCTTTACATTCAATGTCGCGGCCCGCGCCACACAAACATTTAGGCAGGCAGCGGTGGTACTACAAGTACGCCCACCGGCACCAAACATTAACCCCCCAGTGCTGGGGGTTCCCATTGGGACCCCCGGAGCGTCCCCACATTAACCCCACATTAACCCTCACAAAGGGGGTCCCCAACCCCCGCTGAAATAAAAATTTGAATTTCCTGCCTTGTGGGTCCTTAAAGGACCGTAAAGGTCCTTAAAGGACACGCGAAAAATAACAATTAACCCTATCACTCATACAGAGCCCCATGAGCCCCTAAATAACCATCTCACTCATGGTGGTCAATACAGACCCCCATAATCCATTAATTACCCCTGTCAGGACCCCCATAACCCATGAATTAACCCTGTCACTCATGAGGGTCCCCCATAACCCCTTAATTAACCCTGTAGCTCATGGGGGTCAATACAGACTCTTATAAGCACTTAATTAACACAGACACTCATGGGGGTCAAGTACAGACCCCCCATAAGCCCTTCATTAACCCTGTCACTCATGGTGGTCAATTAAGACCCCCATAACCCCTTCATTAACTCTGTCACTCATGGGGGTCAATACAGACCCCCATAATCCTTTAATTAACCCTGTCCTTCATGGGGCTCAATCAGGACCCCCATAACCCCTTAATTAACTCTGTCACTCATGGGGGTCAATACAGACCCCCATAAGCCCTTCATTAACCCTGTCACTCATGAGGCTCAATCAGGACCCCCCCATAACCCCTTAATTAACCCTGTAACTCAGGGGGGTCAATACAGACCCCCATAAGCCAATAATTATCCCTGTCACTCATAAGGGGGTCAATACAGAACCCCATAATCCATTAATTAACCATGTCACTCATATGGGTCAATACAGACCCCCATAACCACTTAATAAACCCTCTCACTTATGGGGGTCAATACAGACCCCCCATAAGCCCTTAATTTACCCTGTCACTCATGGGGGTCAATCAGGACCCCGATCACCCCTTAATTAACCCTGTCACTCATGGGGGGCAATACAGACCCACATAAGCCCTTCATTAACCCTGTCACTCATGGAGGTCAATAAGGAGCAGAGGAGCAGCTGCAGATGGAAGGTAAGTGAGGGGAAAGGGAGAGGGGGAGGTAATTAGAGGGGTAAAGTGAGGAGGGGGGTTTAGGATGAAGAGGGGGTTTAGGGTGAGGAGGGGGGTTTAGGATGAGGAGGGGGGTTTAGGATGAGGATGGGGGGTTGAGGATGGGGGGTTGAGGATGAGGATGGGGGGGTTGAGGATGGGGGGGTTGAGGATGAGGATGGTGGTTGAGGATGATAAGGGAGGGGGAGGGAAAAAGCCACAGGGGGGAAAGAGAGAGACGGTGGGAAAGAGAGACACAGGGGGGATAGAGAGACACAGGGGGGAAGAGAGACATGGGGTGGTGACTTGAGTATAAGCCAAGAGGGCCCTTTTCAGCCTTAAAAAAAGGGCTAAAAAACTCGGCTTATACTTAAAACAAACAAAAAAACATTACAACCCCCCCCCCACACACACACTACAGAAAATAAATAAAAACATTACACACCTGAAGAGGAAGAGGAAAAGGCACACGACATATATATATATATATATATATATATATATATATATATATATATATATATATATATATATATATATACAATACCTACCTATCTAAAATACAATAAATACTATCTAACATACATACACCCCCTCTACATAAAATACAATAAATCAAAGCTAACATTCATACCCCCTCTCTATATAAAATACAATAAATCCTAACATAAATACATCCCCTCTATCTAAAATAAAATAAATCCTAACATAAATACATCTCCTCTATCTAAAAGAAAATAAATCCTATCTAACATACATACACCCCCTCTATCTAAAATACAATAAAACGTAACATACATACATCCTCTCTATCTAAAATAAAATAAATCCTATCTACATACCCAAACCCTAAATCTAACCTAAATTAAGACCACTTACCTTTGCAGATCTACCTTCAGATCAGCAACCTAGGAATAAAGGAAAACAAAAATGAGTACAAAAAATTTACATATAATAAATAAACATTTTAAATATTCTAAATATTCTACTCACTTTTCCAGCATGTCCCTGTCTTTCTTCATTTCTTCCCCGGCGCAGCCCCTGTTAAAAAAAATAAATTACATTACTATCAAATATATACACAAACAAAATAAAATAAAATAAACATAATATACATTGTACTTACCTCCCCGCGATGTCCCACGGCCTCTTCCTCTTCTGCCCCGGCTGGGCCCAGAAAGAATCCGACGCTAATGAGCCTCCTACACTATTTTCACGAAGAAAATTGCCAAATGGCGCCTTCTGATTGGCTGAAAACGCTGTCAAGCTAATTTCAGCCAGTCTGAAGGCGCCATGGTGTGAGCCAATCAGAATGGGATACACCCCCATATCCCATTCTCATTGGCTAATGCACCTGTCATTTTTTTAAAAACCAATAACAATGCTTTATTGCCTTCAGCCAATCACAATGGGATACACCCCCACAATGTCATTGGCTGCACATTCTGATTGGCTGGAGTCTAATTGACAATGACAACATCCAATCAGAAGCAGTAATTCCATTCAGCCAATCACAATGGGATATACCCCCACGCAATGAACACATCTGTGTTTTCTGATTGGCTGTTATCAGATTGACACTGACATCCGCCAATCACAAGGTGCAGATGCCTTCAGCCAATCACTCTCTGGGAATGTATGCCATTGTGATTGGCTGAGGGGAACAGCACCTTCTGATTGTCTGTTGTCACTGTCAATCACATTACAGCCAATCAGAAGGCACAGATGCCTTCAGCCAATCACCACATTGCGGTATATCCCATTGTGATTGGCTGAAGGCAATAGAGCCTTCTGATTGGTTTAAAAATAGATTGACAGGTGCATTACACAATCACAATGATATATCTGGGTGTATCCCATTCTGATTGGCTCACACCTTGGCGCCTTCTGATTGGCTGAAATTTGATTGACAGCGTTTTCAGCCCATCAGTAGGCACCATTGCTGATTTTATTCCGGAAAAGCCTCTAGAGGCCTCATTAGCCTCCGTTCGTTTTTTTTAGTTTTTAATTTTAACAACGGAGATTGTTCCAGGGCCAAGCCGGGAAAGAAGAGGACGAGGCTGGGGACATCGCACGGAGGTAAGTTAAATGTATATATGTTTCTTTTATTTAATTTTCTGTGTGTATGTATTTAGTATTAATGTTATGTTGTTTGTTTTTTTTAACAGGGGCTGCGTCGGAGAAGAAATGAAGCAGGACATGGACATGCTGGAAAGGTGAGTAGCATATGTAGAATATTTAAAATGTTTATTTATTATATGTAAATGTTTTGTACTTATTATTTTTTTCCTTTCTTCCTAGGTTGCTGATCTGAAGGATAGGATTTGTTATATTTTACATAGAGAGGATTTATGTATGTTAGGTTTTTTTGGTATCTTACATAGAATGGGTGTATGTATGCTAGATGGGATTTATTTTAATTTTAAATAGAGGGGATGTATGTATTTTAGATAGGATTGATTTTATTTCAGATAGAGAGGATGTATTTATGTTAGGATTTATTTTATTTTAGATAGAAGGGATGTTTTTATGTTAGGATTTATTTTATTTAAGATAGAGAGGATGGGCCTCATTCAATTGCGATTTGGCCAATTGAATAGGGCTCTAAATAAGCACATAGCATATTTTTTTTAAAGAAGTTTTTAGTTTGTGAAAACCTTGTTTTTGGATAGATGTTTATTAACTAAAAACTTCTTTGAAAAAATATGTTATGTACTTTTTTAGAACCCTATTCAATTGGCCAAATTGCAATTGAATGAGGGACGATGTATTTATGGTAGGATTTATTGTATTTTATATAGAGGGGGGTAATGTATGTTAGCTAGTTTTTATTGTATTTTATGTAGAGGGGGATGTATGTATGTTAGATAGTATTTATTGTATTTTAGATCGGTAGGTATTGTATTTATTTTTGGTGTTTTGTATTCTAATGTAATCACATATAATAGTTGTCAAACTGCGAGACGTCATGCTTTGCGAATCCAACTAAGGCGTTGAGCGACGCAGGCGTTCATCGCTTGTGAGCCTCGCAAAGCGAGGTGACCCGTTAACGCGTAGGACTTAGCCGATGAGTGCCGAAGGTGCTCATCGCTGCGAGCCTTGCGAAGCGAGGCGAGCTGTTAAACAGAAGCACTTAGCCAATGCGAGCCGTTAAGCGGAACTTAGAAAAAAATAAATACGAGACGCGGGACTTAGAAAAAAAATTACGATATTAGCAGCCGACCAAAAACCCAAAAAGCACACTAAATACACCAAAAAAAAATTACAAAAACATCACAGACAGCATGAGGCAACAGCCAGTACGTCTGTGAGTGAGGTGGAACGCGATTTTAACTTAATTTAGACGATTTTCGCCACCTGAAAATCGCCTAAGCAAGGAAAAAAATGGCTGCCGAAAAAGGGCCAAAGGTCCTAAGGCTCGCAATGAGCACCAAAGGCGCTCATTGCAAGGCATGCGATGAGTGCCGAAGGCGCTTAGCGCAAACCTCGCAATAAGCGCCAAAGGTCCTCACAGTACAAAACGGTTTCAATTATGTGTCCTGAAACACAGCATACCCTAGATGCAGAGGTGATCTCAACCTTACCAGTCCTGAAGGATACTCATCCTAAGGAGCTACCGACCCCAGTGAAGTCTGCTACCCGAGGTGAGCCTCAGTCAGGAAAGGGTCTCCATCCAGATACCCTAATCCTGAGTCCTGCTCTGTTTTTCCCTAACCCTGCCTTGACAACTGACTCTAAGGAGATTGTGCCAGCGGTGAAGTGTTGTTTACCCCCGTTTGAGCTGCTCCCTAGATGGGATACCCCGGAGTCATTACCTGCCTGTGGCAAAGAGGGCAGCATTATGCCCCTGGATGAGATTCTAGTTCCTGACATCCTGGATGTGTCCCCAATATTGATGCCTGCAATTTGGGGTGGTTTATTGAAAGCACTAGGGTTGGGCTGTGTTGCTCCCTCGGACCCTGAGGACTGGTATCCCAGACGTTGGACCATGTGCCCAATACCCTACAAAAATTGGGGTTACAGACAGTGGACACTTTCCTGAAGGATGGGCAACCACCTCGAGACCGGGCAAACCTCCTACCCCCTCCAGGAGGAGGACATGCACTGGGACTTATGCAGTGGCCACTTGGGCCATCATTTTTTCTTTTTTGAATGGGGACTTGGACTTGCGCTATGGGCTGCAGTTCAAGACTATTATCCGTTCAGGATCATAGCCCCAGAACTGCTGTCTGAAAGTGGGGAGTAATGGTACGGACCCCTTTCCAGTGCCTGGATCTTGACCCAGTGAGATACTATAGAGAACAGACTTCCCCATTGGAAAATGGGTAGGGGAATTATATTGCCACCATGCTTCATGTTTCTTATGGCATATGCCCCGGCCTCATCCTATATACTGTATGAAATTCCCCATGTGATATATGTAATAGTAGTGTAAATAATTAATATGTGAGTATAGTTACTGTCATGTATGTAATGTGTGTGTATATAGTTACTGCCATGTTTTTTTTATTACAGTGTATATGCTGGTATTGATATAAGGTGACAGAAATGGTTCATGCAGTTCACTGCTGAGGCATATATAAATTGTTATGTCTATTATTTTGCATCTGGTAGCTGTGATACTGATCCTATCTTTACCCTGCAAGTAACTTGCCCTGGTCACTAACACAGGGAAGTTACTGAGACTCCTGGAAGTGCTGATTCCTGATAGAGAGACCCTGACTGATACAGAATCCAGACATCAGGGTGCTGGTGCCGAGATTTCCAAGAACCCAATGGTCCTTGTTGGTAGTTAACCTGTAGACTATAGCAGGTGGCTCTGGGCTTTGTATAGTCCCTACCAGCTTGGATTTTCAGTTTTCATTAATACATCCATGAAACTAGAATTTTGCACTTACATGGAATACCTGTCATGACTGATTTTGGGGCCAGGATGGGACCCCCCTGAACCCCACAACTATCCCTGTTATTTGGGACTCTAACGGATCTGATTGCTAATATCAAAGGCTATCAAAATGCACATGCAGTGTTATTTTAATGTGAATCTTGTTGCTTATTTTCTATCATTGTTGGTGTGTGAAATAATGTATGTTGAAGTTTTCCCTCCCCCAATGGCATATATGCACAGGATTGTGGAATCATAAAGAGCATCTGGCTTCTGACCCGGAGATGGGAATGTCTCCTGCCTCCCTTGCAGGCCTAATGTGTGATCAAAGCATAGTTATAAAATCTGAAGTTAACTAACAAGATGAACCCTTTCAGGCACATATCTGGAGCAGTGAGTGGTTGGTAACCCTGGTAATGGGGTGGAGAGGTCACAGTAAGAAACCAGACCTCTGATACAGGGAGGGGGTCATGTGAGTGAATTTGTTTGTGCTGTTTTTAAAATACCTGTGTAAGAAGAATAAAGAGCGAGTCTGTTTTTTTGTACTAATTCAGGGTACTTGTGTCTAATTTTCCTGTTTCTCCATGAATGATGATCTGATTTGCTAGGCGCTGAGATGACATAATATAAAGTCACAACCTGGAGATTGCTCCTGTAAGTGAATGCGGGAGAATAAGGGGAATGTGGACCCCTATTCTCTGGGTTGTTACAATACCCTCAAATGGAATGAGGTATGAAAACAGCCAATATATAGGTCCACATGCACATGGCAGTATATTTCAGTTATTATGTATAGGTATGAGGAATACACTACCTCTTGCCGTCGGTTATAAATACCTACCTACACATACTTACTACAAGGACTAACAGTTCTATTTTGTTTGCTTTTCTATCTATCTATCTGTCTATCAGTATCTATCTATCTATCTATCTAACCTTTTGATTGATTTTATATTGAGAAATGTATTTATATCCATATTTTGGGCTTGGTGCCTTTTGGTGTTTCAGTTGTTTATTGTTCACTGTTTTTTTTTTTTATTACTGATTATTTTACCTCCTTCTTATATTGATCTTCATACTCTATTTTCTTTAAGGTATCAGTATTTTCATTAACGCTACAGTTTTACTACCTGAGGTGAGTGGATCGTTTTTTATTTTGCATAAATGTGAAATGAGCCTGGACAGACTATTCACAAATGATGTTATGGCCAGTAGAAAAGAGATTGAAAAAAATCATACTGTATATATAAAATATTGAAAGAAAAAAACATTCTGAGTATAGTAGACTCTCAGTTAACCAGAACTCAAGCAACCCCAAAAAAATACTGTATTTTAATTGAAAATTTAAATTTACAGTGCTTAACAAATGCCAGGAGCCAGGTTGTCATGCCACAAAATGCTTATAGGCGCCAATATTTAATCCACTGTACGTCTCTGTAATTCAATGTTACCAGGAAGCAGACAGGCATGAGTGACTGATCCGGTGCAGTGTTGGCGTTACATTCCCCGGGTTCATCACCGCACCCTCCAGGCAAACGTACCTGTGTGTAAGTGAGGAGTGAAAGCTGCTGCTGCTAGAACAGCCCTCGCTGACACATATACTTAGTAGACCATCCTATGTGCGGCTTATCTAGGCCTTTTTAAAACTAACTCTCAAGCAACCAGAAATAACATTTATCCGGCATCTACCAATCCCAATGGGTGTCGGATACAGATTTCCTAGAGTATTCTTGAGAAGAGGAAGAAAATCAGCAGCCTTACCACATACCACATGTTATTGCTGCACTGACATATTATGCAAGTAGAAGGCATGTCTTTGAATAATGTTATGTAAAAATAATTATATAACAGTTATGTGCCATTGGCTAAGGAACAAGAAACTAAAGGAATGTATTAAAAAGAACAGAAATGTTAAAGACATTGGGGTAGTTAAAAACAGGGTTATATAGAAGTATGTACATGCTATAGGATTAATTTATAATATATTTCTACTTACTAGAGATGTTCATGCATAGGATAAGTAAGTGATTAATGGGCAGATAGATGGATTTTTGTAATGAAACCATATTTTAGGCTGACAAGATGCAGTAATTTGTAAAGCTGTGTCTATTTTATAGAAATACTTTGCACTATTTAATTACTGGCACACTTTGAAATGATGTATATTTCGACTATATAAACTCTTTTTAACTACTATTTGTCAAAGAGAGACTTCTTCAGATGGGGATTCTTTATGCTCCAGCTGTATCTCTCCCTTTCAATCAAGTGTTTCTGACAAGTTATATCTAAATGCAGAATATTGGAGTTTTCTCAAGCCTTATCCAACTCTCCTTGGCAATATAGATCTCAGCATGACAAGTACATCTACAGTGTATATAAAAAGTCTACACACCCATATTAAAATGTCAGGTTTCTGTGCTGTAAAAAAATGAGACAAAGATAAATCATTTCAGAACTTTTTCCACCTTTAATGTGACCTATAAGCTGTACAACTCAATTGAAAAACAAACTGAAATCTTTTAGGTGGAGGGAAGAAAAATAAAAAAATACAGAAAATCTGATTAAATATAACATATAAAGATATTTTTGCTATGGAATTATGAAATAATATCTATATTTTGCTTGCAAAATAAACCTGTAGCTGCTCTGGTAGTTAATAGTCAAATATCAATGAATACACAAGAGATGTCAAGTGGAAATGTCCCATAATTACACACATTTGCTTTTCTATGCTTGGATCTAGAAGTAGTGGTAACACATTACTATATGACAAACAATACTGTCATTTAATGTTGGATAATTATTCAAATAAAGTGTTTATAGTATGATTCATAGCAGCAAGTGTAATACACATTTCAGATGAAATAGGTTAATAACCAAGACCCTGATTGATCAGGTGAAGCGACTGGGTTAGATTTATTCAACTACTGATGAAATTGAGGTTAAAAAGTAGAGGCAATGATTGATTAAACCTTACTTTTGCTTTTTCTGCAGTATTTTTACTCATAAGTTCAGATCCAAGTAATTTGTGATATGGGATGTACATTTATAACATTTATAAATAAATATAATTTGGCTAAGTTGGCTAATACTGGAAGTAATAGTTAACTCTCTACTAGTAACTTTATCTAAGGTTGCTGTTAACTTGTGATACATCATGTTTGATCACATGTATTTGTGGGGTGCAGTATATGGGGAGGATGTCATTTAAACCAAAGTTAACATTTTGTAGAAATGGGAGAAATATAAGCATCTGGGATTCTACTAGTTTAACCAAATGGGCATGCTCTTCCTTCTGAGAGAGTTAATCAACCTCTTCAGCTAAAGGAGAGAGAAATAATTATTTCAAATTTTTAGATTTAAAAGCATAATTATCCCCCAAATCATTTTAATAACAACTATTTTGCAGTTACACTCATTTATATGTGGACGCTTCATTTCCCATTCCTCCCAAAAGTCCTTTTTTCTGTGGAACAGTCCTGTTGTGGGACTTAAAACCTGCTGTCCCACTCACAAATCCTCTGTCTCGCTTTGTACTCCTCTTCCATCCTTAAATAGAAGAATGTCTATACATGCTATATGCAATATGCACAATAAACATAAAGAACACTATAGTTAAGGTGCTCTCCACCAGCTTATGAATATCAGTTTATTCCAATTGGCTGCTGCAGTTGTCTGTCTATATACATATGCCTCTCTCTCTCTCTCTCTCTCTCTTCCTCCATCACTCTCTCTCTCCCTCCCTCTCACTCCTTATCTCTCTAGCTCTCTCTCTTCCTCCCTTCATCCATCTCTCTATCCTTCTCTCCCCCCTCTCTCTCCCTGTCTCTCTCTACATCCCTCCCTTTTCCTCTCCTCTCCCTCCCTCTCTCTATCTCCCTCCCTCTCTCTCTCCCACCTTCCATCACTGTCTTTCCCTCTCTTCTCCCTATCTCACCCTCACTATCTCCTTACGTCTCTACTTCTCCCTCTCTCTCTCTCCCCTATCTCTCTCCCTCTCTCTCTTCCCCCTCCATCACCCACTCTATCCTTCTCTCTCCCTCTCCTCTCCCCTTCTCCTTCTCTCTCTCTTCTACCCTCTCTTTATCGCTCTTTCTCCCTCCCTCTCTCATTCCCTCTCTCTTTGTTTCCCTCCCTCTCTCCCTCTCTCCCCCTCCTTCCCTCTCTCCCTCCCTCTATCTCTCTCCCTCGCTCTCCCTCTCTCTCTCCCTATCTCTCCTTCCTTGCCTCCCTCGCTCTCCCTCTCTCTCTCCCTTGCTCTCTCTATCTCTTCCTCCCTCCCTCACTCTCCCTCTCTCTCTCCCTGCTCTATTTACCCCATATGATAAATAATATAAAATACTGAATACGTTAATGGTTGCTATCACACATGCCCTAAGATGTGATTTAGTGAATAACCTGTCATTTGTATAGATGGTCATAGCTGAGTGTGCAAAGCTAATGGAACCTTTTTGGACTAAGGAGGAAATGTAGACAGATATTGTTGCTACAATGAAATGTTATGTAAATTATAACTGTGGATGAGTTATTTGCATATAATGTTGTATAAAAATATTTAGATATTGTTGCTACAATGAAATCTTATGTAAATTATAACTGTGGATGAGATATTTGCATATGATGCTGTGTAAAAATGTTAACAGATGATACAACACGTATGTGTACACTTTTGTCTAAGGACCAGGAAGCAATGAAAGTATTACATAAAGCACAGTGAAACATTTTTATGGATGTTATTGATTTAACATGTTGGTGTATATTTATAAAATTAGGTAATAAAACTATGAGTTTATATCCTCACATTCTATATTTTATAAGGTCTGTATCAGTTTAAAAGACCAATGTGGTCATATATGTAAAATGTACTTTTTCAAAGAAGTACACTTGAAAATGTACAACATGTTTTAGAATCTAAAAAATAAATAATACAGCCTCAAATTCATTACTTTTTTATGTGCAATTATGCTGTTGTAGAATCTACCATTTTGGTTTTAACAGATCAACTTTCTAAGAGAGGAGGAGATTTTGAAAGAGCAAGAAATGCACAATGGGAATTTTCCAGTACTAATAGCAGGTTTAAAAGTAAGTTCATTAGTTTTCAGGGACATACCCAGCAGCAGGCAAGCAGAAAAGTAAACAGCAGCAAACAGAATTACATGCAAAACTTACAAGATATAAAGCTTGTGTATTGATTTATGTATTTATTCATTTTTGAAAAATCCTGTTGCCCATTAGCATATTGAAATATTTTATCGAAAATATTTAACTACTATGGAGCGCAGGTATGCAGTTCTGGAATGTAGATGCAGGATTCCTAGAAAGGTTGACTGGAGTAAAGCAATTAAACATTATTTTCCACCCCACACAAATACAGCTGACAGGCTTGTACACTTTCAAAAGGGGTATTGGCCTTTATTGAAATACGCAATTAGTTTGGTTGCAGAGTAACAAAAAGGTAATTTATTTAGGATAGGAAAGCCATAAACCCTAATGGCACCTAAAGTTAACTCCTATACCATGGGGTCCTCAAGGAATATTCATTAATTGAGTTTTAAGTTATTTTTTAAACAAAGGTTTTTTTTTATAAATAATCCATGCCAGATCAGCTAGAGGGCGATTAAAGCTTTCATGGTGGGTGGCGAGGTAATTGCTAGGTGGTGTCACATGCCAGAGACCCTCAGCACCACGCTTGGCTGGTTGGAGAGCTGGTAAGAGAGCCTAGGGACAGCTGTCAGGACCGGATCACTATCTAGTAAGTACAGGGCGATACATTTTTATTTTTTTTGCATTGTTCAGTTGTTCCTGAATCATGGACCGTAAAACACCAGGCACATCTTTATGTCCATGGACATGCTAACCACTTTCTTGGTTTTCATGGTAGTGATACTGGAGTGGTTTGCCAGTTCCTTTTCCAGTGGGCCACAGCATACAGATCCTGGTATTCCTAGGTGGTCTCCCATCCAACCCTGTTTGGCTTCAGGGTGAGTTGATCTCTTGGTTCCCTGACTGGAATCGAACCCAGGTTACAGTATGAAAATGAAAACGTACAAAATAAAAATGTTGTTGCAAATGTGCGAGCTTGAGACTCTTGTGCAATTAATTTGTAGGTCTTTCATCGCTTTCTTTTAAAGTACGGTATTGATTTTTTTATTTGCATTTAAAGTGCTACAAACAGGTGTTTAATCCCTTTGCAAGCCCTATCTGATTTTCTTCTACATTTGCCATTTACTGGTGTGAAAACATTTACCGGCTTGAGGAATTTTAGCAATTGAATAGTGATTTGTGATTGTAACATAAAAGGCTTATTGCCAAATAATGGGTGTTGACTCTGCACAGTCGGGGGTTTAAGGAGTCTCCCTAATAGAGCTGCCAGTGACAGATACAGGGGGATTGAGGAGAGAAGCTGGTAGGGGCACGCTATTGCGCGTGAGCGCTTCTAGCCCAGCGCACATTTGTGTGCTGCCCAATTGTCGGCACCCGCGCTTTATAGACGGGGTGCCTATATATATACTGGGGTGGAAAAAACTTATACACCATGAAGATTTTATGGAGGTGCAAAGGCTCACACCAAATAGCAGCTTAGAAGCCTGTGCTTAGGGGCACAAAATATGTAAATCTGGCCTTGAGCAGCATCACAGTGACAATGTTAAGCCCCTCCCTCTGGGTGTTGCCTTAAGTGATATCTGTGAGGGTGTGGCCTTAGGTCACAGCTGTGAAACACATATCAGTTTAAAGGCTTAATGTAGTGTTCATGTCATTGTTGTTCAGACTCTCAGTCGGATCAAACTCTCCATGACCATATGGACCAGAGCACACTGGACAGAATAGTTGTGTCTCTGGTTGTGCTTATCCATAAGGTTTTCTTGGCAAAGATAGTGGAGTGGGTTGCCAGTTCCTACTCCAGTGGACCATGATTTGTCTGACCTCTCTGCTATGACCAGCCCATTTGGGCGACCCTACATGGTATAGCTCATAGTTCATTGCAGCACACAAGCCTGTTTACCACGACAAGGTAGCAATCCGAAATGGGTAGTGTTCATTCAAGAGAGTTTTATTTGTTCAGTCAGTAGCGTGTTAGCAAAAAATTAATATTTGAACAAAACAAATTCTATTTAGCTTTTAAAGGTATATCTAAGTTTCCCTGTGTCAAACTGCATCTAATCTAACACATGCTTCTTAAATCAGAAACACACATTACTTTGATTCATTCAATACACATACAGATTTATTTGATTTAAAAATAAAACTTGTTTTCCACGCCCCCAGAGCTGCTTACATAGGCACAGTGTACCTACTAATAGAAACACTGCATTTGGGTACGGATCTTAACCCTTTACTAACCTTCAAGCCAACAGCAGCACAGTGCAGAGATCTTCAATGTCTGAGCTCCTCCCTGCTTCCTTCTACACATTCCATGATGCTTTGCTGCACATCACTGATTTATATGATGTATTAGCTGTCTGTGATTGGTCAAAATTGATTATGAATTGTATGCTAATTTTAGCAGGGATTTTCAGGGGTTTTAACTCTCAAAATCAACTGCTTGCATACTCAAGAGATTTAGTAAACTTTAGGGTGCGTATAATAATTGTTTATTTTGGTATTTTTCATGCACAAAAATGTTTTTATTCTCCTCTATCAGATGCATCCATCATCCATGAAACTTTAAAACATAGCGTTTCAGACACTATCAGAGCTGCTTTTCTTCACACCGTATTATGTGTTCAGGGGTGGAGAGGATCTGTCCAGGATTCTGCGCTCACCATTGATTTGTCTATACTGACCAGTGTGAGGAAGGAAACAGATGATTAATATTATTATTATTATTATTATGATTATCCTTTATTTGTAACGCGCCAACATATTCCACAGCGCTATACAGGGGGTAGGTACAAGTATAAAAAATTTCCCCACAATGAAAATAATGGAAGACCCTGTTATTGAGCTTTCAATCAGATATACACAGTGATTTCCTTAAAGCATCTCACAAGATTGAAAACTCGCAAACTTACATTCTAAAGGGTGTGGGTATGAATAGCTATTATGAGAGTTCCAGTATGCTGAAGTATTTAAATATAAAGAAACCACTGGGTATTCCACTATTGAGCAGAGAGAAGTTAATATGAGATCCCTTATAATTTCTTGCTCATACACAGCACTGGAGCTCTTCCGGTCTATGTCAGCACAGTTTACGTGTATGATGGTGTTTGTCTATTGTTATCCAGTGACGCAGAACAATCAAGTATTCCAGGCAGAAGCAGGAAGTAGGTGTGAGAGGACGGTGAGAAAAGCAAACACTTACAGCTGGAAAAGGAGACCTGGAAAAGGTTAAGGAAATGAGAAAATAACTGCACACTTTCATTATGTCTCAGCTGGTGTCACTGCAATATTCATGTACTAATAACATTCAAAATTCCATCATAGGTCAGTGCACCAGAGTATGAAAACTATTCATGAAAAAAGGCTGCTTTAACATTTATATAAGGGGACGTTGTCATCTTAAAATCAATTCATTCTTGAAGCTCATGCAAATGCCATTGACTGTGTACAAATGTTTATCAATGAGTTTTTTGTATTATTATTATTTCCTTTAATTGTAAATCACTAACATATTCCCTTATTGCTATACAGGGGTAAGTTGAAGTCAAAACAATATTAATACAATTAAGAAAAAAGAATGGAGGGCTCTATCTTTGAGCTTAAAATCAAATGTACACAGAGCTTTCGCAAGAACGCATTGTACTCGCAGACTTGTTTCCTGACAACACACTGTACTAGCCATTTGTGTTAAAGAAATCATTTCAGATAAGCGTACCATTATTTGTGCTGCATTATTGTCACAATATGGGACCAGCATAACCGGCACTCTTTGGTTCTGACAGGTAAGTTTATGATCAGTGCCATGTAACAGAGTACAGGTTTACACTTTGAAAGTAGAGGATTCATAGCACACAAAAGCTTTGTGAAATAACGAAGTACAGCTCTCAAGCTTGTATTTGTTAACCAGAACCAAAACCTTTATTTGCATAACAGGTGAACGCATTTTATATGGATTGGTATAATGGTTCAATTCAAGTCATGGAACCAAGAGCTCACACCACCCTGAATCCATGCAAGGTTGGGCCTGGTCAGTACTTGGATGGGGGACCACCTAGGAATACCAGGAGCTGTATTCTGTGGCCCACTAGGAGCTGGCAACCCACTCCAGTATCTCTACCATGAATACCGAGTAGATCAGCATGGTGTGTTGCTGTCCATGAGGTCACTGAAAGTTGGACACGATGCAAATACAACATAATAGTTGTCAAACTACGAGTCGTCGTCACGCTTTCATAGCCCACAAAAGCTCTGTGAAATAACAAAATAGATAATCTAGGCCTCTTATAATAGTAATTCTCAAGCAGCCAGAAACTACATTTATCCGGCATCTACCAATCCCCATGGGTGCCGGTTAACTGAGAGTCTACTGTATTATAAAAGCAGTTTAAGATCTATTGTAAATGCAATAGCTCTGCAACATTGTGAAAAAAGTTCACCCAATATTATTTATATACAATTAAGAAGGCTGAATTCCTTTTACATGTGGAAGCGAATTGAAACACTTAGGCCCATATTCAATTGAGCAATTGTTAGTTACTGGAGCGTGTAATGTAGCCCTTAAACTAATTTGCTATTCAATTGGCGTCTTTTAAAGACCAGCAAACGATTTGCGGGTTACAGGCTAAAAATCCCTGCGGTTGTAAAAATCGTATCTCCCAACCCATCTAAGACTTTGTTCTTTCAAGCCCGTAATTGTTACAATTGCAAATCGCTATTCAATTGCTACAATTCCTTAAGCCTGCAATTGTTTTCACACCCATATATGGCAAATGTAGAAGAAAATCATACCAGATAGGACTCGCAAGGGTTAAACACATGATCGTAGCACTGTAAATGCAAATAAATAATCAATACTGCACTTTAAAAGACGGGGAAAGTGATGAAAGACATTAGAGTTATCTGCACAACAGTCTCATGCTTGCCGTGTTATATCAATCTCGGGAATCAAGGGGTTAATACATATAAGGCCACCCACATGGACTATAACATTTCCTTCATTCATTTTTATTATTTTGTACATTGCGAGTCCGATCGCATATCAGACTTCTAAATTCTAATTGATTGACGTTTAACCTCCATGTTTTTTTGACGTCATGATGTAGGTCTCATTTACTTTTGGATGTTTCTAAATCAGTGGTTACGGCCTTGCTTAACTGATCATAATCATGATCTGAAATACTACTTACAGTTACATGGTTTAGGCTTTCGGCCAGGTAGATGCAGGCTTGATCAATTGATTCACTTTGTAAATGTTGCAGTTGAAGAGTGGCCTTCGTGTTTGTAATAAATCTATTTCTACATGTAAAACTTTGCTAAATTTCTTAACCCATACTCTGTTGTATTGTAAAAAAGTGCTAAATTTCAAGCAATGTATGCTAGTGACCTTAAGACACAATATATAAGATTATAACCTGATTTTCCAATGCACACAAAAATGTGTACTTTCCTTGCAAAATGTTGCACAACAGAATTTCTTAGCGCACGCAGATACAAAAAAATTAGAGGGAACTTAGGTCCTGGGTATCTAACACACAGATTTATGCTTAAAGATTTCTGTGGTAGTTCCTACACCCCATGAAGCGAGGGCCTCCCCTTGGGGAGAGCAATGTCATGGTCCTCAAGCTCCTCTGTACACCCACAATACATGTGTTACTTGCAGCAAGTGTGTTGTACCTTCCAGCACTGTAGATACAAATTGGGGAAAGTGAGATACAAAGTACTTTGATCCGGCCCAGATTTTACTTCCGAATTCCATTCCGGTTGTTACACTGTTCCATTCTGATCATTAGTTCTTGCTGAAATGATGTAATGTAACAGGTCCTATATAAGGCTGCAAGTGAGCAGCATTGCTCAGTTGTTTGGTTTGTGCTACCAGCATGGCATACCTTGTCTTGGGCTTGATTGCCTGGTTCTCTCCACTTGGTTTTGTTCTTTGGATTCTGCATCTGTGCTTGTGTCCCTGACCTTGGCTTGCCTCCCGCATATGAACCCGGTCCACCAGCTCTGACTGTTTTGTCTGACCATGATTTTCCCACTGACCCCCTAGGTATTGACATCCTGATTCTTCCTTGCTTTTGGGTTTCCACTTTTGGTTTCCAGGTTAATCCAGACACCAGTTTATGCAAAAGATTGGCTCCTGATTACCAATTAGCTGCTGTGATTTGTTTGATGTGCTGATTAGTAATACCGTCTATTTCTGTGGTCTCAAAAAATGTAGAATCTCCCATACTCTAAATGATCAGCATTAACATATTTTTAAAATAAACTATTTTGAAGAACTACACTAAAATTTGCAACATGTCTTTAGAATGGAAAAAAAAACAGCTTCTAATGTATTACCCTTTATACACAGTTATGCTGCTACCAAATTGGCTTCATAAAACCAGCTTCCGAAGGTTGGAGTAGACTTTGAATATACAGGAGGAGTCGAGCTGCACAATAGGAATGTGGAAGTTGCATATGCCAGTGCACTTAGCATGACAAAATGGAAGCTCAATACTTTACCAGGATACACACAGGCAACAGCAAGGAAGGGAATAATTGCATGTAAAATTTGACAAATTATAAAGATTAAATGAATTAGTTATTTTCTGCTTTTTAAAAAAAAATGTAGGCCCATTATAATGTTTAGTTATTAAAAAAATAATATAGAACCCATTTGACCAATTTTTGAGGTGAAACCAACTTGCTGGTGCCCTTTTAAACCAATTTGTACATATTTTTCTCCAAAAAACAAGCAAAGTTGCAAAAGGAAAATACAGGAATCAATATCCCAAAAGACGAAAACACGTTGGAGATGTAAACAAACCTTGGAGTAAGCTCACAAAAAAGTGGGAGAAGAAATGGGGCTGGGCTGTGGGTGTCCTGGGGATGCCTCTGGAGTAGAGGAGGCGGGGCTGGGGACCAGTCCAATTCTAAACAGCCCGGCCAGATAGATCTCCTCCCTGGCAAGATAGACAATCCTATTGCGCCTTGCCAGGATGCGCATGAGCTCCGCATGATTAGCGGAGATGCTGGCCTAGATCTCCCGAAGCTAGTCCACCTGCTGCTGCAGGAGGGCCAGCATCTCCGCCTGTGCAGCCTAGCCTGATGTGGGTAATGGAGGCCTGGGGGGAGGTGGCGGTGATGGAGTGGGGAGGGTCTGAGGCCCGGCTGGAGCCTGAGCTGGAACTTGCGGTGGTGTGGATGGGCCCGGTGGTGGCGGCTAGGCCAGTGCACTGCTGTGGGTTGAAGGAGGTGGTGGCTGGCTGGTCTGGGCAGAAAACGACCAGTTGGAGGGCCCTGGCGAGCTTCACAGTCTTTGGAGGTGGGGGATAGTGGGGTCCACCATCCATATTACCTCCGTCTCCTCCAAGCCAGGGCCCTCAGATCCTCTTCCTTCCTCCTCCTGGAGCTGACTTTGGCTCGCTACTGGACCCAGACCTCCTCCTGGATGATGAATATTACATTCTGAAGTGTTCATTCCTAACTATCTGACATCTAGGCTTGAACCTGGATAATACTCCTAATTTCAACTCAGATTAGCTATCATATGCTAGATGTGATCTATTCTTTGGTTCATGGTCTTGATCGCTCTTGTCTCCTAACGCTACCTTGATTCTGGCTGCGTTCTGTAACTGTATAGGCTGCAGTGGGCGCACCAATAAATGGACTCTCTATTGCTTGATTACTGTTGTAGTGATTTGTCAGCTTCATGAATGTAATGACGAATCTATCTATCTATCCCTTGTTAATTCCATGGAGCTGACATGTCGGTGTCCTTGTTGGTCATCATGTACATGTGTAGTGTGTATGATGCACATGTGGTGGCATGTTGGTGTCTTTGGACGGGGACCCTTGCCTCCCTGACCTGTCCCTAGGGCCTGTCCCTTCCTCGAACTACCACCCCCCCCCTGGGATCAGGCCCCTTCCCTCTGTCCCTATCCTATGTCTTCCTGATGCTCGGGCCACCCTGCCACCACCCCCTCCTCTGCACTCCCATCCTCCTACTCCTCCTCTCCCTCTCCACCTCCTCTACCTTCTCCACCTCCTCTCCCTCCTCTGCCTCCTCTCCCTTCTCCACCTCACTCCTCACCCCCTCCTCCCCACCTCTACTCCCCATCGCAACCTCTCTCTCCTCCTCACCTCTCCCCTTCTCCTCCTCCCCCCCTCCCCCCCCTCTCCTCCCTCCATATTATAGCTCTGTAGCGTAGTCAAATTTCAAGCCTGTAGGCTTTGCGGGCTTGCCGATGCCGCTACGAGCTTAAAATTTAATGGGGCTGTAGTTCTTCTTTACGTATTCAATGGACAAAAGTAGTACTAGGATGTGTAGGTCCTAGCAATATGCCTGTAGCGCTCAGGAATGGCTTAGGTGTGAGAATCTCTAATAGTAGTGAACTTTCGCCAGGAGGGCTTAACACTTATTTGTTGCTCATGGGCCATCTTTCCATAAAGGAGAACATTTTGGCGGGTTAATAGATGTCCACAATCATCAAAGAAGATTCCTCTTTCTAGTTAGTTTGACTGAAGTATTTGACATAGTTTGAGTGTTCTTGTAGAGGGTAGTGTGCAGCTTCCTCCATATGTTGATGGTAGTGTCTTCATGGTAGCGTTTTTGTCAAGACAAAAAAGAGAGTGGAAGGAGAGAAAAAAACAAGCTCCAGCTGCAGGTCATTTAGATCTTGATCGGTACACATACACATATTTATGAATCAGGTCCTCACCTGTTTGAACCTGTGTATGAGGTGTTTAAAAAGTCAAATCACATAAGCACATGTCTGGTCAATCAGGAACTCTCAGGGTCTCTCTTCTGTTTATAATGCTCCTCCTCTGGTGGATCTCCAGGTGTATTACATTTATAGTTGTTAGTGTGGGTAACGTTTACGACGGAGGCCCGCTGCAAAGGCGCTCATTGCAGGCCTTGCGATGAGCGCTACAGGTGCTCATCGCCAGCGGCGCAGGACTTTGGGCTCGCGATGAGCACCGCAGGCACTCATCGCCAGTGTAGCTCGTGGGACTTACGACCAGTACGACTTAGAACAGAAACCCATGCATTGTGCTCCTTGCAAAAATCTGACTTTATCGGCCAAACCACGGAACTCGAAACACCTGAAAATAACAACAAAATAACAACAAGTTTCCCTTAAATTAACTTACACACTCACACACAGCACAGTAGGAGAGCCAAGGAGCCTGTGAGTGAGGTTGCCTTTTAATTTGAGCCATAGAGGCGGCAACAGACTCTTGAAACTGAGACGCATGGAGACCAAGGGGATTCATACTCTGGGACACTAGAACCCTATCGCTTAAACAAAGATATAGATCTGGCGGCTTTTATTAGGGAATAATAAGTCCCCCATTAATCACTAATTATTTATTTATTATTTATCTACCTTCCTACATTTTTTTAATTTAATTTTATAGGTTTAATTTATTGTGTATTGTCCCTATGTCACTTCTATACTTGGCTCCAATATACAAATGTTGTTTTTTGTTGTTGTTTTTTTAAGAAGGTTCTGAGTATATTGGTACCCTTTGTACTAGTTCCCCTACACCTCCAAGAACCTGTACACCGAAAGCCCTCCACACATATCTTTTGTACCCCCATTTTATATGTTTTTAGGTATATACACATATATATTGTATTAAGAAGTAGGTTATTTAGTGTGCCCACACACATCCGTGTGTGGGAACATGAATGGGAATTATTGATATGGCCTATAGCCTTTCACAGATTTTACAGAGATTTCTTTTTTAAGGACAGGAGCATGTGGGCTTCATTCCATTCATTGCATTATTTTCACCCACTTTGACACACGCTCTTTTTCGTGTGCCATATATATGGGGTACACTGGTTTCATGCAGGCATATACCGTATATACTCGAGTATAAGCCGAGTTTTTCAGCCCTTTTTTTAAGGCAAAAAAGGGCCCCCTCGGCTTATACTCGAGTCACTCTCCCCCCCGTGTGTCTCTAACCCCCCCGTGTGTCTCTAACCCCCGTGTGTCTCTCTACACCCCGTGTCTCTTTCCCTCCCCCCTCCTCAACCTAAACCCCCCTCAACTCTCCTCTTCCACCTAAACCCCCCTAAATACCTCCCCCCTCTCCCCTCACTTACCTGCTTGTGCTCCGGCCTCCGCTCCTTGACCCGGCACCGGCTCGCATGTGACGTCACATGCGCGCCGCGCCATTAGCATATACCGTCACATGCCCGCCGGGTCAAGGAGCGGAGGCCGGAGCACAAGCAGGTAAGTGAGTGGAGAGAAGGGAGGTATTTAGGGGGGTTTAGGTGGAGGAGGGGGGTTGAGGGGGGCTTAGGTTGAGGACGGGGGTTGAGGAGGGGGGTTGGGGTTTAGGGTGATTGAGGTTGAGGAGGGGGGTTGAGGGGGGTTGAGGTTGAGGATGGGGGGTTGAGGAGGTGGGTTGGGGTTGAGGGGGATTGAGGTTGAGGATGGGGGGTTGAGGAGGTGGGTTGGGGTTGAGGGGGATTGAGGTTGAGGAGGGGGGTTGAGGGGGGTTGAGGTTGAGGAGGGAGGTTGAGGATGGGGGGTTGAGGATGAGGATGGGGGGTTGAGTAGGGGGTTGAGGATGGGGGGTTGAGGAGGAAGGTTGAGGAGGGGGTTGAGGATGGGGGGGTTGAGGAGGGAGGTTGAGGAGAGGGTTGAGGAGGGAGGTTGAGGATGAGGAGGGAGGATGAGGAGGGAGGTTGAGGATGAGGAGGAGGGGTTGAGGATGAGGAGGAGGGGTTGAGGAGGGGGGTTGAGAATGGGGGGTTGAGGAGTACCACATACACATTAGCCGCCATTTTACAACACTAAGTTACACAATCCGAAGTACACAGCTACACTAACGGCTTCCCCTCGCGCACGCAGCCTATTTACACTACACACTGCACACATTGCTGACACTTACACCTCAGCTCCACAACAGTGCAAACCGACATTGTATGCTGCAGGAACATCAAAACAGATTGTCATCTCTGCAGCACAATGATTGCTGCATATATTACTTCAAAATAGGTAAAGTATATAAATTTATTAATTTATTAATTATTTAATTAGCATACAAAAATACATATACACAAAAAAAACACTCTTACAATAAACACAAAAGCCATTCACTGCGCGCCTCACAACGAGCGCCAACGCTGCTCATAGCACACAAACCCTTGCAATAAGAGCAAAAAGCAGATCAGCGCCGACCAAACAATAACAGCAAAAGCGCCTATCAGAAAAAAAAAATACAACAACCCACAGCATCGCAATGAGCACCGAAGGCACTCAGCGCAAGGCTCGCAATGATCGCTGAAGGATCTCAGACCACCAAAAAGATACCTGCCTTACAATTTTATTGCCCCGTCATTTTTTGACAGGCAATTCGCTAGTATATATATATATATATGTGTGTGTATGTATGTATATATATATATATATATATATATATACTTTCGCGCTCTCTCTCCTTCACACTTTCTGTCTCTCTCTCTTCTTCACTCTCTCTCTATCTTCTCCTCTTTAATTTTTTCTCTCTCTCTCCATCTCTTTCCTTTCTTCTCTCTCTTTCTCATTCTCTCTCCTTCACACTCTCCCTCTTTCCCTCTCTCCTTCTCTTTTTACCTCCTTCTCCCTCCCTCCTTCACACTTTCCTTCTCTCTCTCCCTCCTTCACTCTCTCCTTTTCTCTCTCACTCCCTCCTTCTCACTCTCTCTCATTCATTCACCTTTTCTCTCTCCTTCACGATCTCTCCTTTCTCTCTCTTGCTCCTTCCCTCTCTCTCCTTCGCTCTCTCTCTGTCCTTTTCTATCTCTCTCCCTTTCTCTCTCTCTCTCTCTCCTTCATACTTCATTCCCTCTCTCTCTCCCTCCTCTCCCTACTGCTCTCTTCTTTTCTCTCTCTCCCTCCTTCTCTCTATACACACTCAGCTTTTCTCTCTCTTTTTCTCTTTCCTTCACGCTCTAATCTCCCTCCTTCACTTTCTCCCTCCATCACTTTCTCCCTCCTTCACTTTCTCTCTCTCTCTCATTTTCTCTCTCTCTTCCTCTTTTCTCTCACCCTCTCCTTCTCTCTCTTTCCTACACACTCTCTCTAGCTTCATGCTCTCTCTCCCTCCTTCACACTCTCTCCTTCTGTCTCCTCTCCCTCTTTCACTCTCTCCTTCCCTCTCTCCTTTTCTCGCTCCCAACTTATCTCCCTCTTACTCTCTCTCTCCTTTTCTCTCTATATATCCCTCCTTCACTCTATCCTGTTCGCTCTCTCCTTCCTTCACTCTCTCCTTTCTCTCTCTCTGCCTTTCTCCTTCCCTCGTTCACTCTCCTCTCATTTTTTCTACCTCTTTCTCACTCCCCTTCTCTCCCTCATTCTCTCTCTCTCCTTCATTCACACTCCTTCTCTCTCTCATTCACACTCTCCTCTCTCTCCTTTTCTCTCTCCTTTACACTGTCTCTCTCTCTCCTTCACACTCTCCATCTCTCTCTCACTTCTGTCTTTCTCTCCTTCTCTGTCTCCGCCTCACCCCCCCCAACCCTTTATCTCTCCCCCTCGCTCTCCCCATCCATCCGTCTCCTTCTCTCCCCTGCAGGGATCTGTGCAGGCAGCAGGAGGCAGAGAGGCACAGGGGAGAGCAAACGTCTGGCGAGGTGCCCTTAGGAAAGGGGGCAGGAGGGCCATGGGCAGGTGGAGTCACTTTTGCCGCCCCCAGAGAAGGGCCGCCCGTGGCGCAGCACCCCTCTCGCCCTCCATTACCTACGCCACTGATGTCTGGTCAATCAGGAACTCTCTTCTGTTTATAACAGCATGTTCCTCAATTTAGTTAGTATATAAAACTGAAACACTAAAATAATACATAAAGTGCAGTAATTTTAGTAGCACTATTATATGTAGTACAGAGATGGAGCTTTATTAGTTCAAAGTATAATTACAAATAAATAACATGTGTGTTGGAAAATGATCACGCATATTATTATTATTTTATGTCATGTTAAATGTACCATCAGATTCTGTCACGTTATGGTACTATAAACACATGAATAAAAATGTGTATGTAGTCAATGATAGGAAGGATATGATATCAGTTAAAAGAGGTCAGGACAGTTGGCTATAGACAAGTGGTGAGCAGCGTGCAGCCTAGGGGCAGCATGTGGCACAATTGTCCATAAATAACAAATAATATTATCCACGTGTACACTTAAATACTTCTCCTCATCAAATAATTTTGAAAATATATTTTTTGTGGATGATTTTATTATTTAGTAACGATGGCAGCAACTTGAGCAAAGTGTCCAAACATATTTATGCTTAGAATGAGAATACTGCTCTAAAACACATTTAAACGTACTTCAGAACATACACAAAATTGGTCTTGCGACATATTGCAGAAAAGAACCAGAGAAAAGAATGGAGATGTAGGTCTCTATTTTATGGCTCCCATAAGAAAAAAACATGTGAACTTCACTCCTAAAAACTACTAAGTTATCACATCACACACGTGCATCTAACCCCCAAGACATGCCATCCAAGAGCTTGGTATATCCCTAATATCCTAAGATCAAAGTGCCTATTTTGTACATTCCTATCACATGTCTCCGGGAATAATATCCAGACTCGCTGAAGTTCACTAGGAAGTTTAAAAAAGCCTCCTGGTACCTTCATTCTCTTCTCTGATTGGCTGTTTCTATAGCCAGTCGAAGAAGGCTAACATTAGAATAACACTTTATTCTAATTGGCTAACATTTCAACCTTTCAGAATAGGAGAAAATAGAGCCTTATCATCTGTTAAAATATAACCAATTGGAATGCACAGATTAGACTTTTAACCAAACAAAGATGGGGCGGGAGCTATTCAAATACTCAATTCTTGTTGGCTGAAATAAGAGTAACAAATAATTGAGCCAATAAGAAGCCAAAAACATAGTATATAAGGCGAGGGTGCCGTTCCAAAAACTATTGTATATATACTCTAGTACCTTATGGGAGTTGCCATGGAATAGAGACTTTAATTAGGCTGGAATATAGTGATTTGTCCCCAATGAACCCCTGTAATACCCTAACCACATGTGCTAGATTCTTTAATTACATATTGATCATTAATAAAAGACATAATCAATTATTTAAGAAAAAAATATAAAAAATTAAACTCACTGTCAAAGTTAAGACTCACTATAAAGTCAACGGGGAGGGGGCTTTGTATAGAAGGCAGTGCTAATTTTTAATTAATCCATTTGTTGATTACATTATAAAAAAATGTATTAAAATATGTGTTATGTATACACTAAATGTTTGCTTCTCTAAAATCTAGACATTTTGCTCACTGTAATGAATTTATCAACACAAGCTATTAGTGCGCATTCTTTCAAAAATATAAATGGCACACTTTAATTACTTGAAACGTTGGGAGGTTTTCTCCATCATTGATATAAGGTACAGTGTGACAGAGAAATAAACTATTCGTTAAATACTTCACCATATTGTTTTTCTTTACTTTGATTTGCATTTTCTTAGTTTTCTATATAAGTCTGTATGGGCGTATTCAGGTTTTACGATGCCCCTAGGCCATTCAGATTTATGCGCCACCACGCACCACTTGAAGCTCTGGCTTTCTATACCTCAAATCATAAATGTATGTGATTATGTATGTCACTGACCCCTTTTCCAGTTCCTGGGTCTTAGCCCATTAAAGGACAGACAGCTAGGCTCCAGCCACTGGATTATATACGTAAACACCTCCATTGTATTTTTTATACGTTTTGTCCCATTGTTTGCCAGATAAAGTTAATCGCATCTGATATGTGTTAGAGACAGCAGGATGTTTATTGGAGGTTAAGTCTCTTGTTGTTACATTGTGTACACCCCCTCTGTATCTAACAGCTATAAATATTGCTGACTACAGTTGTGATGATCCGAGGGTAGGGGCTATACAAGCCCAGGGCCACCTGCTATAGACTACACAAGGATCGTTTGGGTTCTTGTCTTGGAAATCTCTGCACCAGCACCCTGATATCTGGCTTCTGTATCAGTCAGAGTCTGTCCATCAGGAATCAGCACTTCCAGGAGTCTCAGTAACCTTCCTGTGGTAGTGATCAGGACAGGTTACTTGCAGGGTGGACAGTTTCAGTATAGCAGCTACCAGGAGCAAAATAAGAGACACACAATTTCTATGTCTCCAGAAGTGAACTGTTTCACTGTTTCATTTTGAAAAGTCAGCAATATCTATAGCAGTTAGATATAGAGGGGGTGCGGCAGGCAATTACAGGATATGACTCCACATGGGGTCTAGCAGTAGCTTCCTGAGGGCAATAGGCTTAACCTCCAATACACATCCTGCTGTCTCTAACACATATCAGATGTGATTAACTTTATATGGCAATGGGACAAAACGGATTACAAATACAATGGAGGTGTTTACGTACATAATCCAGTGGCAAGAGCCAAGTTGTCTGTCCTTTAATGGGCTAAGACCCAGGAACTGGAAAAGGGGTCTGTGACAATGTATATACAATATTAGTGGTAGGATCCCTCTCCCTGCGTAGCTGGTGGTGTGTCCAAAGCTAAGCTTTCTCTGCCAGGTTAGAGGGCCAAAAACCGGCTGTAAGATTCGCTGATTCAGCTTTGGAAGCCTAATGGGGCTTCCGTTGGTTGGTAGAGAATGTATCTACTGAAACAGTAAGAGCTCCAGTGGCCTATGGCCCTGATTATGTGCACTATTGTTTTTGGAAGCCGTTGAGGCTGCCCCAATATGGAATGAGTCATAAATGATTCGTAATTTGAATAAGCTTTAAAGAAATTATTGATCTATGTCCACAATTTTAATCTGTAACTGAGTGAACTGGTCATCTTGTGTAGTAGGAGCGGCAGGTTGAGTGGAGGATCCTATGCAGCTCTGGCTTTCTGGCAGGAGTTGGATATTGAATACCATGATTCTGCATTAAGCGCAGGATGGTCGATGGAGCAATTGATGGCTTGCCGCTGATTTTCCAGGAGATTAAGAAACTTGGGAAGGCTATATGCGCCGGAAAGATTGAGATCGGCTGGACGGGGTCTTTTGAGTTTGCTATCACGGAGACATTTCTTAGGAAATTATTTTGCTATCCCCTACATAATAGGAGATTAGTAAGAGCCATGATTAATGGGTAGAATAGTCTGAGGTGAAAGAATGGGTTAGTGATTGTCATGAGTAACTAGCATGATCGGAGCCTGATGATGGCTTAGCGACTTGGAGCAATATGCTATGGGATCTGCAACTTGATTTGAGATTGAATAGGTATGACTATAGAAACAACTTCTTGAGGTAAGTGATTTGAAAGAGGGTCTCAAAATGTGCATCTGATTGGGCATGAAGGTTGAATAACGAGCTTAAAGTAAGCGTTAAGAAAACAGTGCCATGATGGAGTGTCTAGGTCAATGTATAACGTGTGACTAGAATAGTATTAGTGAATGGGATAGTGAAGTCGTTACGATAAATAAGAAAATTAGGGAGATAATAAAGACTTGAGGGGACCCCGACAGTGAATGAGTAATTATGTCAAAAATAGCCAAAGGAGGACAAGCATGATGATAGTCTGGCTTGAGGACAGTAACGGAAAGGCACAGAACCCTGGATTGAGTGATACAAGGAGATTCGTAGTAGAGGAAGTATTCCTTTACATCTATGAATAAGAATTTACGAGGTTCAAGATAGCGGTTAATATTGAATTAATGGCAGTGAAATGGGTAATGTGGTGAGAAGGAGGTAGATGATAATAGTGGACTGTCTCTCTTTAAGAAGTGAGTTGTATATGAGTAGTCAATAGTGCAGCATCATATAATGAACGAAAGAAGGTGATGAGGGAACTTTATTTATGTAATAAAAGTGAGAATCGGGTAGAAATGTGAAGTAGGTTTTTAGCGGCCCATGGCTTTGAATACGTGAACTGATGTCTTGTTTACTTGGGAGCCATTAAGGCTGCCCCAATATGAAGGAGTAGGAGAAAGGATTGTAGCCAGGTCTAGTAAGAACGATTCTGATGTAGTGAATGAAAGTATTAGTGGTTAAAGGCTGGCTGGAGATGCTTGGTAAAGGGGGCCGAATGGGTTTTTGAGGTAGAGTGTTAGAGAGTGCGGGGAGTGGATACGGAACTGGAAAGATTGTGAGTGAGATAGTAGGTGATGACAAGGGAGTGTGACTAGTCTTTGAAAATTGAATGGGTGCAGTGATCGTCAACAAGAGTGAAATCTTAACTAGTGAGATACCTGGTTGCAAAGGTGAGATTGTGAACTCACTTGGTTTTGGGAACCCATAGGCTAGTTTGATAGGGGCAATGGCAGATAATGAGGTGCTTGGCCACCGATGGTGGACTTCCAGGAGAGGAAGTTGCCTGGGAAGGAAGGCTCTCCGCATTGGAAAGATTGGGAGTTGGGGTCTTTTGCATTCACTGACACTGAGATATCTCCTTGGTAAATATTTTTGTAATCTGCTATGTCCTTGGAGGAGATGATTAATAAATACAATAGTCTGAAATGAAAGAACGGGTCAGAGTTTGTCTTGAGGAAGTAGTATGATCTATGGCTTAGCGACTTGGAGCTATGAGCTCTGAGATCCGCAACTTGGTTTGAGATTGTATAGGTATGACAATAAAAATGACTTCGAGTACATGATTCAAAGGTCTTAAAATGGGCATGAAGGTTAAATGACGAGCTTCGAGCAAGCATGAGAAAATTGCCATTATGGAGAGTCGATATTTGTTGTGCGAATGAATAGTAATAGTTAATAGAACAGTGAGATCCTTGTTAAAGAAATAAGGGAGTTAATATGGAAGTGAAGGGACACTAACAGTGAATTAAGTAATGATAGTGAATATGGCTGAAAGTGGACAAGTATAGTGATGAGCTAGCTTGAGGACAGAGACCGATAAAGTGCAGAACCTTGGAAATGCAAGAGGAGATTTGGAGTAAGGATGCTGTTCCTTTAAATCTAGAGAGTAAGAATTAAAAGGTTAAGGCCCTCATTCAATTGCAATTTGGCCAATTGAATAGGGGTCTAAATAAGCACATAATATATTTTTTGAAAGAAGTTTTTAGTTAGTAAACATCTATCCAAAAGCAAGGTTTTCACTAACTAAAAACTTATTTAAAAAAACATATGTTATGTGCTTATTTAGAGCACTATTCAATTGGTCAAATCACAATTGAATGAGGGCCTAAGATGGCAGTTAATGCTGAATTAGTGACAGTGGAATGGTAACATGGTATGAATGGAGTAAATGATTATAATAGTGTACTATCTTTTTAAGAAGTGCGTTAGCTGGGAGTAGTGATTGGCTACACTTTAACTGTGAATTAAGTAATGATAGTGAATGTTGCTGAAGATTAACAAGTGTGGTGATGATCTGGCTTGAGGACAGAGACAGAACAAACTGTAGAATCTTGGAAATGAGACTTACAATTGTATTGGGGTGCTGTAGAATAATGGTTATCCGGCACCCAACTAACCGGGACTCTCAAGCAACCGGCACCGGCATCAATTCCCCATTTTCAAAAAACTCCCGCTAAAACAGCATAACCGGCACTATCTGGAGCTCGATACTGCAAAAAAAATGCTAACTTTTTTCTAACTGTTTTTTTGGGCCCTTAATAGCCATGTTTAGGTGCTAATGCCTTTGAGGGTTTTTGGGGGGTTTATGGGTCGTTTAGACCCTTAAATTTGGGGGCTCCTAATTAACCGGCAACTACAGTTATCTGGCAATAGGGAGTCCCTGTGGGTGCCGGATAACGGGGGTTTTACTGTAGTAAGGAGTAAGAGGTTATGATGGCTTATACTGGATCAGTGACAGTGGAATGGGTAACATGGTGTGAATGGGGAAAATGATTATAATAGTGGACTGTTTCTTCAAGTAGTTAGCGTTAGATAGGAGTAGTGATTAGTGACACTTTAACAGTGAATTAAGTAATGATAGTGAATGTGGCTGAAGGTGGACAAGTGTGATGATAATCTGGCTTGAGGACAGACGCAGAAAAAGCGTAAAACCTTGTAAATGGGAGATACAGGGAGATGCGGTTGGGATGCTGTTCCTTTAATTCTAAGGAGTAGGATGGCAGTTAAAACTGATAGTGACAGTGGAATGATAACGTGGTGTGAAGGGAGTAAGGATTATGATAGTGTGCTATCTTTAATAAATGAGTTAGATAGGAGCAATGATTAGTGCAACTTTGTAGAAGAAAAGAAAGTGATAAGGGAATGTGATGTCATTTATGAAAAGTAAAATTGGAGATAGTATTAAGAAGTAGGATAAAAAAACTGCAGAAGTGGGTATTTAAAAATTGAGTTTGGCGCAGAAGCCTAGGAAATCACGCGAGAGGTGAGATTTGAGCGTTGCTAGGCAACAAGACCCTTCAGAGCGAAGCTGGAGTCCCTACAGCTATGAGAGTGCCAGAGAAGGCCAAAATACAGCAGGAAGAGCAAAAGAAACTGGCAGGGAAGAATGAAAGGTGGAGTGGGGCAGAAAGGGGAGTCAGGAGGAGCAGAGAAAATGAGATGGAAAGACAGGGGGAGCAGGCAGGAGGAGGAAGCCAGGGGAGGCAAACAGACAGGAGAGGGACAAGGGGGAAACAGGGGAGACAAGAGAGGGACAGAAGGCAAGGAGAGGGAGCTGCACAGAAACAGCGCAGCTCCCGGAGGTATACCAGCAGCTGAGCCACAGCAAGGGAGGCGCAACCGGCGTGGACATGAGACCAGCGTCTGCACATGAGACCAGCGTCTGCACATGAAAACCGTGTGCAGTAAGTGATGAGTGAGGAAGGGTTTATAAAGGGGATGTGGGATAGGGCTCCTCCCACATATCCAGTTAATTAAAACTGATAATATAATATATAATATATGGTGTATCAAAAAGTGTTAAGTGCATATACATACATATTTAAAGGCATTTCTGTGCATATACAAACATATTTAAATGTACTTCACTACATTTTCAGGCACTTCTACCCTATGGAAATGTGCTGCCCTAGGCCAGCACCTTAGAGCCCTTTGGTTTAATACCTCTAGATTAATGTCTAACGCAAAGTCCACTAGAATACCAAAAATTTGCTAAAATATAACTTTTTTATTTATGTTAAGAAGATAAAAGATACCAAAACAACGGCAACTTAAAATATATAAAATGCTAGGAACCAGAGACCGGTTAGTGTCACAATACATATAACAAATTTTAGACTAATCAGATCCTTTCTAGATGTATAGTGCCTTAATATATGAATATATCTTATATCATAATGTTAAGTGGAACTTTATGTATCAAGCACTATATTACAAGTATTGGGGGTATGGAAAATATTCCACACTGAAAACGTATTTAGCCTAGAATGGAAAAGGGACTCTAGTGTTCATCTTTAATGCACCAAATATCAAAAACTTCATGAGTACTCCACAATTCAACTCTTATGGGTAATAGGAGATTCACAGATATTCAGTAGCCTAGAACTCCTAGAATTGTTGTGATATGTTCAATACAGTAAGTAGGCTGGATTACAAATATAACTAATTCATAGCGATAATAATAATAATGTTACCTATGTAGCACTTGCAGACACGTGTTTGTCATTATATGTAAAGAATGTGATTGTTCAGTTATTTTTAATGTGTGATTTTCACACATTAAAATGCAGTGTAGGACATTTAATTGAGGTCTTAGAGTTTTCATTCTCTAGCTAATATTGCAAATTGAAAGACGGTTAATGTCTATTTATCACCAGTAGAGATGTCGCGAATAGTTCGCCGGCGGACTGTTCCCGTATGCGATATTCGAACATATGCGATATTCGACCCGCCCCCAATACTTTATCATTGAGCAAACTTTGACCCTGCATGTCACAGTCAGCAGACACATTCCAGCCAATCAGCAGCATACACTCCCTTCCAGACCCTTTAACCTCATGGACAGCAGCCATTTTGGAATCAAAACTAACTTGCAGTCTTACTGAGAGGAGGCTGAGTGTAGGTGATACTGCATCAATAGGGAAAACCATAGCTAGGCAAGTGTCTCTACCCCCTCTCCCTTCTCCAGTGTTTCTTTCCCCCCTCTCCTGTGTCTTTTCCCGCTTCCCTCTTCCCTGTGTCACTCCCCCATCCCCTGTGTCTCTACCCCCTCTCCCTTCCCGTGTTTCTTTCCCCCCTCCCATGTGTCTTTCCCCCCTTCCCTCTCCCCGGTGTCTCCTCACCACTCCCTCCCATTAGTGTCTTCCCCCCTCTCCCCTGTGTCTCTACCCCCCACTCTCTCCTGTGTCTCTCCCCCCTCCCATGTGTCTCTTCCCCTCACCTCTCCCCTACCCTGTTTCTCTTCCGCCCTCTGCCCTGTGTCTTCCTCCCCCTCTCCACTGTGTCTTCCTCCCCCTCTCCCCTCTCCTGTGTCTTCCTCTCCCTCTCCCCTGTGTTTCCTCCCCCTCTCCCCTCCCCTGTTAGCTTCTATACGCATACATACATAGGATAAGAATCCCCCCCCCCCCCAGTTCCAACACCCATGTGTACTGTATAATATTGTATTGCATTATGTTATATTATATCACTAGTGACTTGCCTGGCACAAATGACGGGGCAATAAAGTTTGAAGCCATGGCAATGCTCTTTGACACACAATGTGATGCTTTTTGTACTCTGAGGACCTTCGGCGCTCATTGTGAGCCTCTTCCCTCGTGTCCTTCATGTTTCGTGCTTTGCAACGATCAATCTTCGGCGCTCATCGCAAAGACAGATATATAAGTACAGTGTTAAATATATAATTTTTTTTTGTGCAGTGTAAATTAAAAAATGTATTCAGGTCTCAGAGCATAATAAAGTGATTTAGATTTGTAACTGCTTTGAGAGTGCTATCGCTGGCAGCCAATGAGCAGTAATCCAGATATATAACTGCAGAGTAAAAAGTAAAACATTTTAGTGTAGTGTAAAGTCTACATTTTTATTTTCCATTAAAAAATTAATACTTATTAAATGAATGCACGATAATAACTATTGTGAATGAACAAATGTATTAGGAAGTGCGAAGCGTTAATGTATGTAAAGTAACGGCAGTGTAAAATATGCTATTAAGCGTATTTTTTTATAGATATTTTTTTTAATAATAATGAATTAATTAATTACTAAAATACTTTACCTATTTGTAATTAATATATCCAGTGATCAATATCCTGAAGAGCTAACAATCAGTTTTGATTTTCCTGCAGCTTACAGTGTACATTTGGACTGTTGGTGACCTGAGGTGTAAGTGTCAGCAATGTGTGCAGTGCACGAGGGGAAACCGCTTGTATAGTCGTGTAACGCGCCATTTTAGATTTGTAATGTTATTAGTTGCAAGTTAGTGTTGTAAAATGGCGGCGATTGTGTATGTGTTACGCGGCTCGCCAGCAGTTTCCATTATTTCTAATAGTGTATTTTGTACCTCGTCTGTTCCTAGGTAAAAGTCGTACATGGCTGGCGATGTTTTGCGCGGTTTGGGGTCGTGTAGCCTCATTTTCATTTTTTTCCGGACGCCATTTTTTTTTGTCGCTTAGCCGATTTACAAGTGCCAACTGGGGAAGACGTTGCAGATATCACATATATAGTTGTGAGCAGGTGGGTTGTTGCTAACGCTGCGGGCTTGCGAAGCCAGGGCCAGAGTTGCTGGCAAGGAGCGCCGAAGGCTCCCACGTCGGCTGCAATGAGCCGCAGGCGGGACTTACACCATCAAATTTACGGAGTTACCATCCAAAAATACGGGACTTAGAAAAAAAACATTACGAGCTCACAAAAATACGACCTTAACGCCCAAACCGCGCGCACTTAAAAACATTAAAGACACAATAGATACACACAACAAACACATAAAAAGCTTACCCACAGCAAGGCGGGCACCGAGGACCTCTGCAAGTGAAGTTACACCTCCATTTAAGTCCAAATTCATGAGTTTAGACACCCGAAAATCACCTAAGTGAGAGAAAAAATGGCCGTTGAAAAAAAGAAAACGAGGCTACAGGACCCTAAACACGCGAAACACATACGGATTTTCCTAAAAAGCCGTACGAGATAAAGATACACTATTAACAAGGACGCTAAATCATCCACACCCGCGTACCACATACACATTCCCCGCCATTTTACAACACTAACTTACACAATGCAGAAGTACCCAGCTACCCTAACGGCTTCCCCTCGCGCATGCAGCCTATTTACACTACACACTGCGCACATTGCTGACACTTACACAGCAGCTCCACAGCACTGAAAACCTACATTGTATGCTGCAGGAACATGAAAACAGATCTTCAGCACAATGCTTCCTGCATATATTACTTACAAATAGGTAAAGTATATTCATTTAGTAATTATTTCATTAGCATACAAAAATACATATACACAAAAAAAACATTATCACATTAAACATAAAAGCCATTCACTGCGCGCCTCACAACGAGCGCCAACGCTGCTCATAGCACACAAAGCCTTGCAATAAGCGCAAAAAACACATCACCGCTGACCAAAGAATAACAGCAAAAGCGCCTATCAGAAAAAAAATACAACCAACAGCCTCGCAATGAGCGCCGAAGGATCTCCGACCGCCAACAAAATGAATGTCTCGTCCAAACACCATTACCTGCCTTACAATCTTATTGCCGCCATTTTTTGACGGGCAAGTCGCTAGTAAATATATAAAGATCAAGATAATAAAAGTATCAGGAAATGTAACACAAAGATGCACGCACGTCTGAATAATACGACAAATACGGATTTTTGTCATAAATCATATGATCGCAGTATTGGGTCATAAACCCTAAACACTGGAATCTGTTACATACAATTTACTGATGATGTCATTAATGGGCTTCAAGGGGGGGGGGATCTCTTTTCATACTTTTTGAGCGGTGCAAATCCAACATACGCAGAGTGGAAACGCCACATCTGTGGGACACACACAAAGGTGTTCACTTTGGGAGAAAAAACAAACAAATATGAAATATTTAATAATCATATTTTGATGTTACCAACAGATAAGGAAACGAAACTGAGGTTATTATATCTAATAGTAGCAAGCCTGGGAGTACTGGGAGTAATAACACTGCAGCAGGAGGTCAGGACTAATGTCACCTATAGACCCCCAGACAGATAAAGGTCAGTACTAATGTCCCTCTATAGACCCCCAGTCATATAAAGGTCAGTACTAATGTCACTCTATAGACCCCCAGTCAGATAAAGGTCATTACTAATGTCCCTCTATAGACACCCAGTCAGATAAAGGTCAGTACTAATGTCCCTCTATAGACCCCCAGTCATATAAAGGTCAGTACTAATGTCCCTCTATAGACCCCCAGTCATATAAAGGTCAGTACTAATGTCACTCTATAGACACCCAGTCAGATAAAGGTCAGTACTAATGTCCCTCTATAGACCCCCAGTCATATAAAGGTCAGTACTAATGTCCCTCTATAGACCCCCAGTCATATAAAGGTCAGTACTAATGTCACTCTATAGACCCCCAGTCAGATAACGTTTTGAAATGTTTCTTGGATAGCATTGGGGCTAAAGGAGGTTTGGCCATCAGGTAGTCTAAAGATACCGTATATTATGTCCTCTCTTGGGGGGTAAAGACACTAATAATTCCTCCAATAATAATAATAACCTCCCGGTTAGCCCATTGGGTTATCTGTTAAAAAGAGTGGTGCAGAGACTGTGGGGGCTGTTAGCCTCCTTGTCCCCGTGTGGCCGTTTAGAATCCCTGCTGCTGCATGTTTCAGCTTTATTAAGGTGTAATTGTACAGCGTTTGACTCAAGTAGCTGCCTGTGCTGGGTCAGTTTGGCTTAATTGCTGGGCCCTTTTCCTGCCAAGATGGCGACGTCAGTCCATGGGCCTCTATGTCCCCTTCACTACCTTTGTCCCCGCTTGTGTGCTTATTTGGGATGGCCCCCCTTTATATCTCCGGCCCGTGGCCTTGTAAGGGTCGCCCCCTCAATCTCTGAGTGAGGATATGCAGGGATGGGGCGTTGAATCAGGCCTACCTTTTTCTCTGCTCGCTGCAAGATCAACAATACCTAATTTTTCAGGCATGTGTACATGCCTAATTTTTCTGGCCTCTGGTGCTGCACTGTGGCTTCAACAACCAAACCCCCAAAAAAGGCACATAACAGGGATTAAACTAATAGGAGTAGTACTACTTAACACACCACTCATATGTGGTGTAACAGTAGTGTACATTTAAAACAAAAAAAAAATTGTACTGTAATAGATTGCATAGCAGTTACTTGTCTGCAAGCGTGTGTGTCAGACCTACAGCGTCTACTCTACCAACTTCTGCAAGTGCACAGTGCCACTCATATCTGTTGTCACAGTAGCTTGGACGCATAGTACCGATCTGTCAAAACCTGTCATGATGAATGAGGTCTATAGCAGCCTGGTTCCCTTATACTCTACAGGTTGAGACCTAAGTTTGGGTGACTCCAGACCAACACATGAGTACAAGCAGCACACAAACTCAAAGCCGCCATCCTCCTCCTGGAGCAGCATCATAAGCCACATCAACCACTGCTGTCCTCCTTGCCCCCTCTCAACCATCCGCCACTCCGTCTCTCGCCTTGAGCAGTTCCTGCTCATCTGCCCATAGTCAGGTGCCTGTAAAGGACATGTTTGAGCGTAAGAAGCTAATGTCACAAAGTGCCCCAAAATTGAAGTGATACGCCCAACAAAGCATCTTTTTCCATCTCCTGGTTCTAAAAATCCAGGCCTTATACACGCCCCCTGATAGGTGACGTAACAAGTATTAAACGGATAAGAGTAGTACTTAAAAAACACGTCACTCCTATCTGGTGGCACCTTTGACTGCACGTGCCGTGCCCCAAAATTGAAGTGATACGACCAACAAAGCATTTTTTCCATCTCCTGGTTCTAAAAATTCAGGCCTTATACACGCCCCCTGATATGTGCTGTAACAGGTTTTAAACTGATAAGAGTAGTACTACTTAACACACCTTATAATAATGCAGAGAGAGGCAATGCAGTGAGAGGAGTCTGAAGAAGAGGAGTCAGAGGAGGAAGGTGGCTTTGAGGAGGTGGAAGACCAAACACAGCAGGCGTCCCAGGGGGCTTGTTGTCACCTTTCGGGGACCCTTGGTGTTGTACGTGGCTGGGTGGAGGAAGAGACCTTCAATGACATCAGTGAGGACAAGGAACGGGACATGGCTAGCTTGGTATCCAACCTTGTGCAAATGGGGAGTTTGCGGTTGTGCAAATGGACTGTTTGTATTTTTTTTGCGGTGCGTTAAACGGGGAGTTTGGTCTGTCACTGTGAAGCGGGCCTAACCCTTACACTACCTGATCGATACAACATCATACCTGATGTTTTAAAGCACGTTATTCCAAACAATTTAGGAATGTTAGGTAATTTATGCCCTTTATGGCTTAAAACCAGACTCTGCATCAACTATGTAATTTTCAATGGGAGTTTTGCCATGGATCCCCCTCCGGCATGCCACAGTCCAGGTGTTAGTCCCGTTGAAACAACTTTCCCATCACTATTGTGGCCAGAAAGAGTCCCTGTGGGTTTTAAAATTCGCCTTCCCATTGAAGTCTATGGCGGTTTGCCGATGTTCGCCGGTTCGCAAACATTTGCGGCGGTTCGCGTTCGCAGTTCGCAAACCGAAAATTTTAGGTTCGCGACATCACTAATCACCAGTTCTAATAAAATATTCACCATCTGCTTATTTCTATTATAATAGAATCTGTATACTTTTTTTCCATTTGTAGCTTCTATTATAATAAAAAGCAGAAGGTGAATTTAATAAATAAGCATTATTATTATTGAAGTTTGACAATTATAATATGTGATGATTTTATATTATGTTCACAGAAGTAAAATAAAAAAATCCTCCTCCTCCTATCTTTCCTCACTTTTCCTACCTCCTTTCTCACACTCCATTCCCTTCCTTTGCTATCTGTCACCATTCTCCCCTCCCTTCCCCCTCTCCCCTTCTCTTTCTCTTCCTCTCTCTGTCCCTGTCTCTCTTGCTGTCTCGCTCTCCCCCCTCTGTCTCTCTCCCCCTTCTCTCTGTCTCTCTCTACCTCCCTCTTGCTCTCTCTCTCAACTTTTATCTCCCCCTCTCTCCCCTTCTCTGTTTTTCTCCCTCCCTTCTCTCTCACTCACTCTCTCACTCAACCCTTCTCTCTCACCCCCTTCTCTCTCAACCCCTTCTCTCGCTCACTCCCCCTTCTCTGTCCACCTGCTCACTCACCCACCCTCTATTTATTGCTCCTCTCTTTCCCCATTCTCTCTTTCTCTCACCCCCCTCTCTCTCACACTCTCTCTTACTCCACCCCAAGAGAGGAGGAAAGAAAGAAGTCATTAGCAGAATGAAGGGGGCGGTTGGGAGAGTATTTTGAAGCAAGAACAGAGATGTAAGGGGATGCATTGTTGTTGAGGGCTTTATATGTTAGGGTCATGATTTTAAATTTGGTTGTGGAAGCTACGGGAAGCCAGAGGAGTGTTTTACAGAAAGGAGCTGCAGACACTGAGCGTTTACTATGGAAGATGAGTCTAGTGGAGGCGTTCATTATGAATTGGAATGGAGACAGAACAGAGATGGGGAGGCCAGCAAGGGGTGAATTGCAGTAGTCAAGTCGAGATATGATGAGAGTGTATTAACATTTTAACTGTGTCTTCTATAAGATAGTGACGAATTTTGGAGATGTTTTTTAGTTGAAACTGACAAGATTTTGTTACAGATTGTGTGTTAGAAATAAAAAAAAGGGCAGGATCCAGTAGAACTCCAGGACAATAGGCCTGGGAGGTGGGAGTGATGATGACATTGCCAACAGTGAGCGATATTTGAGGAGTGAAAGCTGTAGTAGAGGGTGGAAAGGTAAGGAGTTCAGTCTTAGGAGTTTGAGTTGATGGACAGATATCCACGAGGAAATGCTAGAGAGGCAGTTGGAAATTTGAGCTAAACGAGAGGGGGATAGATCTGGTGCAGAGAGTTAGATTTGAGTGTTTTCTGCATAGAGATGATACTGAAATCCAAAGGATCTTATTAGGGCACCAAGGGAGGATGTGTAAATGCAGAAGAGGAGGGGGGCTAGGGCCAAACCTTTTGTATGCCAATAGACATAGGGAGAGGTGAAGAAGAGGTGCCAGAGAAGGAGACACTTAACGTATGGTCTTCTAGATAGGATGTGAACTCATGAGAGAGCTGTGTCCTGGATGCCAAAAGAGCTTAGAGTTTGGATTTGAAGAGGGTGGGCAACTGTATCGAAGGCAGCAGAGAGATCCAGGAGAATTAGAATAGAGAAGTGATCCTTTGATTTGGCGGTTAGCTTTTGTGAGGGTTGTTTCTGTAGAGTGTTGGGCCTGGAAGCCAGGTTGGAAGGAGTCAAAAAGGGAATTGAAGGAAATAAATTGAGTGAGGCAATTGTAGACAAGCCGCTCAAGCAATTTTAAAGCTCGGGGAAGTAGAGAGATAGGGCGATAGTTGGAGGCAGAATCTGGGTCAGATAAGGGATTCTTAAGAATGGGTGTAATTATGGCATATTTTAAAGAGGATGGAAAATTGCCAGTGTTTAGAGAGAGGTTGAATAGATTTAGCGGGTTTAGCTTTGATGGAATAGGATCATGTGGAGAAGTTGTAAGGTGAGAGGTTGATTGTAAAGTAAATACTTCATCCTTGGTTACAGGGTCAAATGAATCCATAGTGGAGGAGGGAGAAGGGCTGGGTGTTGTCAGTTTTTTCTTGAGAGGATGGTGAGTTAGGACCAAGCTGGGAGGAGAGTCCATTTTGGATGGTTTCAATTTTATTTTTAAAAGCAGTGAGACACGAAGTGGCAGGAGGCGAGTTTGGGCAAAGAAGGGTGTTAAATGTTGCAAACAAACATTTGGCGTTGAAGGACAGGTTTGATATTAGGGTTGAGAAGTTGTGTTGTTTGGCAAGATTGAGGGCAGAGAAGTAGGAGCGCAAGGTAAACTTGTAGTGGAGAAAGTCTGCTGAATTGCGAGATTTCTGCTGTGCGTGAGCATCTCTGTAGGTAGTAGAATAAACTAATGCTTATAAAGAAAGCGTCTAAAAATGCAAGTATGAGTATTGTGTATATATGTCAAAAATGATCTATTAATACTTTCATATTAGTTCAAGTTCATAACCCACATGGACCACAATGGTCAAATGTAGCCATGCAATAAATAATGATCACATATAATAGTTGTCAAACTACGAGACATTGTCACGTTTTGCGCGGTGCATGCGATGAGCCTTGCATAGCGAGGCGAGACGTTAACTCGGAGCACTTAGGTGAAAAATACAACAAAAACATCACACACAGCACGGGGGAACAGCCAGGACGTCCGGGAGTGAGGTGGAACACGAATTTAAGTCGATTTGGCCAAGTTTTGGCACTAGAAATTCGCCTAAGCGAGGAAAAAAATGGCCGCCCAAAAAATGAAAACAAGGCTACACGATCCCGGACGGAGCAAAACATCGCCAACCGCATAGCACGTTTACACAGGAACGTACGAGGTACAAAATACACTATTACAAAGGGAAAAAAAATATGAGATACTAAAAATACGAAATTAACAGCCGAACCGCACAAACTAAAAAACACTAAAAATAAAAAACACAATAAAAACATCACACACAGCACGGGGGAACAGCCAGGATGTCTGGGAGTGAGGTGGAATGTGACTTTAAGTCGTTTTGTTAGAGTTTCGGCACTCGAAAATCACCTAAGCAAGAAAAATGAAAACGAGGCTACTCGACCCCGGACCACGCAAAACACTGCCAACCACGTAGCACTTTCACACAGGAACGTACGAGGTACAAAATACACTATTACACATGACGGAAATGCTCGTGAGCCGCATCACACATAGACAAACTACGCTAGTTTACAACACTAACATGCAACTAATAACATTACGAATCTACAATGGCGCTTTACACAACTAAACCAACGGTTTGCCCTCGCACATGCAGCCTTTTTCTGCACACAGATAAGTAATAGCAACTTCTCAAAAGGATTGATTGCTATATCTATAGCGCTCCACAAGCAATATATAAAGAGGACGGTGCAATTAAATCCATAAAGTTGGCTCGTGCAGGGATGGGTATGGATAGAGAAAAGCAAAGTGGATATTACTCTGAGGTTATTTAATGGTCACACCAAATAAATCCACTATGCAGGAAAGTGATGGAAATGAAATGCAAATCGTCTCACTTTGGAATGATATAGTTCTCCAAATAGTGTCCTTTCTTCTTCCCAGTTGTGTCCAGAATAGTCCCAAGTGTAATTAAAGTGTGTCCTCCAATAAATGCAATCCTGGTTGCGATGCTGCTTCCTCCAGACAAGTACTGTCCACAAAGTACTCCAAAAGCCAAAAGACAAGAAGAGGGGTGGGAGGGACAAGCGCAAAGCCAAACCAATCGTGACATATATACATCAATTTTTATTATAGCAAATAATTAAAACCATTACAGTCACATTCAATATGATATCAATTCACGTTATATATGAGATGTCACAGATATTGTCCTGTCGTCCTTATGTTGCTTGGTGTTTTTAATCCAGACGGTCCGATGTTTAGTGTCTCAATAGTCCAATATCCAATATATCAATTGTTACAGGGATACTTTTACAATTAAAGATATAAAACAAATAATAGAAACTGTCTTAGTGCTTCAGTGGCCACGCACAGATCCAGACCTCACTCCCCAGACTGAGACATTTATTGTTGAGGTTAGCAAGCTTCACATAAGATGCTCCAATATCAGTGAGTTTAGGGTCAGCACAAATGACAATTCATATAATGTTTGCTCTAATCTTATAATTGTGAATCTAATTTAGACCCATTTATGGGGCTTCTCACATCAGGGAAAAATAGGACCAATATGGTGAAAATAGGTAAAATAGCAGCAACAATAAAATAAATAATGTAATTATAATAAACGATTCAAAGATCAAATTGGATCCTACGAGACGCGTTTCGGCCAAGTCCTTGCCTTTCTCAATGGTGATCTAATGCACACTTGGGACATTCATTACATTTTCTCCTCAGGGCAGCAGCACTCCAAATGTACATTGTATGCTGCAGGAAAATCAAAACAGATTGTTAGCTCTTAGGGCTATTGATTGCTGGATATATGAATTACACATAGGTAAAGTATATTAATTTATTAAGTAACTAATTAATTAATTATTAGTTAACAAAATATATATATATATATATATCTGTCTTTGTGATGAGTGCCAAAGGTGCACAGAGGAGCACAAGTACACAAGAGGAGAGGCTTGCAATGAGCGCCAAAGGCTTGCAATGTGTCCCAAAGGTCCTTAGAGTAGAAAAAGCTTTACATTGTGTGGCAAACAGCATTGCCAGGGCTTCAAATTGTATTGCCCCATCATTTTTGATGGGCAAGTCGCTAGTTGGATATAAAATGTAAAACTATAAAGGCTGTGTTTTCTTAAACATATTCAGGGGCAGAACGACCAGTGGTGCAGGTGGTGCACCCCCCCCCCCCCACCTCCATTCAAACCCACCACAGTTGCCCGTGGCTTCTCCTGGGTCCCCTTGGGCCTCCTTAGATGCTAAGAGGGGTGGGTGCTTTGTGCTTAGCGGAGGAAGGAAGTTAGAGAAAGGGGAGCACCTATGGAAAGGGGTCTTGGGGGAGCAGCAATGTGAAAGGGTCTTTGGGAGGGTTGCTGCTATGGAAAATGGTCTTGCAGAAAGGCACTCAATGAATCTTACTTTCTGGTTCCTTTCCTTTTCATCCTATTCTCCCTCATTATATCTGTGATGTAGCACAGCTATGACCTAAAGCCAATCCCTCAGGGGTGGGGCTTAACACTAATAATGATTCATGCTACTAGCAAGCAGAGCGTAACATGCTATGTGTTTAATAAGCATGAGACACTGGTAGTATAAACCCCATCCTCTGGTGTGGCTTTAGGTCACAGCTGTGCAAGGTGGCAATTATCATGTGAGAAAATTGGAAAAAAGGCATTGGCTCCCGAAGAATCTGTTACTTTGGGGGCTTCTTAGAATCAAGAGAGGTATACATTGTATATCATAACTTCATCAAGTAGGATACAATTAATTAATGTAGTTAAAACATTTATATATAAGAAGTGAATACAAGCTATTGTTTTAAACCACGAGCGGAGCTACCACCAGTGCAGGAGGTGCAATGCACCAGGGCCCTTGTCTGAAGGGGCCCCAGCCCATACACTAGGTGTATACCCCAGCACCCCTGGGCCGCTCTGCCTCATTGCACCCTCACTCTTGATTTCTTTGCCTGGAAACATCAGAACTGGAGCCCCGTAGGGGAGGAGATGCCAGCCGCAAGGCAGAGCTGCTAGCATCAGGGTGGTGGATCAAGGGTAGGAGGCAGGGGAGAGTTAAGAGGGGAGAGGAAGAAGAGGACAGAGAACAGATAGAGAAGGCAGGAAAAGAGTAGAGTGAGTGTGAGAGAGAGAGAGAGAGAGAGAGAGAGAGAGAGAGAGAGAGGAGGGAAAGATGTGAAGGAGAAAGGGCAGAAAGAGGGTAGAGAGAGTTGGGTTCCCATAGAAATTAATATAAATAAATAAATATATACATTTACTAGCTCTGCCACTATTTTAAACCTTGCTCTCATGACAATGGGATGATCCTAATATGATGCTGGAGAGTGGTAGATATAGAAGTAATGTGTAATAGTATCACCTTGTCAGGGTGGTAGATAAGGGGTACAACCTTCTAGCAGAAGTCTTAGAGACAAACGCAGTAAAGGAACTCAAGCATGTCTGGGATCAGCATGAAGCTATACTGAAGATTAAATAAGCCAAGTCTTTTTAATTAGATAGAATAGGCAGTCTAGATGGGTCTTTAACTTATCTAAAGCCTATGAAACATGAACATTTTTTAAAAAGAAAATATTAAATAGTATAATGAAGACCATAACAAGAGAGTAACACCAAGATGGTTTGCAGTATGGAAAGAACTAGAATTGGGACTGACTGGTTAGTGAGACACAGGTGCAAAAAAATCAACATTTGCCTCGGCCCTGTTTTTTAAACCTAATTATATACTGGAGTTTATTATCATAGGTCCTGTGAGACTTGCTGTGGTTTTGTTTACATGAGAAGCATCTTATGTGGATCTGAGAGGGAACAAAATCACATATACATTGGTTCATCAGGACATCTGTGTCACTTATGATGTATTAATAAATACTGATTAAACTGACCAGTCCCCGAGAATTAAAGGGCCACTTTGGTCAAACAAACAAATAGACCATTTTGAAGAAGAGAAAGAGGAAGAGACACAAGGGTTCCCATAAAGATTTTAAAAAACACTATATATATATATATATATATATATATATATATATAGAGAGAGAGAGAGAGAGAGAGAGAGAGAGAGAGAGAGAGAGAGAGAGAGAGAGACTTTTTAAATAGATCCTTCTGAAGAACTAAATTTAAAAATAGGCAACATATATGTTAATTTATATGTAAGATATTTGTGGGCACATTTGCATGTCCCAGCTCAGCTTCCCAGAATGCAGTGTAATAACTGTTTTTTTTCGGAATTCTGAGCTAGAAGCAGGTTTTTTAACTTGTTTTAGACATTCAAATGTGAACACAGATGCACTATTTATTTACTGTACTACTGTATGGTGGAGGTCTTCTATCGCTCTTTTGCCCACCATATTATAAATGATTGTTGTGGTGAACTACCTACTCATAAGATCCACAAGACAAGCTAAGATCCCGCTCCATGCTGATGATAGCCAGTAAACTTGAAACAGCTGTACATGGATAGGATTCTCAGCTTGTGTAAAACCCATCCTTGGCTTTGCATTAAAGCTATGTAATACAGCAAGAATAAGCTTAAATTTAGCCATGTTTGAAAATGGCTATGGATTGAAGAGCAAGGCATTTGTGGGCACATTTGCATGTCCCAGCTCAGATTCCCAGAATGCAGTGTAATAACTGTTTTTCTCGGAATTGTGAGCTGGAAGCAGGTTTTTTAACTTGTTTTAGACATTCAAATGTGAACACAGATGTACTATGTATTTACTATATATATATATATATATATATATATATATATATATATATATATATACTCAAGTATAAGCCGACCCGAGTATAAGCCGAGGCACCTATTTTTACCACAAAATGCAGGGAAAACTTAGTGACTCGAGTATAAGCAGAGGGTGGGAAATGTGCTGCGCCCTGTGTCCCTCTTGTGCACTCTGTGTCCCCCTCTTGTGTGCCCTCTGTGCCCCTTTCTTGTGTTCCCTCTCTCTCTTCCCTGTGTCTCTTCCCCCTCTCTCTCCCCTGTGTCTCTTCCCCCCTCTCCCTCCCCTGTGTCTCTTCCCCTCCTCTCCTTCCCCTGTGTCTCTTCCCCTCCTCTCCCTCCCCTGTATCTCTTCCCTCCTCTCCCTCCCCTGTGTCTCTTCCCCCTCTCCCTTCCCTGTGTCTCTTCCCCCTCCCTTCCCTGAGTCTCTTTCCCTCCCCCTCCCTTATCACCCTCCTCAACCCCCCTCTTAAACCCCCCTCCTCATCCTCTCTCCTCAACTCCCCTCAAAATCCTCTCTCCTCAACCCCCCTCCTCAACCGCCCTCCTCATCCCCCCTCCTCATCCTCCCTCCTCATTCTCCCTCATCAACCCCCCTCCGCAACCCACCTCCACAACCCCCGTCCTCATCCTCTCTCCTCATCCTCTCTCCGCAACCCCCTCCTCATCTTCAACCCCCCTCCTCAATCACCCTCCTCAATCCCCATCCTCAACCCCCCTCCTCATCCTCAACATCTCTCCTCAACCCCCTCCTCATCCTCAACCCCCCTCCTCAACCTCCCTCCTCAACCCCCCTCCTAAACCCCCCTCCTCAACCTCTCTACTCAACCCCCCTCCTCATCCTCAACCCCCTCCTCATCCTCAACCCCCCTTCTCATAATCAACGTCCCTCCTCAACCTCCCTCCTCAACCCCCCTCCCCCTCCTCAATCCCTCTCCTCAACACCCCTCCTAATCCTCCCTCCTCAACCTTCCTCCTCAACCCCCCTCCTAATCCTCCCTCCTCAACCCCCTCCTCATCCTCAACCCCCCTCCTCAACCCCCTCCTCAACCTCCCTCCTCAACCTCAACCCCCCTCCTCAACCCCCCTCCTCATCATTAACCCCCCTCCTCATCATCAACCCCCCTCCTCAACCTCCCTCGTCAACCCCCCTCCTCAGTGGGATGGAGGGTTTAGGAAGAGGATGGGGGTTGAGGATGATAAGGGTGGGGGAGGGAAAGAGCCACGGGGGTGGAGAGAGACACAGGGTGGGGAAAGAGAGACACGGGGTGGAGAGACACAGGGGGAAAGAGAGACACGTGGGTGGAGAGACACGGGGGAAAGAGAGACACTGGGGTGGTGACTCGAGTATAAGCCGAGGGGGCCTTAAAAAATAGACTGAAAAACTCGGCTTATAGGCAAGTATATACGGTATATATATATATTTTTTTTTTTATAGACCCTTTTGAAGAACTACGTTTAAAAATAGGAAAAATATTTTTGGAAGGTTAAAAAAAAATAAAATAAAATAAGCCTCTAATTTATATACAATTTATGCATTCATTTTCAGTGACTTACTTTCTGAGGTCGGAGGAAACTTTGAATACACAGGAAGTTTGTATATGCACAATGGGAAGGTGGCATAAAAACTACCATTGCTTTAATCATGTCAGTATCTGGGTCAGGAAATAATTTTTTTCCCTTTATGAAATAATTGGCAATGTTTCAATGTTTTTTTTGAAGACTGGGGCATCGCTGGAGGGGCATTTAGGACAGGTAATGTGGACTATTCAGAATTTGTTATTACATGTTGTATATATTATTTTATTAACTATAATGTTTCTTTTTTTTTAGGTGCTACCAGACTTGTGGACAGTTTTGGAAGGCCCTGTCTAGGACGAAGAACTGAAGACCAGGGCATTGCTAGAGGGGCATTTTGGCCAGGTAAGTGGTCTATTTTACCCTTTTATATTTTTAGTGAGGCTGGTTTTATTTCATGTAATGTAGGTTTTTATTTAATCTAATGTAGTTTATTATTTTCTGTAATGTAGTTTTTTATTTTCAGCAATGCCTTTTTTTTATTTTGTGTAATGTAGGGTTTTTTATTTTGTGTAATTAGTGGGGTACTAGGGATTTTAGTAGGGGGTTAAGTAGGTAGTGTAGGGGTTAATAGGGTAGGATAGGCTAGAGGGGGGTTAATAGGATAGGGTTGAGGGGGGGTTAATAGAATGGAATAGGGTTAGAAAGGGTTAATAGTGTAGTGCTTAGACTTTGTGTCATGAGGGCCCTGGAGAACCCTCCTGACACTTATAGTGTTAATTGGGAGTTTTAAATATTGTCCCATGAGGGTCTGTATAGACCCTTATGGGACTGATGGGGTTAATTATTGTCTCATGAGGTTCTATATAGACCCCCATGAGTGATGGAGTTAATTTTAGGTGCCGGGGTGGGTACTTATAGTACCCTAGCGGCAGGGGTTAATTTTTTGGTTAGCGCGGGTTCTTTAAGGACCTTTAAGGTCCTTTCAGGACCCGCAAAGCAGGACATTTTTCATCAGTGACGATGGCAATCTCTTTTGCCATTGGCTACGTCTAACCCGTTACTACGGGTTTGACTAATTGATCCTGTTCACGGCCGCACATCCAACATGCGACAGACTGGTTTGCAGTTTAGCGTCTCTGACCCGTATCTCCCAGCATCTTCCAATTTAATAGCCCCATAACACTGGGAAATTTTAAGCCTGCAGCCATTGCGGGCCTCACGTTGCACTTACTGGCCTCCAATTTAATGAGACTGCTAAACTCTTTATTTAACCTTAATTACTACTTAATTATGTGGTTTGCTGACTTACAGCCACATTAAATCGGAAGCTTGTATGTGCAACGTGAGACCTGCAACGGCTGCAAGCTTGAAGAGTTGCGGATTTACCGTGCTATTAAATTAGAACATGCTGCGTGTTATGGGCTTGAGAGGCAAACCCGTAAACCATTTTTCACTCGTCGGATGTGCGGCAGTGAACATGATCAATTAGTATGACTCGTATTTACGAGTTGGGATGCAGCCAATGGCAAAAGTGATCGTCAGAATTACATCATTGAAAAATGGAGGTGGGATTTCCAAAGTCTTACAGGGTTCAATTACGAGTCACGATCGGATCCACATTCCCGATGTAATGCAATATTGATAAAGCCGTAAATATGAAATTCTATCACATGCGAGTTACAGTATATGTATTAACACATTGATTGCCAAGATCGATATAACACAAAAATTATACATGAAATAAAGTATTTTTCTGGGCCGATTTGCGGGCTTGAGAATGTTGTGCTATTAATTCTAAGACCTAACATCACTTTCCCTTTTAATAGTAGTACAGTAGTGTGTTTTTATTTGCATTTCAAGTGCAATGTATTGGACTTTACCCCCCTTGCAGGTCCTCTCCAGCACTCTTTGGGCTTTGGGCTCCATTTGAGTGTTACAGGCTTTCTCACAAGTGACTTCGTTGGAATTTAATAGCATGATTGCAAATGTAAAGGTTAAGGGCTTGACAGATCAAAGGATTTACGTCCGTGAAGTTCAATGTTGCTCATCCCGTAGGCTTTTTTCTCCCTTGTTTCGTCTTAACCCGCAATTTAATAGCTCGAAGTCTTGCGAGCTATGTTACAAGCTTTGATGCAACATATAGAGGGAATTTAATTTGGCTGCTGGTTTGTCATTAAGGAATGCAATCTTGCATCGTGTGAGTTGCATTCTTTTGTGAATCCATTTGATCTTAGTATAAATTGCATTCCTTTGTGGAAGCCCTGGCAACAAAACTAAATGTAGACCAAAAAAGGCTAATTTCGCATCCTAAATGTCATAATTGGTTATTATACTAGCTTAAAGGCTTTTTTTTACTCAGTAAAATATTTCAAGAAAAGTTCTTCAGAGGAGCACACTGTAAATACTAGGTTGCAGTGATGGTTTGATGAACAGATATCAAATTGTGAGAGATATGTATATATGTATTTGTATTTTACATTCTTCCCCAATAATAGATAGATAGATAGATAGATAGATAGATAGATAGATAGATAGATAGATAGATAGATGGATGGATGGATAGATAGATAGATAGATAGATAGATAGATAGATAGATAGATAGATAGATAGATAGATAGATAGATAGATAGATAGATAGATAGATGGATGGATGGATGGATGGATGGATGGATGGATGGATAGATAGATGGAGAGTGGTTTGCATTGGTAACAGAGAGTTAATGCTATTATATTATATTATGTATGGCCACACTATCCTGTACATTCAGGTCTTATCAGAGGCCTCCTGTGCAGTACACTCACTCTGCAGGGATTCACATCCTATGAGTTCTGGCAGTCTCAGTGCTTGTGGCAATGTCTCTTTTTGTCTGTGTGATGTGAGCTGATTCCTCCTGCCTGTGATTTTCAGCTCACCCCTCCTCATCCCCCCCCCCCCCTACTTGCATCCTCAGTCTCAAGGGTTTGAATTTATCTGCACACACCTCAGCACAAGGGAGGCAGATTCAATCTGAAGGCACACAAAGATTCACCCTTTTATGGTCTAACCAAGGGGAGCACCTGATACATAGATGCCTAAATGTGATCCCTAGTCACCATTCAATTCAGGGACAGAAGGAGTACAGTTAAAAGGGAATATAGGAGGCGGAGAGGTGATGTCTTGAAGGAGCATCATGTGACCAGTACTGTTTTGGTACCCATGCAGCAAGGATATTTCTGTGCAGAAGTGCAAGGAATGGTACAGGAATGCTAGTGTGTGCAGACATCAAGCTACATATGTGTTACACTGCCTGACCAGACGCCTGGGGGGATTAACAAGGCTGAGATTGAGCTGTCACACAAACGAGGGCAGGAGGCTTGGTGTGGGGGGATTATTTGTCAGGTGGGGGCCTGTCCTCCTCTCTGGATAATGCATCAAAGCACCAAGCTACGATCTCTCAGCCTTAGCTGTCCGGCACACTCAGCCGATGAAATGGATTCTGCATTGGGGGGTCACGGAACAGGAAAACCAGCACGACCATGTGGGTCTAACCTGGGGTAAGGACCATACCCAACCAGGCTCTATCATTCATCTTGTTCTCCCACCTTTCAGTCATCATTGTGTTGGTGTTGTCCTCATTATTGCAAACATACCCCCGTCACATTTACCCTGGACTATCCTAACCTCAGGGTTTCTGTAAAACAATATTCCTGGTGTCCATGAACCCAGTGTCTGAGATCAATGCAAATGATGATTTATGCCTGTAGCTAACATTGATGATCCATCAGTGCTCGTTAATGTCATGTGGGGGAGGCTGCACTAATAATGGAATATAACCGAATGTAGTAATGGATTATAGAAGTGTGTCTCCTGCAGAGGATGATAGATCCTGAGCATCCCATGCTGTGCTCAATGTGTGGCGTAACATTCCCATACTTTAACCTTCACCATAGGATGCCTGTCTATTACTGATTACTTATGTTTACAGCAGTTCAAATCCTTGTCCCTGAATGTCAATGTATTCTCTTTGGCTGAAGCCTCATTGAGTTCTATGGAGAATAAATGCTCAGACAGAGCTCCATTCTCACTATGAGATTCAGGCAGTGTCATGCTGTGCCATGAAGCCTCTATTCTCATACAAGAGTAAATGAAATGATTCTGCACTGCATCCTCTATGTTTACTAGGAATGAGTCATGAATTTATGATACACAGCAGTGCTGGAGTAAATGGGTTAATAATGTGTTTCCTCTCTATTTGATAGATACCAGGACAATAGCAGTGTAGATGATTGTCTTAAGGGGTTAATAAATGATTTCACTCTCATATTCCTGATGCTTTGTATGTCTCAAGCAAATATGTTAATTAGAATATTTTATATGCATATATATATTTTTTTAATACTGAAGTCTGTCAAATGAGTTAGAATATGATTTTTTTTGCATGTCTTATACTTGTCTCTTACAAGATGCAGCACTTAGACTGACAGATACTGCATTGTACTGAAGCAATGCGGTACTGGATATCTCTAGAAATCACAATGCAGTACAAAATTATGGATTTTGCCAGAGACAGCAAACACAGTGCATTCTGTAAAATAGTGGTTATTTTATGACCTATGGAAATAGATTATAAGCAAAAAAAAATGTGCAAAAGCACCAATACAAATACAGTAAAACTTCTATTTTAGAGAAGTATTAACATTTATTTATGTATTTGTATTTTTGTCAGCCGCCATTTGCAGGTGAAGGGCGTAAAGTTAGTTGACGGAACAAATTAATGCATTTGGGGCTTTGTCAAATTCTCCTATTTTTTTATACAAATAATGATTTGATGCAATTTGCCTAGTTTAGAAGATGCACCTAGTTAGTAGAGATCCAGATATGATGTAATCTTAATATAACAATTATGCAAAAGACACAGCTTGGCAAAATATGGATTCATATTTTCTTAAAGTCGCAAAGTTGCCCTGCCTCTAATATACATATTTGCATCAACTCCACTTATCAAATACTAGAAAACAAAACCAATTTATATTTTCTCTATGAAATTCACTTTGAGAACTAAAATCTAAAAAACAATAAATAAACAGAACCATGTGTTTTATTACATTTTTCTCAAGCACAAAGCAAGTTAATCTTGCATAGCTTTTCCCCACTGGTTGCAGCTTATTTTATAATAGCAAACAAAACTGCTAGTGTATAACTATTTTAATAAAAAAAAAAAAAAGAATGAGCTCTCAAATAAACAGGTTTTGGCTTTTGGTATGTATTGGAATTTGTGATTTTAGTATGCGGAGCAGTTAAGGATTTCACAGAAGAGGAAGGGTTAATAGAGAGATTATTAGATTTGAGGGAACAAGCTGTGAAACGATAAATCGCCTTCTGGCACCTTGACCCTTATCTGTGGCCATCTGGGCCGAGAGCAAGCAAGGATAGTAGAAATAGCAGAGTTCAGATGATATTGTATTTAGAATAATGGAACACAATTTATAATATTCTGTTGATGTCATTGTAAGTATGGAGGGTTTTTTCTCTAATCCTTTCAAATAGTTTTTTTTTTTTTTTTAACAGTAAGTGAAATAGATTATCCAGCTCAAGATAAATTGTTTTCTACCAATCCTTTTAAGGTATAACTCCTCTGCAGAGCCCCATCCCTATCAGCCAGAAGTAATTCAAACCCAGCTCCAAGCCTCTGGCTGTGATATTAATGTGCAGGACACTTGCTCTTTTATTTTGTAATCTCACTGATGCTTTTTCATTGTCACTTGAAGACATTCTGATTATGCATCATCACGTTTCTGTTTTGCGCTAGAGGGTGGGAGCCATGGTTCATCACCCTCTGTTAGCGAATTTCTGAAAATAACTTACATTGACTAAATTAATTTATTGCTAGAACAGGCACTTTCACCCATCTACAAAATTTCCCTAAATCTCTCTCTTTCCTTCAGAACTGATACAATTAATTGATTAGCCATCTCTTCTCTCCAAAACTGCCATGTTGCTTCATTTATTTTCTAAATAACACGTTGTACCTGCACCAGTTAATCGCTTTGAGGCTCCATTGAGACTTCCTGTGCTAATTTTGGCAGTGGGCAGGGAAATTAAATATATTTGATTGTTAGTCATGGCAGTGATGAAAAATTTTGATGTCATGGGGGCCTGGTCATCTCTCCTGATTTTCATTGTGACAATACAATACACTTTATATAGTATTATGTATTTATTAGGACCGCCTAAATTTGTCTATTTTTACTCACTGAATACTAAAACATTTACAGGAGAGCCGAATATATGTATCATAATATACCAGGGTAATTTAAATTTTAGGTTTATGTGCCATGTCAGTTTGTATTATCATACATACCCCCGCCCCCCCCCCCCCCAATTGCCAAGAGACTAACAAGGGACATTTATATTCTTGAAAAAGACACACTGTTAGTATTAATGCTATTTGTTACAATACCACATTTATTATGTGCAGTCATATCTACAAATACATACAATGTGCAATAAACACACTCTTTGTTTCTCTTTTTTACTGGATATTGGGAAAATGCATTAATAGAAACCAGAGGTTTTGGGGTCCTTCCCTTGAATCTTCTTTATACAAGGCAGGTGCTTGTAGGCGTGAATAAAATAGCCACAACAGAAATAGATCACACTTAAGGTAATCAGGTAACCTCTCTATAAAAATAAATATCTGCCCTTCTCCCATAATAATTACAACCCCCCCCCCTTTAGACCAAGCCTCTGCCAGGCCCCTACAGTCCCAGTTGTGGGACACAGGTGTACCAACACCAATGTCCTTCCTGATCTCTACATCACATATATACTTGTCAGTGTTGGGGACGTTTGCAATGTTGGTCACGCACTTGTGGCCCTCGCGAAGCGAGGCGAACGGTTGCCGCACGCATGACTTGAACTGCAATGTGCGCCGAGGCACGCAGGACAGGCATGACTTGGACTGCAACTAGCAGTTAAGGCACGCAGGACTTAGGCTGCAATCAGCGCCGAGACACGCAGGACAGACATGACTTGGACTGCAACTAGCAGTTGAGGCACGCAGGACTTAGGCTGCAATGAGCGCCAAAGGCGCTCATTGCACTGCAAGGCGAGCAGTTGAGGTACGCGGGACTCGCAAAACACGCTGTTGGTTCAATTGAGTAATTCCAAAACACTGAAAAACCACCCAAAAATATTTAATAAATAATTACACACTCACACACAGCACAGGGGCAGAGCCAGGAAGCCTGTGAGTGAAGTTACAAACTAATTGGAGCCATATTTTGCGTTTTTCAATGCTTGAAAATCTGCTAAGCAAGGGAAAAAATGGCGGGCGAAAAAACTTAAAAATTCTGAAACAGGATGAAAACAAGGTTCAGCAATGCCAGGCACGCAGAACTTAGAAAATACACGACTCCGAAGACAGTAACACTTACACGAACAACGCCAGGCACGCAGGACTTAGAAAATAAATTCAACGGCAGTTAGCGTGCCATGCAAATGGTGCTCAGAGGAGCAAAAGCCACACATTGTTTGGTAAACAGCATTGCCAGCCTTAAAATTCCATTCCCGTCATTTTTGACTGGCAATTTCTTAGTATACACATATTCTGTACTCCTGCAGACTGTCTTAATATCACTAGTTTGTGTCCTTGATTGTCCTCTTAATACATTACAATACAATTATTATAACTGCACGTGAATATCAACTTCAATATACAGGCATATCCTTGTAATGCTTTAGATGAGTTTCCTAGAAGACCAAGCACTAAACAAAAGAGTGTTAAACGAGTCAATTATTAAATGGGTAAATAACAGGTAAACTTGATTTTAAAATCGGTTTCATGGTTCTTGTTGTTTTGGAATGACGCACAAGTATTAAATCAGTGATAATTTGCAATGTGTGGGCAAAAACTGTGTTAGATTGAATGGAGGTTGTCAAGTAAAAACAGCTTTTTAGCGAATCAGTGTTATACAGGGTCTACCTGTACATTGCTAAGTGTCAATGATTCAAAATAACATAACAATTACTCGATACAAGTAAATATATGCATGTGAATATATATATATATCATCTTTCTAGAATTATATATTTACAGGAGATGTGTTGCCATACAGTCTGTCATATCACGATTACTGACTTTTATAAATGTGATTTAATTGTCTATATTTGTTATTGGGAAACTTTAAAAGATTGGCCAAAAACCAAAGAGTTTCACATGTTTGTCTCTTTACTTAGCTTTTGCATGGTTTGGTCGCAACCTCACCCATTTACTGTGGATGAATTTGAAATCAAACCCATAAAATTGTCGTTTCACTAATGATTGACACTGAAAAGACTAATATATATAATATATATGATTGGCAATGAGAGCTAAATAATTTCAGGAACATGTTTTGCCCAACAAATATCAATTGAAGTCTATGGATTTTTGGGGGGAGTGAGGGTGGAAGAAGTCTAGTCTCAAATTCATATAGAATAGATAATGGGAAAAAACTTTATTTTTTTTATAATTAGTGAGTGTTTACTGGTGGCGGAACCACAGGAGATCATTGTGAATTACAGGTGTTTATGGGAAATGTGTTATTTCCTTTGTTGGGAAGTAGGTGACACCACGCTTCCTCTCTATATTAGTTGTAGAGTTCTTAGCCAGAAAGTGGGGCATCAACATAGGTTGTGCCTTCCAGGTAGGAGGTATCCTTTGAGGTCATAGGGTTCTACTACTCTTACCTGTGATATGGGGGTCTTTTCCACACTTCTTTCTTCACAATACTTCCCCTCTGTTGTTTGGTGCTATGCCATGTGAATACTAATGTTTTAATTTCGGTGTGATTTTTGTGCAATACAGTTTTTTCCCCTTACCCATTCTATATGAATGTGAGACCAGAATTCTTCAACCCCACTCATTGTGCAAAACCTGTTCCTGAAATTATTTAGCTATCATTGCCAATCATATCAAATCAGTGTGGCTTTCTAAATGGGCCCAGTCATGTTAATTTAATGTACAGAGTTAAAGCATGGTGGACACATCATGGAAGAGCATGGTGACAGATCTCCCCATAGCCCCACTCAGCCAGATTCTCCCCCTCACTTTACCAGTTTTCCCCATAGTTCACTGAACCATGTCTAAACAGATGTGTAAAAAATGATTGCAAATTCGTCTAGCTTGCTAGGTCGGGAAATTGTCTTTAGCCTGAAATGGTTAAAGATATGTGAATCGGAATCTGTGAATCTATTCTGATATCAGCAGCATGATTGAGTCTTAGTGTGTCTGCACATCTAGTCTCCCTGTCCTTAGTGTCCCAGCATGCTCTGCCCCCTCAGGTCACTGTTTTCCGTTAAGTCTGTACACTGATTGCTGACCTTGGCGGCTCTGGACCTTGGCATGTCTGGGACCTCATATCTACAGCCCTGTACTGCTCATCACTCCAATCTATTACGGTATCAGTCTTTAAAAAATATTCCCTTTTTAATTACCTATAACAATAGGTTATGGGAATAATCATCCTAAAGAGAAACTCTTCTTTATAATGAATAGTCCCATCCCCTTTCTTGTTGTCAATTCATAACAGTGATAATGGCAAATACATTGCAGAGTCACTAGAAACAAGAGCATTATTTTGAGGTGTGGGGCTCTAAATGAACCCAGATATCATGTCCAAATCTTTAAAATGGTCATGAAGACACCTGTATGATAAAGATGTGGGTATTTTCTTTAGAATTAGGGAGTCTAATAACCCGGCTCAGTAGAGCTATGGAGAGTTCTCTGTCTTCATATGATGCATACAGTGTTTACCTGATTATTATAATACAGGGGTAGAATACATTCATAAAATATCATCATAAGTATGTATCATACAATAAGATGGCTTTAGAGTGATTAATCTATAGTATAGTATAGGCTATGGGATGGGACCTGGTACCTGGCCCAGTGCGTTAGTAAGAGAACTGGCAAAGTGAGGCTATTGGGAGAACCTGGCTCAGTGGGGCTATGGAGAGACCCATCTCCATGCAAGCTTCATGTGATACATGCAGTATATACCTGCTTATTATTAGTATTATTATTATTATTATTATTATTATGATTATTATCATGTATTGGTAACAAACTAACAAAATACGTAACACTATACGGTGGTACAATACATTCATAAAATATTATTATTGTAACAAAAGATCAGACGGCTTATCTATAGTAAATATTACTTTCATCTGAATCACCTTATATTCGAAGCCAGTAACAGGCAACCTATTTTACTTGAAGAGCCTCATATAAACCCCGTAATTTCTTAAAATGGCCTTAGAGTGCTTTAAGCCTTTTTATTTTCTTCAAAACAAATTGGTGAAACCACTATAGGAAATTAATTAATTGATAAGTATAGATAATGAGAAGTCTTTAAGAGTCCAGCTGAGTGTTAATTGCTAGTTTTAGATAGATATAATGGACTGGATATTGTTCAAGGTGGATATTCTGGTCTACTCCAGAGAACAGGCTTAAAGCTGAATGGGTTGTCCTGAGGGCCACATGAGGCCCCTGGCTGGCTGTTGCATGCTTCTGATCTAAGGGTAGAGGAGCAGATAAGTCATGGATGTTTCTGGTGAAAGACAAGGAGAAGATGACTTCTAAACATTTTTTGGGTGGTGGCTATGGGTATACCAACAATCTTCTTCTTACTCTCTTTCAAGTAAGGGCACTTAAGATAGGCTTCCTGTTGGTGAAGAGCCACGGTAAAGAAATAGTCTTACAGTTTCTCAAAAAAAAAAAATGAGTCAAATAGCTACAGCCCTTGGTACTCTAATTCAGCCATTTCCTTTTTTTGTATAAGGGTCTGCAGAAGATTGTTTCTTTATGGAAATGCACGCATTTATCACCAAAGAATTACTGAAGACTTCCATTTCCTTGACCTGCTTCTTGCAGCTTGAGTCTTAACAGGGGTTGTCTTTGCAAATGAGTGAGCTTCCTATTGCTAATTAGCTATTGAGAGCACTGGCAGATGTATCTGTTGCCTTCCCATGGAGCAGATAATAAATTGCTGTTTGTTTAAAGTCTCCTCCATCGCGCTGGAAACTAAAATGATGGATTCCCAATCAGCAAAACTACATAAAAACATAATAAATTAGAGACTTTTTTGTTTTTTTATTCTAAAACAAATTGCCTATTTTTAAGAGTAGTTCTTCTTCAATATATTTTTAAGTTTATGACCACAGTGGTCCTTTAATAAATGTCTGTGATTGTATATTTTTTGTACTTCTTTGCCAATTGTGTTCTTATATTATCAGCAGGAGCCGAGGAATCCGAACTCACCTGAGCTGCCTCTCTCAGAAATCAGACTCTTTAAGTGACTTCTCCGCTTTACAATATGATGGAAAACACAGTCAGGCGCTCAAGTGAGTATAAATGGTGCATAGTATGTGTAACCTGCAGCCACAGTTTTTGTAATTGCATGGTATAACCATTCTACTTGTAGGAAAACAGGAATGTAAACACAAGAGGCTATGTTAGAAGTTAGAAGGTGAAAAATGTATTGTTGACGTCTTCTTGCCCTCACTTGATGACATTCAGTATTCCCTGCCCCGGAGACAGGGAGCTGGTGAGGCCAAAGGGCCAGAGAAGGGGGTCTAGGAGGGACATATATATATATATATATATATATATATATATATATATATATATATATATATATTTAGGACTGATTTGGGGCCTCCCTTGAACTCCACAATCAACCCTGTTATTTGGGGCCCTAACACGTGTGATTGCTAATATCAAAGGCTATCAAAACTGACATGAGGTGTCATTGTTTTAAGGATGTGACAATTTGTTTTTTCTTTATGTGTCATGTTTAAAAAATTAATGTGTGCATATAGATACTGTCATGGTTTCTTGGTTAAAAAATATGTACTGTTATTGATGTACGGTGGCAATATGGTTGATGTAATGAACACAGTACAATGTGGCTTACAGGCTCTAAGTTATGTTATCTGGATATATCGGTTCTAGTGGGACTTATTATCAGTCAGAATGATGTAGGGACTTGTTAGGCCCTAATTGTAGTCAGACATGTTGCCTAGGCGGATGCCATCTTGACTGTTTCTGGACCCTGGATTGCATAAACTTTCCAGATGTGGCACTACTCCCTAGTGTCTCATGAGTGATCAAAGTACAGCCATACAATCTGAAGTGAACAAACAAGATAACCCCAAGCCCAGGGAGGAGGGTTTATAGCCTAGTAACGGGGTGGGAAGGAAATTATTAAGAGGGTGTTTGGCTAAAGAAGTTGGGGAGGGGGAGATGTGGGTTTATTTTTTGTGTTTTTAAATCTGTGGAAAAAAGAATAAGCTGGCAGTCTAAAGCTTACATGCTAATCAATGGTGTATCTGCTTCTATTTCTTGTAATCTGGGCTATCCTACATAAAGGGATAGGAAAAAATTAGTTATATTTTTTAAATACATTTTTAAGAGAAAGCTGGGGATTGTTCCTGTAAGCTAATGCAGGAGAATTAGGGGTACATGGACCCCTCAACTTTGGGTCGTAATATATATATATATATATACCGTATTGGTCCGAATATAAGCCGCACCCGCATATAAGCCGCACCCGTAAAGTGCAAGGGGAAAAAATAGAAAAAAGATAGTACTCAAATATAAGCCGCACCCGTAAAATTGGAGAGAAAAAGACTCTCAAAGTGATCAGCCATTGCAAGAAACAGGCTTTTTCTGCAGGTTACAGGCTTTACAGGATGTTAGAATCACTAAAACTGTAAATCGCTATTCAATACCGCAGTCTAAAGCACAAAAATCGGCACCCTTAACTCGCAGTCGCACAAATCGGCAGTAATTTTGCATTCGCGAATAGAAGTCGCACGCGTTACAAGCAAAGTTCGCAAATCAATAATGATTTTTTGACGGTCGCGAATATAAGCCGCACCGTTAACTCGCAAGCTCAAAAATCGGAAAAAAGGTGCGGCTTATATTCGGACCAATACGGTATATATATATCACAACAATCATTTAGCTTATGGTGGACAAAAACGTGATAGAAGTCTCCTCCCCGTACAGTGTACAACAGTGTACAATAGTACAGAAAATAAATAGTGCGTTAGTGCTCCCATTTAAAAGTCTAAAAATAAGTTAAAAACATGTTTTCTGCTCAGGTTTCCCAGAAATACAGTTATTGCTCTGCACTCTGGGACACTGAGCGGAGTCATGCTGACCACAAAGCATTCTCACTCTTTGATCCAGAAAACACTTTATACATGGCTCCTTTTATGCATAAGCTCACTGTATTACACAGCTCTAAAGCGTAGCATAGGATGGATTATGTGGTAAATAGAAGACCTACCCCCAGACAGCTGTTTCGATTTTCAAATGGATCTCATCAGTGTGGGGTTGGTTTATAGCTTGTGCATTAGGTTTTGTGCTGGTTTTCACATATGGCATTGCAAGTGCATTATATTCCCATAACTTGGATATAGAGGGAAGGGGGGGGGGGCATTCAGAATCAGAAGCCATATACAGTCACCTGTTATCAGCAGGAATCTGCCTATTTTCTATTATAGCTTTGTAAACACTTTGTGAGAGTACAAGTGGGCAATGTTGCAATGTGACAGGCAGCCTGGGCTCTGGGGGATACATTTTTTTTTACATTGTTTATGGAGTGCCAGTATATTGTGTGGTGCTAGGTGCAACAAACTCATGGAGAATATTTGAACAAACAACTGAATACAGTATAAATATGATATCACAAGAGCCTATGATTTTACCAATAGCACACTAAGGCATCATTCACATTTGCTGTTGTTTAGTCATTCAGTCTGACCTCTCTGCTATGACCTGTTTATCTTGGGTGACCCTACATGATACAGCACACAGCTTCATTGAAGTACACAATTCCCTTCACCACGACAAGGTAGTGATCCAGAAGGGGATCATACACATTAGATCATGTGAAAAATCTGCCAAAAAACACACCTGTCATTTTTTATACTGGGACATTTGTATTTGTTCTAATTACATACAGTAATTGTCCAGTGACTTAAAGCTGCATGGGTATAAAGCTTAGATAGTTCATAGGGAGTTTAGAGATTCTCAATCTTAAATTGGATCCGATAAATTGTAAAAGGTCTCAATATACAATTTTGCCTGTGCACATTCCTTACTGGATACATTATTGTACTCACAGAACTTCGGTTACCTATTGGTTTTGCTACAGAACCAAACAGTTTTTAGATTGTGGAGTTGTTTTTTTTTTATGTTTTACCATTATTGGTTGCCTTTAGTTGTAACCATGAATGCTACAAAGCCCTGCTAGAGAATTAATTTGGCAATGGGCTCTTTTTAATGTGAAGTCGAAGATAACATACCCATTAATCTATCCAACAGAGTAATTTAACTAACATGTGATAAACCCACAAATCAACTGCTTAAATTAAACTTGGTATTTTATGGTCAAGAATCAGCTTCATTAGTCCTCCTGCTGTGTCCGCATGTTAAATGAATAAATGAATAAGAACCCCATTGTATGTTTGTGTGTCAGAATCAACAGAGCGACTGGATTTGGGGGGGGGGGGGCTGCTTGGCTGGAACCCAATATTCCACCATTTCATTTTTGTTTTACTGAAAGGTCCTATCACTCCCTGTAGATTGCAAGGCTAGCGCATGCTCGTAGTGATCTATACAATTTTCAGTGATGTATAAGTAACAAGTCCACAAGTTTAACCACATGAGAATATTTTTTTTAAACTGTTTGATATCAAATGTAATGTTCATTTATGCCACACTTTTTATTTCCTGTGCCAGGCTGGATTATTTGTTCCTCGAAGGGTTACCTGGAGAAATTACAAGATTATTTCTGCCAGGCTTTTTGTACGTCAATACAGATGAAGTCACTAGTACTATATTTAGTTGTTAAAGTGTTATGTTCAGGAGAGCAAGTGATACAACACCTTTGAGCACCACAGCGCAGGATAAGTCACAAGATTAGCCTCTGTCTTAGCAGGTGATAATTAATAATAGCATTAAATAGAATATCACACCTCGTTGGCACTTAGGGCCTATCATGTGCAGCAAGGTTTGCTCATTGCTACTTATGTTAATGTGATTCATTACTTCTTTATAATTATTATGATGTTAGCTTATTTTAGTTATTTTTTATAATATCTTGAAATGTTATTTATAGGCATTTAATTACAAATTTAATATGACATTGTGGTAAATTCAGATATAACACTCTTTAATCATTTAGAGGTATATATACGTTTCCTGGGTTTCAAATGTTTGGTAAGAAACAGGCAGTGATTATCAGAAAAATATGTGTTATATAGAACAGTTCAGTGTGCTTACAAAGTTATAGGCAGGAAATTAAATCCATCTTTGCACACCAACTGGAAGTTTACATAACCAAGCACACTCAGACAAAACTGCCACATGGGTTTGGTAGATAACACAGGAAGTAACTGTTGCTGGATGGAATCACATAGTTGGGTGGGGTCTGAGCTCACAGCTGAATCAGACCACAAGGATAAAGAGAGAGAGACTACATAGCTCAGGCTGCTTTGCAACACAGGAACCCCAGAGTATGATACAAATGTATCAACTAACCTCTACTTTCTCTTGATTGGCCAAAACAAAGTATGTATTTTATGCTGATATCTTAGCAGGGACTTTCAGGGGTGTCTACTAACAATAGCTGCAATTTGCAAGCTCAAGGAATTTAGCAAATATCAGGGTGAGTTTGTTTATTTTGGTATTTTTTCATGCAAAAAATTTTTGCATACACTACTGTTTCTCATATGCATTCATAATCCAGGAAATTTAGATATGCCTTTAACAATCCATATTGCTTATTCTGATTTTCTAGGCCACAACCAGCATAAAGTTATGAGAAAGTGTGGAAAAGGGAGAAAGAGGGAGCATTGGAGACAACAACAAAATAAATAGAAGAGATGGTGGTTAAGAGTCTTGGGGCCTTATTCAATTGTGCAATTGTTGGTTACTGGAGCCCGTAATGTAGCCCGTAAACTAATTTGCTATTCAATTGGCGGCTTCTAGCTACCCACAAAGGATTTTCGGGTTACAGGCTGAAAATCCCTGCGGTTGTCAAAATTGTAACTCTGACCCAGCTAAGCCTTTGATCTTTCAAGCCCGTAAATGTTACAATCTCAAATTGCTTTTCAACTGCTACAATTCCTTAAGCCCGCAAATGTTTTCACATCCGTTAATGGAAAATATAGAATAAAATCCTACGAGTAGCAGGTATGAGTCCCAAAGGGTTAAACAACTGATCGTTGCAAATAAGAAATCAATACTGCACTTTAGAAGACTGGCAAAACGGTGAAAGACATTAGAATTAATTGCACAACAGTCTCAAGCTCACAAATCTGCAATAAAAAAAAATGTTTAATTTCCTTGTTATATCAATCTTGGGATCAAGGAGTTAATACAGGTCACCCACATGGGCTAGAACATTATCGGTATTTATTTTTATTATTTTGTACATTGCCGGATTGCGAGTCCAATCACATATCGGACTTCTAAACACTAATTGATTGATTGTTTAACATAGTCTTCTGTTCCCCATAGGTCCACATGGTCACATAGGTGCATAGCTATTCAGGCCTCTGCACTATAAACTGTTTTTTGGAGTTTCATAGCTTTCTACCTGCCACCTCCCACTGAGGTCTACACTACATGGAGGAGAGGAGCGAACCAGACAGAAATAAAAAAAATAGAAATATTTAATAATTCTGTATAATCTGTATATTTGAACTAATGTGATGACAATGGTGATGGTAGAAATAGATCAATAGGGAAAAGGAAATAGATGAAGAGTGGAAGAGATGAAGAGTGGAAGACAGTGATGGAATTGAGGCAATAGAGACATTGGTGGAGCTAGTAAATGGAGGGTTCTCTGCCATCCTCTTCTAATAAATTGATTCCTCCTTTATTGCCAATAGTCTTTTGTTGCTTTGCACCTGTTGCACCAACAGTAGCTCTGCCACTGAGAGAAAGAGAAAATAATTGGGTTTACCAAGAGAAAACAGTGGAAAGTGGGGAAGAGAGAAGAGATAAGAAGGGATAAATTAAGGTAGCACAGCACAAGGAAAGGGATATGTAAAAGAGGATAGGTGATGAGGAAGGACAAAGAGGGAAGACATAAAATGAATGAGAGGAAAGGGGAAAAGGGAACAGACGGGAAATTGGGGTGAGGAAGTAGTAGATTTTAGAAAAAATAAGGAAGGTGTGAAAAGGGAACAGATGGGAACTAGGCATAAGAAAGAAAGAGAGTAAAAAGAATGTGGAAAATAAAAGAGAGATTGAAGAAGCAATGAAAAGATGCAAGTTTTTAACTACCTCTCCCATGACTGGATAGCAGATTAGAAAATAAGGAATGGCGGATTAGAAAGTACAATACAGTCATTTATTAGGTATATAAATATATTTAGTACATTTATATTTAGTATATCTCTTTGTAGACCCACGCAATGGCTCGCAGATAATATAACTAACTACCTTCACATAAGATACAATGTTCTTTTTCACTTACTATCTAAGGCCCTCATTCAATTGCAATTTGGCCAATTGAATAGGCCTCTAAATAAGCACATAGATATTTTTTTTAAGAAGTTTTTAGTTAGTGAAAACCTTGCTTTTGGATAGATGCTTACTAACTAAAAACTTCTTTAAAAAATATATGTTATGTGCTTATTTAGAGCCCTATTCAATTTGCCAAATTGCAATTGAATGAGGACCTAAATATAAGATTTTCTTCCAAAATATTTTTTTCCAAAACCTTTTAAGAAACTATATGCCTGTTTAAAGTAAATTATGGCACGTGCATTTGAATCTCTTTCTTTAAATTAAGTTAAACATTATTTGTAAAATTATAATTTGCAGATAAACATAAATATATAAATGATATTTATGTTACTCATTAAATTTAGACGTTATAAATAAGAAGAATTAAAACTTAATTAAAATTAATTAAAAACTTAAGTAAAACTTAACTAAAATTTCTATTTATAATATTTACTTATGTACAACTTTTTACTATGATGATTTGTGTCTTATTATAAAGATATTAGCAACTTGCCCGTCAAAGAGAAATACAATTTGAAGCCATGGCAATGCTGTTTGCCACACAATGCAAAGCTTTTTGTAGTGTGAGGACCTTCGGCGCTCATTGCGAGCCTCTCCTCTGGTGTACTTTTGATCCTCTGAGCATCTTCGGCGCTCATCACAAAGACAGATACATATGTCTATATTTTTTAAAATAATATTTAATTAATTAGTTACTTAATGAATTAATATTCAATATAAATTATACTTTACCTTTTTGTAATTGATATATCCAGCAATCAATAGCCTGAAGAGGTAACAATCTGTTTTATTGTCCTGCAGCATATAATGTCCAGTTGGACTCTTGCTGGCCTGAGGATATAGCGTTATGAATGTGCCAACTGTGTATTAGAAATAGGCTGCGGGGGCGAGGGCAAACCGTTGGTTTATTTGTGTAAAGCGCTACTGTAGATCTTGTTATTTGGAAGTTAGGATTGTAAAATAGCGTTTTTTGTTTATGCGCTACACGGTTCGCAAGCATTTTCTGTCTATTGTAGTAGTGTATTTTGTACCTTGTACGTTCCTGGGTGAAAGTGGTACGTTTTTGGCAGTGTTTCGCGTGGTCCAGGGTGATGTAGCCTCCTTTTAATTTTTTTGTGCCTCCATTTTTTTTCTCGCTTAGCCGTTTTTGGAGTGCCGAAACTTGCCAAAATCAATTTAAATTTGCCATCCACCTCACTCCCAGACGTCCTGACTGTTCCCCCGTGCTGCGTGTGATGGTTTTGTTGTACTTTTTTTTGTGTGTTTTTTGCTTTGCGCGGTTCGGCCATTAACTTCGTATTTTTCTCGTTATTTTTTTTTTCTAAATCCCCTGTCTCGCAGTGTTTTTTTTCTAAGTCCCGCGTTTGTCAGCTGCTTGCAGCCTAAGGCGATCCCGCGTTTCCTAAGTGTTTGAAGGCTAAGTCCCCCGTGTTTCATTGCCTCCAGGGCTCGCCTTGCTACGTGAGGCTTGCAAACCATGAGCGCCTTTGGTGCTCATCGCCCCAGTGTTGCGTGTTGTAGCGCCTTAATGTCTCGTCTCGCTATGCGAGGCTCGCAGGCCATGAGCACCTTTGGAGCTTATCGCCTAATTGCTGCGAGTTGTAGTGCCTTAATAGCTCGACTCGCGACGCGAGGCACTCAGGCGATGAGCGCCTTCGCCGCTTATCTCCTAAGTGCTCCGAGTTAACGGAGCACTTAGTTGTACGCACCACACAAAGCGTGACAACGTCTCGTAGTTCGACAATTCTAATATGTGATAGAGCCCTATGTAAATCAGGTGCTCTAATTAGGGGAATGCAGTAAAAAGTCTGCAGGAGCTTTTTTTCCCTAAATTCTACACTACTTCAAATCATTCACTCCCCAGATTACAGCAGTCAGAACAGATTCACTCCCCAGATTACAGCAGTCAGAAGTGCAGGAACAACTGCCAAATTTAGCTACAGTTTGGGAACATATATATAGATATTAAAACCATGTGACAATTGTATTCATAGGTACAATAAATAATATTTCTAAATAATATTTAGAAATAATACAATAGTAATATTTTGGGTACAATAAATAAAGATGTGTTTATTTTGTGTTAAAATGTGATATATTTATAGACAATGATTAGAGTGTTTGTTCCTAGGCAACGTGGAACTGGGTTGTTTGTTACCCTGGATTTTGTATCAGAAAACAGTATATATGGTTATTTCCTTTCCCCCCTCCCCATATACTGTATACATGGTTATGTCCTTTCCCCCTCCCCATATACAGTATATATGGTTATGTCCTTTCCCTTAATACCAACATATCATATTTTTTAATTATACATAGGTTGATATAGGATTGTTAAAAATCAGGTAATGTTGAAATATCATAATTTTGTACTGTTTTCTTTTATATACTGTCACTTTATACTTCTGGGAGATTCAGCAAAGGCTTCAAAACTATTTGCAAGTGGTCTCTGGTACACATAAATCTTTCTTCTTTTTGCAGTTACGGCAGTGCCCTGATTTGGAGTGATCCATAAAATCTTATTAGCATAGGGTTTGAATGTCAGAGTGTCAGGGAGTAACTCATAATTTATTGTCAGTGCAAAACTCAATGAAGATTTAAGCCTTGCTTCCCACCTGTGTCGTGAAGTTCACTCTGAGCAGTGACCCATAGCAGTTTGCTCACAATTTTTAGGGATGGATGAATAGCTAGGTAGGGTTTACTCTGCAGTTAGGGCACTTGTAATTGCTTTTTTAGGGATTAGCAAAGGGCCCATAGATAGGGATTTAGTTAATTGCCAGACTGAGTTTCCACTATAAAGATTGAATGAAAAAATTGTGCATGCCTGACCATACTGTTCAATATATTCTCATGATTAGTTTGATCAGTTGTCTCCATTTTTCAGTAGACTGTCCATGGCTTTAGCCTTTTGTCTACTATTGTACACTTCAATTCAGTCTACCTATCCTGCATCAGTAAAGTGGGTCCTGGTGGTGACTTAGTTCTGGGTGTATGTGAAAGGTTTAACTAATAGCCACAAATTAGGGTGGGTTTTCAGAGACTAGGGGGAAGTAGGGGATTCCAAACAATGGAGTCAACAACTAAAAATTCCTGTTGGTGTGCATGGGAGGAATTAATGATGGTGGATGAGAGGCACAGATTATGCACATAGTAAAAATTGAGTTATTGGAAGAGGTAATGATGGTGGATGAGAGGTGCAGATTATGGACATAGTTGGCTTGACTGTCAATCAAATCCTTTGTTGCTTTCTCTCACCACCAATGAAGAAAGCTTCAATCTGCAAGCAATGATCTGTAAGCTAGATTTAGATAACTTTATCCCCCAAAAAGACATTTAATATTTTTAACTAAGCACAAAAATTGCTACAAGACAAAAGCAAAATTGATGCCAAAATACTATGTTTTATTGTTGTTGTTGTTTAGTTGTTCAGTCATGTCCAACTCTTTGTGACTCTATGGGCAACAGCACATCAGGCACATCTTTCAGCCACTGCTCCTCTAAGCTCCATCAAGCTCATGTCCATTGCTTCAACTACCTCATCTATCCATTTTCGCCTTTGTCGTCCCCTTCTTCTTATGCCTTCAATCTTTCCCAGCATCAGAGTCTTCCCAGGGAATCCTGCCGTCTAATGATATAGACAAAACATTTTACCTTCAGCCTCATGATCGAACATTCCAGTGAACAGTTTCGCTTAATTTCCTGTAGTATTAATTGGATCTTCTTACAGTCCAAGGGACTCTAAGCAGTTTTCTCAAACACCACAATTCAAAGGCGTCAATTCTCAGAGGTTTAGACTTCTTTATGGTCCAGCTCTCACATCCGTATGTTATTACTGGGAATACCATAATTCTAACTATGCAGATCGTTGTTGATAATGATATATCTTTACTTTTGACTAGTTTGTCCAGACTTGCCATAGCTTTCCGCCCAGTAGCAAACGTCTTTTAATGTCATGGCTAGAGTTCAAGGCCATCTGAAGAGATCTTGGAGCCCAGGAAGGTCTATTCCCTTCACTTTAAAAGTGAGGTACGGTGCCTTGCAAAAGTATTCACCACCCTTGGCATTTTTCGTGTTTTGTAGCCTTAGAACCTGGAATTAACATGGATTGTTTTTTATGATTTGCATCATTTAATTTTCAGAACAAGCCTACAACTTTGAAGATGTTTTTTTTTTGTTTGTTTGTTTTTTTATTGTGAAGCAAACAACAAATAGGACAAAATAACAGAAAATGTCAATGTGCATAACTATTCACCTCCCTAAAGTCAATACTATGTAGAGCCACCTTTTGCAGCAATCACAGCTCCAAGTCGCTTTGGATAAGTCTCTATGAGCTTGCCACATCTTACCACTGGGATTTTTGCCCATTCCTCCTTGCAAAACTGCTCCATCTCCTTCAAGTTTGATGGTTTGCGCTTGTGAACAGCAATCTTTAAGTTGGACCACAGACTTTCTATTGGATTGAGGTATGGGCTTTGACTTGGCCATTCCAACACATTTAAATGTTTCCCCTTAAACCACTCCAGTGTTGCTTTAGCAGTGTGTTTGGGGTCATTGTCCTGCTGGAAGTTGAACATCCACCCTAGCCTCAAATGACACAGAGTAATACAGGTTTTGCTCAAGATTATCCCTGTATTTAGCACCATCCATCTTTCCATCAACTCTGACCAGTTTCCCAGTCCCGGCTGCTGAAAAACCACAGCATGTGCTGCCACCACCATGTTTCACTGTGGGGATGGTGTTCTTTGGGTGATTTGATTTGTTGGGTTTGCGCTAAACATAGCGTTTTCTTTGATGGCCGAAAAGTTCAATTTTAGTCTCATCAGACCAGAGCACCTTCCTCCATACATTTTGGGAGTCTCCCACATGCCTTTTCGCAAACTCAAAACGTGCCATTTTGTTTTTTGCTGAAAGTAATGGCTTTCTTCTGGCCACTCTGCCATAAAGTCCAACTCTATGGAGTGTACGGCTTATTGTCGTCCTATGTACAGATACTCCAGTCTCTGCTGTGGAACTCTGCAGCTCCTCCAGGGTTACCTTAGGTCTCTGTGCTGCCTCTCTGATTAATGCCCTCCTTGCCCGTCCGTGAGTTTTGGTGGGCGGCCGTCTCTTGGCAGGTTTGCTGTTGTGCCATGTTCTTTCCATTTGGTTATGATAGATTTGATGGTGTTCCTGGGGATCATCAAATATTTGGATATTTTTTTATAACCTAACCCTGACTTGTACTTCTCAACAACATTGTTCCTTACTTGTTTGGAGAGTTCCTTGGTCTTCATGGCAGTGTTTGGTTAATGGTTTCTCTTGCTTTGGTGTTGAAGCCTCTGGGGCCATTCAAAAAAGGTGTGTATATGTAGTGACAGATCATGTGACACTTAGATTGCACATGGGTGGACATCATTTCACTAATTATGTGACTTCTGGTTGCACCAGAGCTTGTTATGGGCTTCATAACAAAGGGGGTGAATACATACGCACATGCCAATTTTCTGTTTTCTAAAAAATAGTTTTATGTATATATTTTTCTAATTTCACTTCACCAACTTAGACTTTTGTGTTCTGATCCATCACATAAAATTCAGATTATCAACACATTGAGCTTAAGGCTGTAATGTAACAAAATATGTAAAAAGTCAAGGGGGTGAATACTTTTGCAAGGCACTGTATAACTAATATAAAGCTGCCACACTAGGGCCGAAGGCTCCCTGCGCGAGCCTGCAAGCGTTAGCAACAACTCGCATGCTCACAACTATATATGTGATAGTGATTCTTACATTGCCTGTGTTTATTAATAATCGTTATGGTCACAAAAAAGTATCTTTGGACATCAACCGAAGCTAAGCTCACTTTGAGCCATGTCATTATTAAAAACAATATATTGTTATATGGCAATGACAGTGCAGAATATACAACAATATTCTAGTCTTCCTTTGTGAACTTTTAATTAAGTGGATAGCGCCTGAGGAAAAGTCACTCAAATCTGTATAAAGCTGGCACTGAGTCACTGGCATTGTATACCCATGTTATAAATAGCAATGGGATACATATGAATGTTACTCTGCTTATCCAAATGATACATAAGCAACTTACATCTAATTTTATATTAAAGGGCCACTGAAGTCATTAAAACTTCATCATGTAAAGAAAATGCAAATAAGTAGACAATGTGTAAAAAAAACGTAATTGTAAAATCTCCTCTTTGTTTTGCAGTTGTTTTAAAATTATATCCTGATATTTTTATAGCACTCAAATTATTTGTTTGTATTGAGCCGGGAATGTGTCTGTCTTCCTTTGCAGTTTCTGTTGAGCTTATGGGGAAGATTCAAAGATCCTAAAAGGACCATAAATTACAAGCTACTTTTAAATGCATATATACTGTCTTCTCTGCATGATTACATTAGACAGGTTTCCTCATATACCAGAATGACTAAAGAACCTGAAGGAATTAGATGACTTTTTTGGTTGCTGCAAGAAACATTTATAGCCATTTGCAGGGTGCTTATGATTTTTGGTCCTTGCAAAGGTGAAGGAAGCTCAACACCACTGTTAACTGGGCAATAAACAACCCTTACAAAACAGTGATATATGAATCAAATGAAAAAGATTTTTACTTAGTTTTCAGTTTACTGTATTTATTAATTACATGTCTTTTTAAAGGTCCACCAAGGCGCAATATTTATTATACGCTCTTTTGCGCAATTTGATTTGATAATGTACAATATGTTTAAAAATGTATGTACAGACTTTAATTGTTACTAGTAAAACTCAATTTTGCTTTAATGAGGGCAATCATTTGCTTTTTGACCTAATATATCTATTATATTTACTCACATGTGATGGGCATTGGATGCAAATACGCTCTTTATTCAGTTTTGTGGAAAGGCTTCCACATAGTGCAATAATAACCCACTCCATCAGGCTCCAGATCAAGAAGAACTGTTTTTCAACTCCAGCGTTCAAGGCTCAAAATGGCAGTCTTCAATCTTATTTAGTTATAGGAGAATGCATTTTGAATGACATTCAGTTGATAACGTACTTATTATTGTTATATGAAGCTTAAAATTATAGCATATTTGCAACCCCACTCTGTCACTTTAAAGTAACGTTTTCTCAAACCAAAGTTTTCAAAAAGGGAAAGTTGCAATTTTAACTCAAATTAGCTTTAAAGTAAATCCGCTTTTGCTGAGGTGTCACCCTCTCATTAAAAAGTGCCCTATATGTGCTCTGCACCATTAGATAGAGGGTGAAAAAGCATAGTGAAAATGTGTTTTCATTTTGAAAAATGATGCTGAATTGATGGAGTTATGATGAATTGAAGTCTAGCTATTTCAGTGAGTTGCCTCTGCCTGAATGAGTAATAAACACTGTAACTCATGGGACTACGAATAATTAATTAGATTCAGGTGCAGAAGCTTTTAGAGAGTGAATCAGGTCATGACTGAGTTATTGTATTTACTTCACTATATTCTACCACACAATACAATAGTTGGTTAAATAGCTCAGTGAGTAATGCAGCTGCCTCTTGAGCTAATGGTCCTGAGTTCAATCCTGTCCCAAACAGATTTTTTTTTTACTTTTTAAAAATCAGAAATATGTTATTTAGGTTACACAGTTCACTTAATTATTCAATATATATAGTTTAATAATTTAATATAGTTTGGTCATAAAAAATATTTCATTAGTAAGTCATTGGTTCTAAACCAATGCCTTCCACTTTTTTTTTTATTAACTATTTATTATTTAATAACACATATATGGCATATATATACAGTGGATATAAAAAGTCTACACACCCCTGTTAAAATGTCAGGTTTCTGTGCTGTAAAAAAATGAGACAAAGATAAATAATTTCAGAACTTTTTCCACTTTTAATGTGACCTATAAACTGTACAACTCAATTGAAAAACAAACTGAAATCTTTTACGTAGAGGGAATCAAAAATATAAAAATAAAATAATGTGGTTGCATAAGTATGCAAACCCTTAAACTAATACTTTGTTGAAGCACCTTTTGATTTTATTACAGCACTCAGTCTTTTTGGGTATGAGTCTATCAGCATGCCACATTTTGACTTGGCAAGATTTGCCCACTCTTCTTTGCAAAAACACTCCAAATCTGTCAGATTGCGAGGGCATCTCCTGTGCACAGCTTCAGATCACCCCACAGATTTTCAATCGGATTCAGGTCTGGGCTCTGGCTGGGCCATTCCGAAACTTTAATCTTCTTCTGGTGAAGCCATTCCTTTGTTGATTTGGATGTATGCTTTGGGTCGTTGTCATGCTGAAAGATGAAGTTCCTCTTCATGTTCAGCTTTCTAGCAGAAGCCTGAAGGTTTTGTGCCAATATTGACTGGTATTTGGAACTGTTCATAATTCCCTCTATCTTAACTAAGGCCCCAGTTCCACCTGAAGAAAAACAGCCCCAAAGCATGATGCTGCCACCACCATTCTTCACTGTGGGTATGTGCTCTTTTGGTGATGTGAAGTCTTGTTTTTGCGCCAAACATATCTTTTGGAATTATGGCCAAAAAGTTCAACCTTGGTTTCATCAAACCATAACACCTTTTCCCACATGCTTTTGGGAGACTTCAGATGTGTTTTTGCAAAATGTAGCCTGGCTTGGATGTTTTTCTTTGTAAGAAAAGGCTTTTGTGTTGCCCCTCTACCCCATAGCCCAGACATATGAAGTATACGGGAGATTGTTGTCACATGTAACACACAGCCAGTACTTGCCAGATATTCCTGCAGCTCCTTTAATGTTGCTGTAGGCTTCTTGGTAGCCTCCCAGACCAGTTTTCTTCTCGTCTTTTCATCAATTTTGGAGGTAGCTCCAGTTCTTGGTAATGTCACTGTTGTGCCATATTTTCTCCACTTGATGATGACTGTCTTCACTGTGTTCTATGGTATATCTAATCCCTTGGAAATTCATTTGTACCCTTCTCCTGACTGATACCTTTTAACAATGAGATCTCTCTGATGCTTTGGAAGCTATCTGTGGACCATGGCTTTTGCTGTGGGATGCGACTAAGAACATTTCAGGAAAGACCAACTGGAGCAGCTGAACTTTATTTGGGGTTAATCAGAGGCACTTTAAATTCTGGCAGGTGTATGCTGACTCCTATTTAACACGATTTGGAATGTGATTGCTTAATTCTGAACACAGCTATATCCCCAGTTATAAGAGGGTGTGCAGACTTATGCAACCACATTATTTAATTATTATTTTTTCTTCCCTCCACCTAAAAGATTTCAGTTTGTTTTTCAATTGAGTTGTACAGTTTATATGTCACATTAAAGGTGGAAAAAATTCTGAAATTATTTATCTTAGTCTCATTTTTTTACAGCACAGAAACCTGACATTTTAACAGGGATGTGTAGTCTTTTTATATCCACTTTATATATATATATATATATATATATATATATATATATATATATATATATATATATGTGTGTGTGTACATTGTTAATTAAAAACTAGGCAGATTGCTTACTATTGTACCACCACACTTCATTTATAAACCAAGTGTAAATCCCTAATATAATGCATAAAAGTTACAGACCCAGCCTTGTTATGTATGCAGTTTCTGGTGGGGGTGCTTAAGGGTTAAACTAAAATGACTATCTAAGTCAATTCTTGATCAATTGTACATGTTAACACATTTTCTACATCATTTTCCACCATCTAACTGATGGTGAAAAGCACATATGGTGACTTTTGTGGTCCTTAAATTAAATATCTAACTGTTATTTGCTGATTCTACTCCTGCTAATGTTAGAATAATTTATTTATTTTGCAGACGACTGACCACAGAAGAAGCAAGAAAATGGGCACGCTCCTTTGACCTACTCCTGGCCAATAAATGTAAGTGTATGAGACACCAATGATATATAAATAAGCAATTCAGTGTTCACAAAAGGAAGGAAGCATTCATATTTCATTATACAGTGAAAGGGAACAAAGGATTGATTTTTAGCCACCGTAATAGTGTCATTGTACCAGGCTGCTAAGGACAAAAAAATATTAAAAGAGGAGCATTCAGTCCAGGCCAGTCATGTATATTCTATTCACAGATGTTTTATCTTGTATTGATGTAATGGAAGAAGCTCAGCATATGCTCGATAATATGGACAACTTCAGTAAGCATTGTTGTATTTTTTGCTGTTTAGTTCCTCAGTCATGTCCGACTCTCTGTGACTCTATGGACCACAGCATGCCAGGTGCATCTCTCAGTCACTGCCCATCTTAGCTCCATCAAATTCATGTTCATTGCTTCAGTGACCTCATCTATCCATCTCCGCCTCTGTTGTTCCCTTCTTCTTGTGCCGTCAATATTTACCAGCATCAGAGACTTCTCTAGGGAATCCTGCCGTCTCATAATATGGCCAAAACATTTGAGCTTCAGCCTCATGATCATACCTTCTAGTGAGCAAGTGGATTTTACTTTTTACATGTAAAGGCTGATAAACTGCAGAGTGCACTAATTGTGCCCAGGTGAGGAGGCAGGAGTTAATATAAACAGGAGAAAAGGCGAACTTGTGAGCTTGCGAGCATTTCTAGCATAAGTGCAATTCTAGTAAAAGTGTAGGAGTTTAAATAAAAGGAGGGACTTCAAAGAAAAGAGGGGGAAGAAAAAAATATATATAAACTGGTATGTATATATTTTATTTTATCAAACTTTATACAAATATATTATTTTTTATTCTTGTTTATTTTTCCCACTAATTTTTTGTAGACAATAATAATAATTATGAGTCAGTCCAGTGGCAACCTCACTCACATCCTGTACATCCTGTCATATGTATGCAATACTGGAACAGATGATCCAGGGTCCATACCTGTGTGAGAGGTGTGAGCATGTTGCCTCTCTGGAAGCTCAAACTGGAGAACTGGAGAGGAGAACTGCAGCATTTAGTGATATTGCTCCACTGGAAAGTGAGTTGGTGCTCACTGAGCACAGTTTAGCTGGGCCTAGCATGGAGGGTGGAGCTGGGGCTAGTGAGGATGTCCAGGGAGGTAGCTGGGTTACAGTTAGAAGGGGAATCAGGGGGAACAGGAGGAGGCAGGCCAGTTCTGAGTTGGCAAACACTAACAAATTTGGCAGATTGAGTGAAACTGTTGGGGATGTCCATTCAGGAGTGGCAATTCCAGATAGAGCTGTACCCTCTAACAGCCGGTAGAACAGTTCTACTGGAGAAGTGGGGGGGGGGGGGGTTGAATAGGCAGACCATCAGACAGGTTTGGTGGTAGGGGACTCTATTATTAGGAAGGTAGACAGGGTGATTTGTCACCCAGATCCCAGCAATCGAACAGTTTGCTGTCTCCCGGGTGCTCTGGTTGTGGATCGGGTAGATAAATTATTGGGAGGGGCTGGAAATGAACCGGTGGTCTTGGTACACATTGGTACCAGTGACAAAGTTAGTGGAAGGTGGAGTGCCCTAAAGAATGATTTTAGAGAACTAGGTAATAAGATGAAGGCAATGACCTCCAAGGTAGTATTTTCTGAGATACTACCAGTGCCATGTGCTAGCCCAGGGAGGCAGAAAGAGCTTAGGGAGCTTAATGCGTGGCTAAAGATGTGGTGCACTAAGGAGGGGTTTGGGTTTTTAGAGCACTGGGCTGTCTTCTCACTTCAGTACAATCTCTACAGCAGGGATGGATTTCACCTTAATGATGAGGGAGCTTTTGTGCAAGGGGATAGGATGGATTGAAAGGCTGTAGGAGTTTTTAAACTAGTAGGTGGGGGCGAGAGAACAAGATATAATTAATGGAGTAGAACATGTAGAGGGTATAAGCGATGAATTAACAACTCATAGGGGAGGAGATGGGGGAAGGGTAGTATAGTCAATAGTCAGGTATTACTAAGTAACTCAAGTATAGAGGCAGGCACTGCCAAACTGCAAACTCATAACATAAGGTGTATGCTTGCTAATGCCAGAAGCTTGCCAGGAAAAAGAGTTAGAATTATTAGCAATTAATGAAAAATTGGATTTAATAGGCATTACCGAAACGTGGTGGGATGAATCTCATGACTGGACTGTTAATCTGTATGGTTATAACCTATTTAGTAAAGATAGGGGCAATGGTAAAAGAGGAGGAGGGATTTGTCTGTATGTTAAGCCTGAATTTAAGCCTATAGTCAGAGAAGATATTTATGGTGGAACTAGCAGCAAATTCCAAAATAATATTAGTAGGAGTATGCTATAAATCACCAAATATAGCTAATATTGAGGAAATACAATTATTGTAACAGATTGGAAATGCAGCTAAGCATGGGCGAGTTCTATTAATGGGAGATTTTAATTACCCTGAAATAAACTGGGTAAATGAGACCAGCAGCTCAGCTTAGGGGAGCAGGTTCTTGAGTACACTCAGGGATCATTATCTGGCCCAGGTTATACAAGAGCCTACTAGAAATGAGGCTATCTTGGATTAATTATCACAAATAATATTGATATGGTATCAAATATAGAAATAGGGCAACCTTTGGGAAACAGTGATCACAACACAGTCTCATTTGAGATTGAATTTAAAAAAAAATTTTTTTAAGGGGCCAACAAAAACTTTTAATTTTAAAAGGGCAGATTGTAACTGTCTAAGGGCAGCAATACAAAGTATAGACTGGGACAAAGAACTGGCAGGTAAAATTACTAAACATAAATGGACAACATTTAAATCCTTAATAAATATACATAATTATCACCATATACCAAGTGGGAATAAAAGTAAAAGGAGTAAATCACATCTAATGTGGCTTAACAATGCTTTAAAGATATGGAGTAAAAAACAGGCATTTAAATTATACAAACAAGAGGGGACAGAGACTGCTTTACTGGAGTTCAAGGAAATCAACAAGGCTTGCAAAAGGGCTATTTGACTGGCTAAAATAGAAAATGAAAAATGAATTGCAAAAGAGAGTAAGACTAACTCTAAAATATTTTTTAAGTATATTAATGGGAAGAAGACAAGGAAAGAAGCTGTACAATGTAACACAGGCCATCTGAAAATGAGTTACCAGGAAAAGGCAGATGGGTTATTTTCTTCGGTATACACAAGGGAGGTACCAGTGGTTGGGACACTGCAACATAATGGGGCTACACTACCTTCACCAAATAACTGGTTAACGCAGGAACAAATTCAAAAGAGGTTGGAAAAAAAAAATGTTAATAAAGCCCCGGGTCCTGATGGAATACATCCAAGGGTACTGAGGGAACTGGGTTCTGTAATAGCCAAACCATTATATTAAATTTCAACACAGGGTCTCTACCAGATGACTGGAGAAAAGCAGGTGTGATACCTATATTTAAAAAGGAAAAGGGAGCAAGAGCAAATCCGGGGAATTATAGACCAGTGAGCCTCACTTCTGTAGTGAAAACACTTTTAGAAGGGTTAATAAGGCATAATATACAATAATATGTCTATTTGAACAGGATTATAAGTAGGAGTCTGGAACATGGATTTATGATGGATCGGTCATGTTAAACAATTCTAATTAGTTTCTATGAGGAGGTTAGTAGGAACTTGGATCAAGGCAACTCAGTGGATGTAGTCTATTTGGATTTTGCAAAGGCCACATGGAAGACTATTGTGCAAACTAAGGGATACAGGAATTGCAGTAAAAAAAAGACAGGAAGCAAAGGGTTGTTGTAAATGGAACATACTCGATTGGACTAATGTGGTAAGTGGGGTTCCTCAGGGTTCAGTATTAGGTCCTCTCCTTTTGACCATATTTATTAATGACTTAGAGGTGTCAAAGTAGTGTCTCCATTTTCGCTGATGACACAAAGTTGTGCAAGGTAATTAAATCAGATAATAATGTGCTTTCCCTTCAAAGGGATTTACATAAAATTAAGGAATGGGCATCTAAATGGCAGATGAGATTTAATTCGAATAAATGTAAAGTTATGCATCTGGGAAGGAAAAAAAGCCATTCAATTTATAATCTTATTGGAGCAAATATAGGTGTATCAGATATTGAAAGGGATTTGGGAGTACTTATGGACAACCACCTAGGTAACAGTGCTCAAAGCCAAGCAGCAGCTGCAAAGGCAAATAAAATATTAGCATGTATTAGGAAGGGTATAGATGCAAGGGAGGAAAATATAATTCTGCCACTATACAAATATCTAGTATGCCCTCTTTTGGACTATGTAGTACAGAGAATGGCAACAAAACTAATTAGGGGAATGGAGGGGCTAAGTTATGAAGAAAGACTAACCAAATAAAACTTATTTTCTCTAGAAAAAAGGCGTCTACGAGGGTCAGTATAAAGAATTGTCAAGGGAGCTTTTTGTACCAAGAGGTTTTCAACTGACAAGAGGACCTTGATGTTAGAAGTAAAAAGATTCCACCATAAAGAAAGAAAAGGGTTCTTCACAGTAAGGGTGGTTAATCTGTGGAATTCTCTACCAAAGAAGGTGGTGACAGCAGATTTGATAGATAACTTTAAAAAGGGACTTTATTTATTTCTAATTAAGAAGGTAATTCAGGGTTATCCTGGATAATTAGAGAGAGTGTATTGATCCAGGGAGAAATCCGATCGCCAGTATCTGGGGTCAGGAAGGAATTTTTTTTTCCTTTGGCAGGATTGGCTAAGTTTCACTTGTTTTTTTTTCTGTTTGCCTTCCTCTGGATTAATCACTAATTTAAAAAAAATAAAAAAAATAGTTGATTAATAATTAATTAACAATTAACAACTAATTAGTTACTAACTAATCCTCATATTGCAGATCAGAGGAGATCTTAAAAGGTTGAACTTTATGGACTGAAAGTCTTTTTTCAACCTTAATTACTATGTAACTATATGAAACAGTTTGTCTTGATTTCCTGAAGTACTGATTTATTGGATCTTCTTGCAGTCCAAGGGACTCTAAGCAGTCTTCTCCAACAGCACAATTCAAAGGTGTCAAATTTCCGGCGCTCAGACTTCTTTATGGTCCAGCTCTCACATCCGTATGTTACTACTGGAAATACCAGAGTTCGAACTATGCAGACCTTTGTTGATAGTTTAATATCTTTACTTTTTACTAGCTTGTCCAAACTTGTCATAACTTTCCTCCCCAGAAGCAAACGTCTTTTACAGTCACCATCTGCAGAGATCTTGGATCCAAGGAAAATAAAATTTGTCACTGCCTCTACTTCTTCCCTGTCTACTTGACGTTAAGTGAGATTGCCGTTTGCCATGATTTTTGTCTTTTTAATATTGAGCAGCAGGCCAACTTTTGCACTCTCTTCTTTTAACCTCATCAATAAGTCCTTTAGTTCCTCCTCACTTTCAGCCATCAGAGTAGTATCATCAGTGTATCTGAGGTTGTTGATATTCCTTCCAGCAATATTGATTCCGGCTTTGGATTCATCCAGTCCAGCCTTACGCATGATGTACTCTGCATATAAGTTGAATAAATAAGGTGACAATATACAACCTTGTTGCATTCCTTTTACGATCTTGAACCATTCTGTTGTCCCATGTTCGGTTCTGACCGTGGCTTCTTGGTCAAAATACAGATTCTTTATGAGGAGGATGAGATGATTTGTTATTCCCATCTCTTTAGGGCCACATTTTGTTGTGATCCACAAAGTCAAAATAGAATAGTATATGGAGCAGAAGTAAATGTTTTTTTGAGCTCTCTTGCTTTCTCTATTATCCAGCGTACATTGGCAGTTAGATCTCTTGTGCTTCCTCCTCTGCGGAACCCGGGTTGCACATCTGGTAGTTCCTGGTCCATATATTGTTGGAGTCGAGCTTGTAGAATCTTAAGCATTACCTTGCTGGCATGTGAAATTAAATCAATTGTTTGATAATTGGAGCACTGTTTGGCACTGCCTTTTTTTGGGATTGGGATGTAGACTGACCTTTTCCAGTCTATTGGCCATTGTTGTTTTCCAAATGTGTTGGCATAAAGCAAGCAACACTTTCACAGCATCATTCTGTAGAATTTTGAATAGTTAAATTGGGATTCCATCACCTCCTGCAGTCTTATTATCAGCAAGACATCCTAGGGCCCATCTAACTTCACACTCCAAGATGTCTGGCTCCAACTCATTGGACAAACTACTGAGGCCACCAGTGCTGTTAAGATCCTTCATGTATATTCCTGCCACCCCTTCTTTATCTGATCTTCTTCTGTTAAGTCCCTACCATTTTGTCTTTTAACATGCCCATTTTGGGATGAAAGATGCCTTTTAGGTTCCCAATTTTATTAAAGAGATCTCTTGATTTACCCATTCGGTTATCTTCTTCAATCTCTATACATCGTTCATTGTAGAATGTCTCCTTGTCTCTTGCAATCCTCTGGAATTCTGCATTCAGTTGGACAAATATTTTCCTATCTCCACAAATATATATATATTTTCATTGTTTAGTCGTTTCCAACTCTCCATGACCTCATGGACCACAACACACCAGGCATTTTTTATGTCCATGGTCACGCAGATCCACTTGGTTTTAATGGCTGAGATACTGGAGTGGGTTACCAGTTATTTCTCTAGTGGGCCACAGCATACAGCTCCTGGTATTCCTAGATGGTCTCCTACTGACCAGGTCCACCCCTGCATATTTTCGAGGGGGGGGGGGGGTGACCTCTTGGTTTGCTGACTGGAATCAAAGCCATGTTGCAACAGTGAAAGCATTGAATCCTAACCACTGGACCACCAGGGAAACAAAATATGTCCCCCCTATAAGTAGTTCTAGCAAGTTTGCACTTCACTGGCATAAGGGCACAAGTGATACAGAATAAAAAGTTTCTGCTTAGGCCAAGAACAAGGAGCACAGCACTTCATCCCAACAACTATCCACTCCTGAAGCAAATTCTGCATGTAATACTATTAAGCAGCTTTAGCTATAGTGCCTGAAACTAGAAGAATACTCCACTCACCCTCCAAAAAAAATTGTATATAGTATTATCTATATATATATATATATATATATATATATTTGAATAATCAGAGTATTGCAGTGAATAGTGATACCTTTTTTATTGGACAAACATATTCATAATTAAGCGTCAAGCTTTCGAGAGATAATGCCTCTCTTTATCAAGTCAAAAAGCGATACTGATACAAGTATGAACTAAAAACAGCAAACAGAAAGAGATGGGGAAAAAAAAAAAAATTGGAAAAACAAGAAAGACTAAATTAATTGGCCAGAGTTAAGTGAGAAACAGACCAGCACTGTGAATAATGTCCTGATAGGTCAGTAATTCTATAGATCAGGTTGTAGATAAGAACACAGCAGAGTGAAATGAAGAGCAATACATTTAAGCATAGCATGTAGCTTACAAAAACAGCAATAGAAGGGGGGGGGGGTAAGTGGAATGTGTTAGTTATAAGACATTAATATAGTGGGCCAGAAAGCCTAAATCGATGTTAATACCAAAATCCTTGGTATTAAAAAATTGAATCATTTTTAATTCAAAAGTTTTCTGCTGTTGGATAGTTCTGAAATTCCCTCTGAGTACTTTTATTTTGAGGTTCTGGATGGAGTGATTCTCCTGGGTGAAATGGTGTCCCACTGGAGTACAATAGCTGTCTTCCTGGTGTTTTTTGATGGAGCTTCGGTGGAGGTCCATTCGCATGTGTAGTTTCTGGCTGGTTTCCCCAATGTAGCACCCCCTTTCACATACAGTACATTGTATCATGTACACTACATTTGATGATGTACATGAATATGAGCCTCTGATGTTGTGGGTCTTGATGTTGTGGGTGGCTGTGTCCTCTTTGCAGATGTGTTGGCATAGTTTGCAGCTACTTTTATTGCAGGGTTTGGTGACATTTTCTCTGTTATGCTGTTCATTTGGTAATCTTCTGTTCACCAATGTTTGTCTTAAATTTGGTGGCTGCCTAAATGCAAGAATGGGGGGTTTAGGGAATATATGTTTCAATTCTGTGTTCTCTGTGAGTTGTGGTTGTAAGTCCTTAAATATTTTGCATATTCCTTCTAGAACTGGAGGGTATGTGGTTACCAGAGGGGTACGTGAAGCTGTTTCTTTGGTTTTGTATTGCAGCAGGTGTTCCCGGGGTGTTCTGATGGCAGAGGTTACTTTTCTGAGTGATAATACAGGGTTTGTAACCCTTCTGTCTGAAGGAGGCAGACAGTGTTTTTAAGTGTTCATCACGGTCCTCTGTGTTTGAACATATGCGGTGGTATCTGATGGCTTGACTATGAATTATCCCTTGTTTAGTGTGGGAGGGGTGGAAGCTAGAGTTGTGGAGGTAACTACATCTGTCTGTAGGTTTCCTATAGATAGATGAATTCAGTTTGCCATTTGTAATGGAAATTGTGGTATCCAGAAAGTTAACCTGTTCTGTTGAATAATCCATTTTAAATTGAATGGATGGGTGAAAGGTATTGAACGAATTCCTCGCTATTGCTGTGCTGCTCAGTCACACAAACGACACAACTATTTTAGTGGATATATATATACTAGCGACTTGCCTGTCAGAAAATGACGGCAATAAGATTGTAAGGCAGGTAATGTTTGTGTGTGACATTAATTTTGTTGGTGTTCCAAGATCCTTCGACGCTCATTGCGAGCCTCACGCTGAACACCTTCGGCACTCATCGCGTGGCTTGCAATGAGCGCCTAGGGTCTTGGTTGTTTGTGTGCTATGAGCAGCGTTGTGTTTTTTTTTTCTATGCGAATTAATAATTATTAAAATAAGAAATTAATATACTTGACCTATTGTGAAGTAATATATGCAGGAAGCATCGTGTTGAATCTGTTGCTGCAGCATAAGTGCTGTGGACCTGCTGTGTAAGTGTCATGAATGTGTGCAGTGTGTAGTGTAAATAGTGTGCGTGTGCGAGTCAAATCTGTTAGGGTAGCTGTGTACTTCCGGATTGTGTTAGTGTTCTAAAATGGCGCCTAATGCGTGGTACGCAGCTGTGGCTGATTTTGCGTCCTTGTTTGCGGATGTCGTCCGACTTCTTCGTAAAATAGGTGTTTGCTGGTGTTTTGCGTGTTTAGGGTGCTTTAGCCTCGTTTTCGTTTTGTTCGGCAGACATTTTTTTTCTCTCTTAGGTGATTTTCGCTTGTCTAAACATTGTAATTTTGACTTAAATTGAGGTGTAATTTAACTTGCAGAGGTCCTAGGTGCCCCCCCCCCCCCTTGCTCTGAGTAAACTTTTTATGTGTTTGTTCGGTGTCTTTATTGTGTTTCTAATGTTTCCGGGTTGTGCGGGTTGCGCCCTTGTTTACGGATCTCATACTTCTTTTTCTTAAAATCCGTAGGTGTTTGGTGGTGTGTTGCGTCTCTAGAGTCCTGTAGCTATGTGAGCCCGCAGCGTTAGCAACAACCCACATGTTCACAACTATATATGTGATATATATATATATGAAGAGTGAGGTAGCTGTGATTGTCCAGTAGTCTAGTATTCATTTTTTTATGACGAGCTTTCAATAATCGTTTTCCCTTTATCAAGTATTTAGCATTACTGAAATGACGATGAGTTTATATATCTCTTCAGTGTATAGGATGGGACATAGACAAGAATAATGTTGGGAGGTGATGCCTTTGGCGCTCATTGCGAGCCTCTCCTTCCCCGTCTAATTTGATGCTTTGCAATGATTACCTTCGGTGCTCATTGCAAGCCCCACGATTATTGGCTCTCATTGTGTGGCTCTCAATGAGCGCCTTTGGTGCTCATTGTGATCCTCTCCCCCGTTAACTTGGCTGCTTTGCAATGATTACCTTCGGCGTTCATCGTGTGCCTCTCCCACTCATGTAGTTTAGGGGCCTTGCGATGAGAGTTACTGTCTTGGGTTAAGTGTTACTGCCTTGGGTTAAGTGTTACTGGCTTGGGTTGAGTGTTACTGGCTTCAGGCTCTTTTTTATTGCCTTCAGCCTCGTTTTCATCCTGTTACGTTTTTTTGGGCCCACATTTTTTTTTTTCTTAATTAGGCAATTTTCGATTGTGAAAAAACTGCAAATATGCCTCAAATTAACTTGCAACCTCACTCACAGGCTCCCTGTCTCTCACCCTGTACTGTGTGTGAGTGTGTAAGTTAATTTGAGGCATATTTGGGATTTTTTGGTGGTCTTTCCAGTTCCGTGGTTCAGAAGTTAAATTCGTAATTTAGTGCAGAACCACAATTGCGTTCCTTGGTTTGAGTTCCTCGGTTAGGACCTACGTGCCTCTAGATAACTGCGTGGCGCTCATCGCGTGCCCTGCAATGACGCATACGGTGCTCATTGCAGCCCACGTTCAAAGTCCTGCGGGCCTTCAGCACTCATTGCAGCCTAAGTCCCACAGGCGCTCATTGCAGGGCCTCAACTGCGGGCCTTGCTTCCCGAGACCCCAACATTCCTGAGTGTTACTAATGGCCCATATTTACCACAACTATATATGTGATATATACGGTATATATATATATATATATATATATATATATATATATATATATATATATATGGTACTGGAGGGGGACCCGGAGCGGGTCAAACATTTTTTTTGCTCCTCCTCCCTGGGGGGGGGGCAAAAAAAAAATGTTTGCCAAGGGGCCCTCCATTCACTTGCTCTGCCACTGCTAAACTCATATTTAAACCAGTATGTTTGGAATATAAAGAAAAGCAATACTTTTGAATTCAAAAGTTTTATGCTCTTGAAGACTTTTGAAATGTCCTCTGAGTATTTTGATTTTCAGGTTTTGGATGGAGTGGTTATTCTGGGTGAATGATGTCCAACCAGGGTACAGTAACTGTCTTCATTATGCTTTTTTATGGAGAGTCTATGAAGATGCATCCTCATGTGTAGTTTCTGGCTGGTTTCCCCTATGTAACAGCCCCTTTCACATACAGTATATTGTATCATGTACACTACATTGGAAGAAATACATGAAAATGAGGCCCTGATTTTATAGGTCTTGTGTGGCTCTTTCCTCCCTACAGATATGTTGGCATAGTTTGCAGCGAGTTTTATTGCAAAGTTTAGTGCCATTTTCTTTGTTATGCTGTTCATTGGTCAAACTTCTGCTGGCCAATGTCTGTCTCAGATTCAGTGGTTGTCTAAATCAAGCCATCTAAAAAGGTTGAACTTAGTGAACTAAAATAATTTTTTCAACCTTAATTACTATGTTACTATAAGAATACAAACCCTTTTCTATATGTAAGTCCCCAGATAGGGCAAGTAAGCCTTTTGACCCCTTTTAATGATTTATACTGCCTCACTATATCTTTTTTGTTGTTGTTTAGTACATCAGTCGTGTTCAACTCTCTGTGACCAGATGAACTTCGACTCTCTGTGACCAGATGAACAAAGAACGCCAGGAACATTTGTGTCTGGTTGTGCTCATCCATATGGTTTTCTTAGCAAAGATACTGGAGTGGGTAGCCATTTCCTTCTCTAGTGGACTGTTATTGGTCTGACCTCTCTGCTATGACCTGCCTATCTTGGGTGCCTCTACATGGTAAAGCTCACAGCTTCACTAAGGCACACAAGCCCCTTCACCACAAGGCAGCAATCCAGAAAAGGCACTATATCTTATTAATGCAATTTTCTATTAATTTATTAAGTACAATGAAGTAACCTTTCCAAGGATTACAACTCTCTAGATCATTTTTATGCATGAGTGTTTATTCTCTCTTTTATTGATTGGTCTGATCCAATAAGTGCATGTTTGACAGCTTGTCTCATACTTACAAGATTACTCTTCCTTATAGAAATATTTCTTTGTTTTTAGAGAGCAATGATAACTTATATCCCCAAAAAACTAGGAGACTGCAATTCCAATGGATCAGAATCAGACAGTTTGATAAAACTATTGTTTTGGCAAGTTCCTAAATCCAGGTGCATCATACAAAATGTATGGTCTGACACTGGACTCTAGAGGGTATTGCAGTAATCAAAGTGACTCGTAATAAGAAAGAGCAGTATCATTTTGATTTTGGTGTTGTAATGCAAGAGAAATCGATGTGGCAGGGGCAGCCCTTTTAGTGGTGCAGGAGGAGCAGTGCACAGGGTCCTCATCTGGGGGACAATGCTGTGTCCCCACCCTCTTCCAACCCAAACTAGCCCTACTGGGCCTCCCCTGGGCCTTCCTGGCTGCACACACCCTCATCATGAATTTGGTGTGTGTGTGTGTTTTAATAAGAGCATTTCTACTGAAGCTTTAAGAGGTGTCAGTGTGGAGCAGTTAAGCATGCTGGGGATGTGTATCAGGGAAGAAGGTAAGACAGCAAGTGCTGTAAAATGACAGCAAAATGTGGTGAATGGGTTATGTGAGTGGGAGCAAAGGAGATACGGATGGATGCTATGTGAGGTGGGAGCTGAGAGGGGTTGGGTGCTGTGTGGGGATGGATGCTGAGAGGGGATGACTGCTGACAAGGACTGGTGCTAAGGAGCGGTGGATGCTGTGTGGGGGTGGATGTTGAAAGAAACTGGATGCTATGTATAGATAGTATACCTCTATAGGTGTATATCCTGTATGTGTATATGTATGTATATACAATATATATATATATATATATATATATATATATATATATATATATATATATATATCCTTAGAGGATGTTGCTGGAAGTTGGAGCATGCATGTCCTGGAACTGTGCTGCAGGCAGAGGAGCTTTGCACGGGCAGGAGGTAAGGTTAGGGGAACAGTTATGGAAAGGGTTCTCGGGAAAGTTTACTGTTTTGGGAAGGGGATTTCAGGAGGGATGCCGTTATGGGAAGGGGTCTGGGGAGGAGCACTAAGTGATTTGGTCCCGGAAGGACCCCGAGAAAAAAAACATTTTTTTTGCACTAGGGCCCCCTCCATTTTCTAGCTCGATCACTGGACTGTGGAGATTGTTTTCAGGTAAAATATGAGTGATTGGGTCTGAGGGATGGTTGGAAAAAGCAATTTTGAGTAAAACACATAGAAAATTGATTGAATATTTGTGTAATATTCTAGTTATTATTATTATTATTATTATTATTATTATTATTATACTTTATTTTTAACACCCTAATGTATTACATAGCCCTTTACAGCCCAAAACAATAAGGGCCCTGTCTTTGAGCTTAGAATCAATTGTACATAGAGCTTTCCCTGCACCTACACAAGATAGAAAACTAACAAACTTACAATCTTCAGTTATTAATGTTGAATGGGCCTGTAGACCACCCCAGGCCTCCTGGGATTGGTAGGAGGGCCACTTAACCTGGCATATGGGATAGGAGGTGGCTAGCTGGGTGGTGAAGCCACTTATAGGCTGTCTTGATGCCATTTTCTCCAGCTAGCCACCCACCCATCCCTAAAATATTATTGTAAAAGAGGTTACAGTATATAGTGTACAAGAAATGAAATGTGGATAAGTACAATTTGGAGGTATCATCTTGTCTATTGTCTTAAGCTTGTTGTTCTGTACGTAGGAATTAAGTACATAGTTATATGTTGCCAATGTATGTATATGTGGCTGTCACAGCTCAGATCCTACCCTACAATGGTATGGATGTTCCATCATGGTAGGCCCTGGACGAGGGTTCATGGCGTATAGTGTACTGTCTCTGGCCAGGCTCATTCCCTCACTTGCTTATGTTTATTTATTTATTGTTATTTGTTATTTGTGTTTACCAATAAATGCTGTGGCCTGTTTTCCTCCCAAGCAGTGGTCTGTGTCTAATCATTATATTCAATATGTGATTGTGTCTAAATCCTTATGGGTTCATACCCAACTGGGCCTTTCCTAGGTCATGTGGCAAAAGGGGGAATTAGTAACAGGTCAGTAAATTTGATAATTATTTGTAGGTGATTTTGAAGCAAATCACAAGCAGATGCTGTTTAGGTAATTGATTATTGTCTGGAAAAAATAATGGATGCACAGAAACCCAGCAGAGCCTACCAAGAGAGCTGTAAGTTGTAAGTTAGTAATTTTCAAATAAAGTTGAGGAAGAGTTAAGGGAGTAGCTAAGTAACAGCAACCAAGAGAGCAGAAAGTATGCAGAAGAAATGTTTTCATCTGTATCGATGGCAGCAAAGAACAGTAGGAGGATAAATATGGAAAATTGCACTTTCATGTTAAGAGGGAGAATTCAGTAGAAAGAAGACATAAACTGGATTAAGAGAAAACTGCATTATGATTGGAGTGATCAGTGTTTGAAGATATATGTAATTGTGCCATTTGTCAGGAAGAGATTGCTGAAATGTGTTAGGATGTGTTAAGATTAGGTGTAGGGTCGCAAAAGAGAAGGAGTAATTTATGAGAAATTTGGTCGGGAAGTAATATGTTAAAATCGAAGTATTTCAGGCACCTCATCCACTATGACTAACAAATAACTGCATTGGATGGTGTTAAGGGTTTATGTTACTGCTGTAGATTAGGAAGTGGTGGCTAAAAGGTATTGCTGTTTCGTCTGTTTTCTGCATTGTTACATCACAATGTAGCATGCATTAACATTAAATGGAACAGAAGGGAGATAAGTTGTTTACTTAAAAAAGAAGAAAAGCACAGTTGGAGAAAGTTGTAACCCATTTATGAAAGGAAGATGGACAATTGGCCATCATAGTGAAATAAAGAGGTTGTCCATGGGCTTGTATGATGGTATTGTGTTATAGAAGGGTTATATGTGTTGTTCCCTTCTGGATGGCTAACTTGTTGTGGTGACGGGGCTTGTGTACCTCAGTGGTGCTGTGAGCTATACCATGTAGGGTCACCCAAGATGTGCAGGTCTTAGCAGAGAGGTGAGACAAATTGAGGTCCACTGGAGAAGGAACTGCCACCCACTCCAGTATATTTGCCATGAAAACCTTATGGATGAGCACAACCAGACACAAGGTGTGCCTGGCATGTTGTGGTGACTAGGGTCATGGAGAGTAATTAAATACTAAACACGTATGTGCTGTAATTATAATAATGATATAATCACAAACAACATACAAAAACATAGTCAGTGTACATTATAGTGATGTGTGGTGTAGAAAAGTTATTGCGACATCATATTATGTCAATGCAAAAAGAGGTATGAACTATAGGAGATTGTACATACATTAGGTTATTACAAGGGTGACAGTAGGTATTCATAGACATTACAATGTTGTATTAGACTTGTGAATTGATGCGACAGCATGTGCCTGTGTTTATTTTGTATTCACACACATGTAATGGTAAGAATTAGAGGGCCACGATGGTCATGTTATTTAAATTTACTGTTTTGAAGAATTACACTTATATACATAATGTGTTAAAAAAAACAAATAGTTAATCTTCTAATTTATTATGGTTTATATACATGTGTGCTGCTATAGAATCTGCCATTTTGCTTTCAGCAGATCACTTTCCAAGGCTGGAGGAGGTTTATGCATAGTGGAAATATGTCAGTTAAAACTACCAGTATTCTCAGCAGCACTATAGTGAAAATCACTAGTTTATAAGGACAAACCTACCTCAGCAAGTAGCCCCAAAATAAAAATGACGCTATCTAATAAAGTACTTCTCACACCATATCACAATGTTTCCTCATCCATTTTACCTCACCTCTAAAGCCACCCATAGAGCTTGACTTCAGCAATAGAGGATGAGGTATATGTGCTCCAATTATCCTCCCACCTCACAAACTGCCCCTTTAACTCTATTTACCCACACCTGCTTCCTCCCTTACTACTTCTGTTGCAAATTGAAACTTAACCCTTTAACCAAGGGATGTATTTGGTTTTTATGCTGCCATATGCCCATTCATATGTGTGCTCTCCCATGCCCCAGTTACCAGTCCTTTGCACTTGCACTTAGAAAATCATCAGAAATGTTCTTTCTGCATTCAAAGGCCTTTATTAACACTCACTGTGGGGGGTGATTAGCAGAGACAGAGTTCCCAATTGGTTGAAAAGAACATTGACTTTGAGCATAAGCCCTTGCTATTATGTTCCTTCAACCAGGCGAAGACACCAGTTCACACTATAACTACACAAAGGAAAACCAAGCAGGACAGAGGAAATTCACACTGGTGGGAGGATACTTTTAATGTACAGCAAGTTTTCTCTACCCTTCACTTGGGCAACCATAGCTACCTGGGCCTATTATATTTTGTCTTGTGATTCCTAGTTTAACTAACTCCAAAAACATCTTCTATGAATTATCACAACAGTCTGACTGTGGCATCTGGATTAATTAGGGACAGGGATAACCAGACCACATCTTGGTGTAGCAGCTGGGGGTAATATTTCAGCTAGAGTCCTTCCAAATGGATATCCCAACGTCTTTACATTAGACTTGGTTAGAATTCAGCCTCCCAATATTCAGGAAAGATGGCATAAGATGTGTTTACTTAGCCAGCTGTGCATTCAAAAGGATGATAATTATTTAGGACACTATACACTTAAAATTAGTTATTAAAGCTTATTGCTACTTTATATTAACAAGAGGAAGAACAATAATTTTGTTGTGCAAATCAACTTTTTTAATGTTTAAAGCATTATTTTCTCATCTTTTACACTTTAATGGCAGAGTATTATGAAGTAGCCAAAGCTCTGTTGATGTTAACATGAGATTTTTCATTACAGGTGGTCGTTCTGCGTTTCGTGCCTTCCTGCAGTCAGAATTTAGTGAGGAGAACTTGGAGTTCTGGGTGGCTTGTGAGGAGTACAGAAAAACACGGTCCGTCAACAAACTGCCAACCAAGGCTCATCATATCTTCCAGGAGTTCATTGACGTTCAAGCACCTAGAGAAGTAAAAATGAAAACATTTTTTTCTTTCTAATGGCCAAATTTATATTAAAATCCTCTTTTTTTGCAAATGTTTTATTTGGTTTGTGTTAGTTGAACCAATTACATGAAACATCAATGGTGTTCAAGCCCTGTAAATAAACACCACATAAAGGGCTGATGTATGATGGATTTGCAAAAACAGACTACTTAAAAAATAATGCACAGTAAGTTGAGGAGAAGGAATTGAATGCATGCCATGGATTATGGGTAGAAAGTATATATAGCGAAAAAAATAATTGAAGAGCTTGAAAAACTGAGGACAGTGGATGGAAGAGGAATCACACAATTAAATGATATGAACAAAAGAGTTGAAAGTGTGTTTGTCATGTTTAAGGTTTTTTTAAACTCTTATACATCAAGACATTTCCATAGTGTAGCTGTGTATCTATAAAACCATGTTTCTTTATAAAACAAAAAACAGGATGGTATATATGATAACACCACTGTAAGAGAGTGAGAGTAAGAAACAAGGAAAAACCTCACCAGTAACATATAACTTACTTAGGACAAGATCAGTAGTATATTTAAACTAAACAATATACAAAATTCTCCAATAGGTACTGTAAGTAAGTGTGTGATTGATGCAGCTTCACATTAAAAAAAGATCAGAGAGCCATCACATTACTCATTTATACAGTGCCTTGCAAAAGTATTCACACCCCCTTGGCATTTTTCATGTTTTGTTGCCTCACAACCTGGAATTAACATGGATTGTTTGAGGATTTGCATCATTTAATTTACAGAACATGCCCACAACTTTAAAGATGTTTGTTTTTTATTGTGAAGCAAACAACAAATAGGACAAAATAACAGGAAAAGTCAATGTGCGTAACTATTCACCCCCCTAAAGTCAATACTTTGTAAAGCCACCTTTTGCTGCAATCACAGCTCCAAGTCGCTTTGGATAAGTCTCTATGAGCTTGCCACATCTTACCACTGGGATTTTTGCGCATTGCTCCTTGCAAAACTGCTCCAGCTCCTTCAAGTTGGATGTTTGCGCTTGTGAACAGCAATCTTTATGTCTGACCACAGATTTTCTATTGGATTGAGGTCTGGCCTTTGACTGGGCCATTCCAACACATTTACATGTTTCCCCTTAAACCACTCAGGTGTTGCTTTCGCAGTGTGTTTGGGGTCATTGTCTTGCTGGAAGCGGAACCTCTGACCTAGCCTCAAATCACACACAAAGTGATACAGGTTTTGCTCAAGAATATCCCTGTATTTAGCACCATCCATCTTTCCCTCAACTCTGACAAGTTTCCCAGTCCTGGCTGCTGAAAAACATCCCCACAGCATGATGCTGCCACCACCATGTTTCACTGTGAGGATGGTGTTCTTTGGGTAATGTGATGTGTTGGGTTTGCGCTAAACATAGCGTTTTCTTTGATGGTTGAAAAGTTCAATTTTAGTCTCATCTGACCAGAGCACCTTCCTCTATACATTTTGGGAGTCTCCCACATGCCTTTTTGCAAAACTTAAAACGTGCCATTTTGTTTTTTGCTGAAAGTAATGGCTCTCTTCTGGCCACTCTGCCATAAAGCCCAACTCTAAGGGGCGTACGGCTTATTGTCGTCCTATGTAAAGATACTCCAGTCTCTGCTGTGGAACTATTATTATTATTAATATATTTTATATGTAACACAACAACATATACATAGTGCTGTACAGGGGATAAGAACAATAAAATATACAATATTAACAACTGCAGAAAATGGAGGGCCCTGTTATGAGCTTCCAATCTTGTAGAAAGTGCTTTTTCGCAAAGCACCCTACAAGAATGGAAACTCGCTACTTACAATCTAAAGGGAATGGAAGAGGAAGAAACCTGGGGAGGAGCAGAGAGTCAGGAAGGAAGTGTCAGAAAAGGAAGCAAGGGTCAGGAAGAAAGTGAGAGGTTACGTAGGTAGCAAGGTGTGAAAAGTTAGAAGGTTATTCAATTAGTTGGAGAGGGAAGGGATCTGATAGTAAGTCAGTGTGAGGTGAATGGCACTAATATGTTATATGTTGCCTGCCCCTAGTGGTCAGATGATGTAACCTGCAGATGGGAATGTCAGGAGACACATAGTTTGTATGGAAGACTCAGACAGTAGGTTGTAGCTAACCATGGTTTACAAACCTTATAGAAAATTGCTATAGAGCCTTCTAACATGTGTAATTCTATTGTTAATAATTATACAGTTTAATTAATTCTTAGCTGCTGATATGTTTAAATTTTCAGGCAAAACCACCAAATGATGCCGCACCCAGGTTGCCCCTAAAGCATAATGGGCTTATTGAGGTTTTCCAGGAATATACTTTTGCAGGAATGATATATACTTGATTCAAAAGTTTGAGAAGTCTCTAGTATACTATAATTTAATGAGTTTTTAGATAATGATTAACAATACTCTAACCAGGTGATAGTTTTCATTTCAATTTCTAATCTTTTGATTGTTTATATTTTTATGTCTTAAATCCTATGAATATGGTTACTAACAAAGAGTAATTGTCCTTATGGTGGTCTCTCTTTGCTTTCTTTTCTTAAGGTGAACCTTGATTACCCAACTCGTGAATTGACGAAGAGGAACCTACAGCATCCCACTCTGTCCTGTTTTGACCTTGCACAATTGAGAGTAAGGAGTCTTATGGAGAGAGATTCATACCCAAGGTTCCTTCGATCAAAAATGTACAATGACCTACTCAGCCACACTCAGAAGAATCCAAGCTAGTGCCAGAGACACAGCACCCATTAAACCCAAGGAGGACTGCCCTGGCCCATGCTGTGGGTATAGATAAGGACAGACATTCACTACTTGGGACACTGCAGCATCGTCACTGCCTATGCGATACATTCCACCATCTTTATGGCTTCCCACAAATGAATTTGCCTCACTCAAAAAACAGGACCACCCTGAAATGCACATAACAAGATTGAAATAATATTAAAAAAATTAAACTGACTGATAGAAAACAAGAAAATTATATAAGGACACTGAGGCATCGGGTACCTTTATTCCTTATTTCTTTCTATGTATCAGTGTGCAGTGATTGGGTCTTGGCCACAGTATGGTTTGGTCTGAAAAGTCTTCTTGTAAGGCCATTCTTCATTTTTATTCAACACATATCTATGAAGTGATTGTGTTTGAGTGAAGAGCCAAAAAACTGTGTAACAAAGAGAACCTCAAGCAACAAATACACAAATAGATAAGAGAAGATAGTCCTCATAAAACAGAAATACAATGTCACATATAAGTCTCTAATGAGGATGTTCTGAGAAATATGAATTAAATAAATTTAGCGAGTAATGTTTAAGTAAGAGTGGAACAATGCAAAACCATGAATCGATTTTATTAAGTTATAGCACAAAAGTATACACTGGTTTATGACATCTTGGTGAAATGCCAAATGGACCGAGAAGTTGAGGTAAACAAGTTCAATTCATAAAGTTTCAGTATATAAATGGTGGCCCTTTAAAACTGTATATCATCCTTCAATGGGAACTTTGGTTTGAGCAAAACTCAGACTGGATTGGTCCAGTTTTACCATAAAGAAAGATGAGCACGGTCAATTGCTCTTACAACCATCTCTAGTTCAAAATAAACTTTTGCACTGTTTTGCACAATTGTAGCATTTTAGGACAAGACTTGGAGTTTTGAGCTTTGAATTTTACTTTTTTCCCCTTATGAGGCAATTGACAATGTTTCAATAGTTTTTTTTTTTTGTTTTTTTTTGGCGTCCTCTGGATCAATTAACAATTATTAGCAATTAATAAATAAGCCACATATTATAAGGATCAGAAGAAATCTAAAAAAGGTTGAACTTGATGGACTGTCTCTTTTAAACCAGTGTATGAAGACATATTATGCTGTTCCTTGAGAATATATCACAACCTAATAACAGCAAGGTACAGTGTTAGAATAGTTAGTAAACCTACAATTTACAATCACCAACCTAACTTGGAAGTTCCACCTTAACACACATTTCTCCTATATGAAAGGGTTTGCTTATATAGTTAAAGGTTTCAGCACTTGCCTTTGTATGTTTGGTTATGTTAGCTCTTAACACACTGTAACAGTTTAGAACTGCAGCTGTAGCTTGGATTGGCTTTGGACCCAATCAGACAGCACAGCTCAGAATTCTAAGTGACAGTGACAGAAATGGAACGTGTTTGCTTCTAATTGCGACTCCCTCTCTCCTCAAACATCCAGCTGTAACTGGCCTACAAGGAAAGTTCCATAACTTTTAAAGGGTCACTGTACTACACAAATTTCTGGCATGCATTAAAATAAATTGATGAATAGTATACATACATTATATCAAATATGGGCAGTGTGGTTTTTTTTTCTCCTCCTCTATCCTGACATGTTACAGGAACTGATGGGCAGTGAGCCTTAAGGGTGTCTGAATTGCGAGTCATTCTGCCTTTACGTTAAAATCTATCAGGATAAAACATTTATAATGTATAAAACATGCTTATTATATGCATGACCGGATGTTTTGTATTACAGTGGCCATATCAGCTTCTGTATGAGCGGTCTTTAATATAAAACAAACTTAAGTGGAACTTGTCCTTTACAATAACTCTAAAAAGGGAATATTATTTATAATAGAAAACAATTATACTTATTTAATTAGAAGAAATAACTGACTGGAATAAATGTGCTACATCATGGGACATGGAAGGTTCATTATTTTTTATATTAAAATAATCTACTTAAGTGTTTCTCTGAATATTTAAACAACATTTTATTAACAGGTGCTTAAATGCTCTATTTGTGCTTACTGAATCTTTCCAAACAGTCACTGCAAAAGTCTGCCCCCTGTAGCTAAAGCATATAATGTTGATGCACTAGCCAATCACAGACTGTCTCATCAGCAATTCATTAACAAGCTGCTAAAATACAGTATGTGATTGGTTAATAAATCAGGAACATTGTATTCATAAGCTACACGGGTGGACCTTTGCAGTGACTGTTTGACAGGTTTCAGTGAGTAAAAACAGAGATTTTAAGCACTTGTAAATAAAATAATTATCCAAAATGCAAATAAACACTTAGGTAGTTTATTTTAGTATTAACAACAGGTAATCATCTATGTCCCGTTAATAAAAGAATATAATGTATGATTTGGAGACACTCTATAATTAAATTAATTAATTTATTAACAAGAAGTGATAGGCTGATTTACTGTTATGTAATCTAAGCACATGCAGTTGGTCCATTTGGCAGATAGAGACTAATATATTGTGTATTGACTATAAACAATGGTTAATACAGTTAGCTGATGAACAAACATAATGATTGTAGTGCTATGCTATTGTGTGGAGGACCCGGACACAATGCCTTCTAAGTCCTCTATTCATTAACAATTAGTGCTACTGTGTCTGTGTCTCTTTATTTTGTTCATTTTCAAGTTTGTAGAGTTCTCAACGTTTGGGTTTGGTTTTATTCGGGAGTAATCCTGGTCTTCCAGAGGATGTCACTAGTGGCTCCATGAAAACTAAAGAATTTGTTCTCTTATTTTTTTAATATACCTCATTTCAATTTATTTATATAAATATATGCATGATGTCTTTAATAGGTACTTAGTGAAGAAGGACATTATTTAGTTAATAAATAAATATCTCCATTCTCTATTAGGTGGAAACAGAGAAAGAAATACCACTTTCCATTTAACGTGGTTATTTAGCTTCAAGATCACATGTAAAAACAATGTATGATTTCCAAAACAGTTTAGAGAACAGAAATGGAGATTGTTAAAGCACAGTTATACAATGTGCGACAAGGAACTCATCCAAAAAAACATATTCCTGTATATAGAATTTGCTTAGATAGTTCAATCATATACTGAGTATGAGTAAAAATGTACTGTATATGATGTATAAAGATATGGTTGGAAGGTGTGATCACCATTACATTCTCCATTAATACTACCCATGAGTGTCAAGGGTGACCAAATGATATATATTGAGATATATATGTAGATATATATAGATATAGATATATATTCATACATATCGATATGATTACAATAGCACGACAGTACCTCGCCCTCACATTCTGTCCTTTTGGCTGTCTGGATAATTCTGATACCTGGAATCTTGTGAGACCTTGCTTTGAATGAGGAGGTGAGGAGGAACTGCTGGCGAGGGAGAGGAAGAGATCACAGCGAACTGATCCGTGTTGTGATCTCTCTTCTACTTACCTCCCCTGACATACATGCCAATGGTGGGTGTCGTGGCAAGGGGTTATGGACTGGAGAGTAGAAATGTGAGGTGAAGTATATGGGGTGGATGTAATGACATAAAGGGGAAAAAATAGATAATAGCAAGGTAGAAGGAATTATAGGGTGCTGAAGGGGTATGGAGAGGGTTATGACATGGAATTAAAGGACCACTTTAATGCTCTAGCAAGAGGAGCTAGTGATTTTAATTATGCATTGTTAATTAATAAAAAATCAATAATTTATAAAAGTGATATTAAATATTATTTTTAAAGATTAGAGTATGAGCCTCCTAATGAGTGTTTGTCTCCACTCTGATAAGGTAATTAATGTGAAGGTGAGGAGATGAACTGAGATGAAGTTCTAAAGGGATTTAAGAACAATTGCATTTCATAAGAGAGAAAACAATTATTGATAGGCTGCCCCAACAGCAAACACTCACTATTAATCAAAACCTTGTTAATACAAAATGTCTCAAACCAATGAAGATCACTAAACTGACTGCTAGACAAAACCATTTCTCCCACTGGACTTTTATGTGGCTACTGGTTTAGTCTACACTTGGGAAGGAAGATTAATATTGCTTTTTGAATAATTGAATATGAGTGTTATTAATTATCAACACATAATTAAACCATCTAGCTCATGTTTTTAGACCACTACATTGGTCATTTATGGAATTTGATGGAGGAGATACATGTATTGTGTTCTGGTAATGCTATGGAGGGGAAGAAATGGGTGACATGGAGACTGAGGGAGTTATGAAATAGAATTATGTTGAGAGTGAGGTCTACAATAATATTCTTAGAAGTTGCAAGATATGACATTTTATTACATTTTAGTTAAAAGTTCAGTGTTTTTTTCCAACTCACTGTAATATTTTTTGCAACTAAGAAATGTGAAACTGCACCATTGTTGTCCCGCATATAATATCATTACAATATTTGTACAGTGTACTTAAACTGCTTCACAGTTTTCAGTCGTGTATGTCTGTTTTAAAGTCAAATACCCTTTTCTGCTTCCCAATGTATTCCAATATCTCCAAATGTATTTCCAATGTGTGTATTTTGCTAGCTGTATCATACAAACAACTAAAACCACACTTATCCCAATATATTGCTTTTGTGACCTGCCACAATATATTTGGGGATTCATAACATTATTAGCACTGCTACTTTAATAAAAACAACCAATATATGTAATTTGTCACACAATACTTCATATTATTACTGTTAGGCCATTTAACCAATGGCTTATCTGATACTCATCTGATAATAGCTTCTTCCACTTCTAATATCAATTTCCTCCACTTCAACAGCTGCTTGCTTCACATTAGTACAAAAAGTTTCTAATGGGTGTTTTATTTTGACCCATTCATTGCTCATAGAAATGTTTTATCTAGTACCCATCTTGTAATAGCTTCTTCCACTCCTTATATCAATTTCCCCCACCTCAACAGCTGCTAGCTTCACATTAGTACAGCAAGTTTCTAATGGGTGTTTTATTTTGACCCATTCATTGCTCATAGTAATGTTTTATCTGATACTCATCTTGTAATAGCTTCTTCCACTCCTAATGTCCATTTCCTCCATTTCAACAGCTGCTAGCTTCATATTAGTACACCAAGTGTCTAATGGATGTTTTTTTTTTTACCCATTCATTGCTCATACTCATACAAATCTATAGACAATCTTTACTGGATAAAATGTTGAACATCTTTGAACTAGTTTTGCTATGGAGATGTAGAAAAGTTGTCTGATTACTCAACTGGCTGCTCTTATCCAGTATCCCATCGCCATTAAATTAATACTTTGTGTTACAAAGCTCTGCTACTGTTTTATAACTCTGAATATTTCATAAGCTACAAAAAAAACATCCATAAACTCTTGACATTTAACAACCAGCTTAACAGTACTAATGTGTTACAGTCCTTATTTAGCACAGAATATGTTGTGAAGGAATTTATATCACATTCAGTCTAAGCTCTGTTGGACAAAGTCTTCCTTCTTCCAATGTTCACTTTTTTCTTAAATGCATTTAATCCTCTTGTCCTATTACCTGTGTATAGTCTGCAATTGGCACTATATATAAATAAATACTATACTCATATATTTTGAATGTGTTTGTTCTTTATTTCCACAAAGCACATACATATTATTTGGGGAGGTAACAAAATGTGTCTGTGTTTCAAGCTTTTGTACAATGTTTTAAAGGCCCACTGTAGTGCACTGAAACTGTCTAAAACATTTTACACATTATCAAGTCAAGTTCTTCAAAAGAACCTCCTATAAATACAAAGCTTTAGTGGTGTTTTAATAAAATTATTGGGTAGCCCCAATTATTGGGGGTTAATAAAATGATTAAGTAGGTTGTCATGACTGATATTGGGACTCCCCTGAAGCCCACAAGCAACCCTGCTATTTTGACTGGCACATTGGGTTACTAATATCCAAGGTTATTAAAATGGACATGATACTTGTTTATTTTTATATGTAGTGTAGTGTGGGCCACAATAATTAATGTTGGGGTTGCTATATGGTGTTATGTGCACTGCAATAATGTTATTTTTACCTGTAAACTAACTGAGATACGCTTTCTGTCATATTGTATTAGTGAGCCAGCAAGCGTTAACCCTAAGATTTCTGCAAGAATTTATATGGCCCCTCAGAGGGGCCAGGCATCCACTCTCTGGTCTCAGATAGTCATAAAGTGATACACTTCACCTAACAGCAAATCACAGGTCTGGGATATGAAGTGACCTGGCCAGATAACCCCCAGGCTCCTGTGTATCTGGGATGGGGGGGGGGGGGGGGGTTATGGCCTAGTGATGGGGTAATAAAGTCACACTAAGAATTCAGACTCCCTCTTACATGGAGGGGAATTAGGAAGGGGCGTTTTTGTGTAAGAAGAATAAAGTTGCCAGTCTACTGTCTGCACTAAGAAACAGTGTGATCTGACTTTCCTGCTCGTCCATTACTGAAGTCCTGATCTGAATTGCTGGGTGCTGAGATTAATATAAAGTCACAACCTGGTGCTTGCTCCTGTAATCTAAAGGCAGGAGAATTAGGGGTGTACTGAGCCCCTCGTCTCTGGATCATGACATAGGTGGTAACATGTGTCTACATTATCTGTCCTGTGTACAGTGTGCAGAAGTGTCAAGTTAAAAGAATAATATGGTAGGTCAAATATAAGTTCTGCTGAATAAATAAATGGTATAATTGGCAAAAAGGGGGAAAAACAGGTCTTCATAGTTTTTAAAAAGATAAAAAAAGAGTATGTCTAATACTTATTAATATCTAGAGAGAATAAATAGAAGGCAGATGTCAGAGGCATTGTTTTTTAATCATAGATTAGGCACTGATCCCAATCCCAAAGAATCTTTACAAAATGTATTTTGAAAATTGGGAAGGTTATTAATCCATGAATCTAAGAAATGGATGGATTGTCAAATTCTCCAGAAATATCTTGATTATGAAATTATCCCTAGATGTCTTAGGATTTTTAAACATTGTAGTTTCAACAAATTTTCTTTTATTCAGTGGGAACACATATTACATCAATGATCACACCTTTTGGGAATTTAGAGAAGTAAATTGAACATGAGGATTTTGTTAAATTAGATAAAGAGATTAATGCTAAGGTTATAACTTTGAAAATTATATAACATTCAAAGAATAAACTCAAACAATGTATGAGATATAGAGGAATATGACAATGGGGAAATAAATGAATGAAACAAAATAATAACTTAAATAAAAGGCAGTTATAATTAAATTGATTGAGATGCACCTAGGGCCTCATGTTAAAAGAGAAAAAAACAGAATATAATCCCTCTGTATGCTAGAGATGAATTCCCATGATGCAGCCTCATCTCCCATGTGGAATTTGGGGATGTTTCATTTTCTCAAACTTAGCTTTGCGGTAGCTCTATCTATAGTCTCTAAGACAAGTCAGAACACTTTGAATACAAGGAAAGTGATTATTCCTAATAAGAAACAGGACTGCACTTCAATAAAAAGTAAACACAATTCTACAAGTGGAGGGAAATATCTAAAGCCTTTGAATGACCTACAATTAGCTCAAATACCAGTCTAAAAATGTAATAGCTTTAATTAATACAGATACATTTATTCAGAAAAGTTCTCAATAAAAATTAAATAAATACCATTTTGGTTCACTATTTTGCCTTAGCTGTCAGCTATACCATATAGGGTCACTTAAGATGGGCAGGTCATAGCAGAGAGGTCAGACAAATCGCAATCCAAAGGAGAGAGAAATAGCAACCCCCCCCCCCCCCCCCCCCCCCAGTATCTTTGCAGGGTTTTAAAATACCTAACACTCCTTCTTTTGAGACTACCAATCCTTATAATTTTTTATCACAGATTAATGTATCTCAGGATATTCAGACTGGGACCTTGCATCAAATGATAGTGAGCATAGTAAAAGTATTTTCTAAATCTGTCAGATTTAACTCTAACACAATATCAATTAAGAGCTTTAAGTAAAGAATGGTCATTCTCTCCTTCAACACCTTTCAACTTTTTTCAACTTTACAAGGACCTCTAATTATTCATTAGAAAGCTTATCCTCGCTAGGCATTTTGCTAAGGGTAATAATAACAGATCTAATACCACCTAGTACCATTTAATCACCACCCCCCTGGACTTCCAGGATCTGACTACTATAAAAATGTTAGCTTCCTCAACTGAGGGGAATGAGATAGAATATAGAGACATGTTTCCTATTATAGCCCTTTTAAACCAAAATCAATAAACTATCCACTACATTCAAAAGGTAATTATGTATTTAATTAATTATTAATGGAAGAGTTCAAATAACTTTGCTCTAAGTACAAGATTAAACTTGCTGCTACAGATGTCACATTCCTGTACAATTGCTTTGTCTATCAATTATGGATTACAGCTGCTGAATATTTTCTTATAGAGGAGTCTTATTTTAGATGTTATGCCTTTTAATCTGTCTCGTAATTATTTTGTTTTTAAATATCAATTAATTTTGCAGATACAGCTATGGGAACCAGTTTGCCCCCAGCTTATTTATGGCCTACTGTTAGCATTGTTCCATATGGCCAAAGAAAAGTGGTTAATGTGGCAGGAAAGTTGCATTTGTTGTAGAAATATATCACAAAAGATCAAAATTATTAGGTATTTGAATGGTTACAGGACACATCAAATTACACATCTTATTTATTTCCAAACACATTTGTTATTTATCTTCTTGAATGTGGTTGTCACATGTGGTATGTGGATCGCACACGGAGAGCTCTAAAGTGGAATATGTAAGACATATTATTTAAAAAGGGGAAAACCACAGAGTCTTAGGGGGATTGAACATGTTCCTTATAAAGAAATCATGTATTTTCATTCATGTGTTTGACATTTGAATAAAAATAGAGACATTTTGGATTACCACATTAGAAACTCTATAACCTAGGAGTCTTAATGCGGAAATCGACATCGCTAATTTTTAGTTTTAGACATTTATATAGAAACTTTTTTGATGTTTTGATCAATAATAAGATACATTTGATAATTGTAATATGATCTATTTTAGTTTTAATATGAAGCAGGTTCTTGAAGCATTTTAAAGGTTTAATATTTTTATGGTAATAACCCCCATTTTTCATATTTTTTTTTTTAGTATTTATGGTATTGTTGTTGCAACTTTGTTTATGATTAGAGGTGATGTAATACCATGTCCTGTTGTATGCCATATTGTTTTTCAGTTTTCTCTAGGCATTGGCCACCATCAGTAGTGATGAAATATCAGTGGAAGTGATGGAATGCTACTTCCTGGCTGCGCCATATTGTTTTGTAGTTGTTATTTTTTTCTTTATTTTTTTTCGCTGGAAGTGATGTAATGTAATTGGAAGTGATGTAATGTAATTGGAAGTGATGTAATGTTGCTTCAGTTAAATGTCATATTTGTTTTCCTTTATCCATTATGTGGGTTCAGTGGGAGAAATAGGAAACACTCGAAAGAATTTATCCCAGAGGGCTTTACCCAGTCTCTGACAGCTGGTAATGGTACCGATAAGAGAGGGGTGGGTCACTCTTTTTTAGTTAACTATTGATAATACTGCAAAATTATGTTTCTTTTTATCTATGGATGTGTAATATTAATATCAAGATAGATCAATGAATCGCATAAATATATATGCCTAGTTCAAAGCCAGTTCATCTTAGAAATATGAATTGAGTATTACATGTTTATTTAGGTAAAATATTAATTTTATTAGACATTACATGTACAATGTTTGTGACTTCTACACTTCCTGCTGGCATGGAGACTGAGTGGGAGTGTTCTATTAATTTAATTATCTATTCAAGAGGGGGAGGAGGGGGATTTATTGATTCATTAGGATTCATATAATATTTCAGCACAGAATACCTTCCGCTCCCTCGTATTGGCTCTGTAGAGGCAGCCTTGTTTGTCCTGCTTTGTGACCACCCCCATCTGCCTTGGAAAGGAAGTATGAAATCATAGCAACTTCCATGCACTAGCAGCAGTGTGTAAAAGTATGAAGATTTTCACTGAAACTGTTTTTAAACCCATAATTTACATAGCAGGTAATGTTTATTGTATACTTCAAAAATGTGAAATTTTTGCTTATCTAGTGGTATTTTAATATGTCTATTTTCAAGTTCCTTCTCACTATTAATGGGGAATCTAAAACTGACTACTTAGACTGACAAAAGAGGCATAAATGCATTTTCTTGCGTCTTTCAGTCGTTTTCCGACTCTCTGTGACCTCATGGACTGTAACATCTTTATGTGCATGGTCATGTTTAAACAATTGGTATTCATGGCAGAGATACTGGAGTGGGTTGCGAGTTCTTTCTCCAGTGGGCCACAGTATACAGCTCCTTGTATTCCTAAGTGGTCTCCCATCAAAGTGCTCGGCTTCAGGGTGGCGTTACCTCTTGGTTCCCTGACTGGAATCAAACCCAGATTGCAGCAGTGAAAGCACCAAATCCTAACCACTGGACCACCATGGGACCCTAAAATAAATGCCTTACAAACACAATGGGCCTCATTGAATTTGTAGGCCGCAAGTCCTGGGATCTAGGCTGTATGTCTGCTGGCCTGCTGCGCGCCCGCAGAGCGCTCCAATTACGGTGCTATTCAATTTGACTAGATTGCAAATTACTATACCAAAGCCGAAACCGTAAACCATGCACTGGATCATACCAGTTCAGGGCGGGAGCATGATCAATTAAGCAAGCCTGTAACCTCTCATTTCAGATCGGCCAATAGAAAATGAGTACAAGACACAAATGGGGGTAGGGGGAGAAAAGCGCACCACCTCCCAGTGCAAAGAAATGATGTTATCGCATATATGATTAGATAATAAAAATCCCCCCAAATCACATTTATCCACCTCACCAGAGGTATTTATGGCGTGTCACTTGAGATCCGTATGGCTGGTCCTTTGTATTCAAAATATAGATATCTCCACCAGCGTGTATAGAATGTCAAGCCTCTCTTTCAGCCTGTACAGGAAGCAGAACCATTTTCCAGCACAGGTCTAGACTAGTTTTCAGACTGTGCAGGAAGCAGAGCTATTTTTTAGCATAGACCCAGATATCTAGACATGTGACTTCCAAATAGGTGTCACATGACACATATCTACACCTGAGTCACTTGACGTAAGTATAGTCATCACGTGACCCGGAAGTGTTGTGAAAACATCACGTGACCCGGAAGTGGTGTTGAAACGCTATTTAAACTTGGTGGTGATACCAATGGGCACCATATATGATATTTTCTTTAGACTTTATTGTTTTTTGTTTCACTGAGGAAGCCAGGGAACTGGCAAATGCGTTTAGATATATTTTTTTATTGTTCTATTTCATTTTTTCTTTCCTTTATCAGGTTTTATTTATTTATTCATTTTTTATTCGCCATACCTGAACATACACTACTACCACACACGTAATACTGTTTTTAGCCATGTGTATCTAGTGAGATAAGTGTATGTATCTTTTATGGGTCACTTGATCATGTATCAGTACTGACACAGTACTATACATGATATGTACACTATATGTGGTTACATCATAAATTTGCACTAGGAGATGGTGCGCTTGTCTGCCCCTACTCCCATTTTTGTCTGCTACGTGGACAGTATTCTGCAGAATAGCAGCACACCTCCATTTGACTGTGAAATCTATACCGTCTGAAGTGACACATAAACAACTCTGATCCCCAGCACTTATGGAATCAGGATCGGGTACTTTGGCCTTTTACTGTTTCTTCAGTCAAAGAGACGGTATCTCTTCAGAGGTGGGACAATATACACAACTTTGTTTCATCACTTCCTGAGATTTTCATATAAAGACTCAGTACAGTTACAAGACTGTGTTATACATTCTGTTTTAATCCTCTGGTGTTATCACATATAATAGTTGTCAAACTACAAATCGTCGTCACGCTATGCAAGCTCGCAAAGCGTGCTCGCAAGAACTGCGTCCCGAAGAACTGCGCGAAGCGAGGGGCCACATTTGTGGAAGGTGGAGGCTCCAACGGCGGCTGCAATGAGCCAAAGGCTCATTGCAGGCCGCAAATGCGGACCCACGCAAAGCGAGGGGCCGCATTTGCGGAGGTGGAGGCTCCCATGTCGGCTGCAATGAGCCGAAGGCAAATGCGGACCCTCACAAGCGGTTACAAACACCCACAGAAGTGGGACTTTGAAAAAATACATCTAAAACGCAATCAGTAAATACGGACACAAAAAAATACGAGCCGCGGGGAGAAAAAAAAACTATCGCAATAAACACAAAACCCATTCACTGCGAGACTTACAAAGAGCGCCAACGCTGCTCATAGCACACAAACTACACCAGGGGACAGCCTTGCAATAAGCGCAAAAACCAGATCAGCGCCGACCTTACAATGACAGCAAAAGCGCCTCTGATAAAAAAAATACAACAACCAACACGGCTCTCAGCGCAAGGCTCGCAATGAGCGCCGAAGGATCTCAGACCACCCAAAAAATTAATCTCTGTTCCAAACAGCATTACCTGCCTTACAATTTTATTGCCCCGTCATTTTTGACGGGCAAGTCGTTAGTATATATATATATTCTTTATTCACTTTATATACATTTGCCATTAACATTACGTGCCAGCGCTCTGATATTTGCACACTTATTCTAAGTAGAGCACATTTCTGCAAAAGAAAATAAGACTAAATAAGATTAGGTTCTGGGGTCCGATATATGATCAGATTTGCAAGCCCGCAAAATAATGGATTATGAAAATGAATGCTAATACTGTTCTAGTCCATATGGGTGGCCTGATATGTCTAAACTCATTCATAACCGAGATCGAGTTAACCCAGAAATGAAACCTAAAAATAAATCTTATATACTGCCGATTTGCAGGCTTGAGACATGATCACATGGTTAGATGGGGTCTGAGCGTACATCTGAATCAGGATATAGAAAGAAAGAGACTACCGTACATATCAAAGGCAGCTTTGCAACACAGGAACCCCACAGTTTAATACAAATGTATTAGCTAGCCTCTGAGTTCTCCTAATTGGCCAAAATACATTATGAATTTTATGCTAATCTTAGCAGGTATTTTCAGACTTTTTATCTAACAAAAGCCTCCGCTGGCAAACTGAAAATATTTAGCAAACATCAGATGCATTTATAATCCAGGAAACGTAGATATGCCTTTAAGTAAGATGATGTCAACTCCATGTGCTCCATTATCCTAAAAACATGATGTTAACTCTCACTGTTCTAGCCTAAATAAAATGAATTCATGATTTTAATTACATGTGTACTGTAGTATAACAGATATTAATATCCCAATGTGGTATACTTGACAATATAATGTTTATCTCCATATGAAATGTGCTTTGCAAAACACCATCTCCTCAAAAACTAATTTATTTCCTCTCTTAAAAAGATGTCCTATCCTGAAACACATTATCCTAAGTGACATTGGCCTCCACTGCTTTGACTGATGTGCTAGAGATGACGCACGCTTTTCACAAAAGGATGCAAATCCGTTAATACTTTCCCGACTAATGCTGTTCAGGGTTTTACTGCCAAAAAATAGAAAGGATTTTAGTTCATGTTTACAAATTATTGCACATATTCATATGTACTGATATCCATCAGGATTTTTTTTTTTTTTTAAATACTAACGCTTGATTAATTTAGTGTGTCAGTATTTGCTTGGAATGTATATTCCATTTATCACTCATTCTCATGTTTTTACTACAATAAAATCCATTGTAATTATTTATATAGTCACTGAAGGAAAAAAATCAGTTTTATCAGTATTCTACTTTATTTTAAAAATGTGTCAATGTAATAAAAACTTTATAAAGGCATAACACTACAAACCCATGATTTAGGCTGTTTCCTGCCATTTTGCTGTCCTCTGTTAATAGCAACGCCTCCATTTTACTAATGCGTCAGTTGTAGATTTATCTGTAAGAACGGCTCTTGTCTGCTTTATCTCCTGTATGTCATATGCTCCATTGCTGTCATCAGTGCCATGCCCCATTGCTGTCACCTCAACCCAGTGGGGTAGCTGGGGGGTGGGAGGGGGTGATGGTCCTCCCAGGGCGACACTTTTTTGGGGACGGCACTTTCAAAACTATGGATCTTTCCTGTTTCGTCCTCGTCAGCAGTGGCGTGCAGCGACCACTAGGTGGATCGACGTTGGCCCGCCAAGACATTTTTCAATTAGTTCTTAGAGTGAGGGCTAGACTTAGGGGTTATGGTTTAGCGCTAGGGTAGTGGCAGATAATAAGCTTTACATAGTAAAATAGTGGCGCTCACAGCCTTACTATGTAAGGCTTATAATCTGCCACTACCCTAACCCTGAACCATACACTTGATCCCTAAACCCTTACAACAAATTAAACAAAGTCTTGGCGTGCCACTTTTGCACCACCTACAGGCTGCTGCACGCAACTGCTTGCAAGAACGACACAGGGAAAGTTACAAACATATTGAGAGGGCCAACAAAACTCAGGTACCATGCCCTAGTGGCAAAAGCTCTAGCTACACCACTGCCTCAGCCAACTGAAATACAAAGTAGTGCACACATATGGGTCCATTTTGCAAATAAATCTGCAACAGTAGCATCAGCAAAATGGAGGTCTTTCAATAAATGGAAAAACATGACTTCTTCCACACCGGAAATAGAAAACCTAATTCATGAGTTAGTAGTGTTAGTTATGCTTTTATTTTAATACAAGAAAATATGTTACAAAGTGGACTGATTAAAAGGACAACTTTTTTCATATTTCCAGGGTCCTTTAAAGGGCCAATATATGCAAATGTTATGTTGCAATTATTTTTAGTTTACCATTAATTAACATTAAAAATGAATGTGCAAAAAGCAGCAAAACAAATAAAAATGTTAAAAACACACTTTACACCTGGTGGCTATGCCAAAAAGTTCACAGGCTGTGGGAAAAAATAGCACTAATGGCAACATCGCTATTTGATATAAGAGTTACAGCAACTATGGAGTCCTGCCAGCTAGGGGTTAAACTCCCTAGCTTATCAAAAAAACAGAATAAGCTATTCCAGATAATGGCCGCAGCCACCAAAGTGCACATAGCCAGCCAATGGAAGTCAGACAAGCTAAATGTGCAAGAGGTTATAAAAAAAATAAATTACATAGCAATAAACGAAAAGTTAACATCTGCTATTCTAGATACGGTGACACAGTTCCAAGAAATCTGGAGGCCTTGGCTAGAGTCTTCGTTAGGTTTCCCTCTGCCCTGAAGGGCCCACAGATAGCATTATAACAATAACTATACAGGGAGTGCAGAATTATTAGGCAAGTTGTATTTTTGAGGATTAATTTTATTATTGAACAACAACCATGTTCTCAATGAACCCAAAAAACTCATTAATATCAAAGCTGAATATTTTTGGAAGTAGTTTTTAGTTTGTTTTTAGTTTTAGCTATTTTAGGGGGATATCTGTGTGTGCAGGTGACTACTACTGTGCATAATTATTAGGCAACTTAACAAAAAACAAATATATACCCATTTCAATTATTTATTTTTACCAGTGAAACCAATATAACATCTCAACATTCACAAATATACATTTCTGCCATTCAAAAACAAAACAAAAACAAATCAGTGACCAATATAGCCACCTTTCTTTGCAAGGACACTCAAAAGCCTGCCATCCATGGATTCTGTCAGTGTTTTGATCTGTTCACCATCAACATTGCGTGCAGCAGCAACCACAGCCTCCCAGACACTGTTCAGAGAGGTGTACTGTTTTCCCTCCTTGTAAATCTCACATTTGATGATGGACCACAGGTTCTCAATGGGGTTCAGATCAGGTGAACAAGGAGGCCATGTCATTAGATTTTCTTCTTTTATACCCTTTCTTGCCAGCCACGCTGTGGAGTACTTGGACGCGTGTGATGGAGCATTGTCCTGCATGAAAATCATGTTTTTCTTGAAGGATGCAGACTTCTTCCTGTACCACTGCTTGAAGAAGGTGTGTTCCAGGAACTGACAGTAGGACTGGGAGTTGAGCTTGACTCCATCCTCAACCCGAAAAGGCCCCACAAGCTCATCTTTGATGATACCAGCCCAAACCAGTACTCCACCTCCACCTTGCTGGCGTCTGAGTCGGACTGGTGCTCTCTGCCCTTTACCAATCCAGCCACGGGCCCATCCATCTGGCCCATCAAGACTCACTCTCATTTCATCAGTCCATAAAACCTTAGAAAAATCAGTCTTGAGATATTTCTTGGCCCAGTCTTGACGTTTCAGCTTGTGTGTCTTGTTCAGTGGTGGTCGTCTTTCAGCCTTTCTTACCTTGGCCATGTCTCTGAGTATTGCACACCTTGTGCTTTTGGGCACTCCAGTGATGTTGCAGCTCTGAAATATGGCCAAACTGGTGGCAAGTGGCATCGTGGCAGCTGCACGCTTGACTTTTCTCAGTTCATGGGCAGTTATTTTGCGCCTTGGTTTTTCCACACGCTTCTTGCGACCCTGTTGACTTTTTTGAATGAAACGCTTGATTGTTCGATGATCACGCTTCAGAAGCTTTGCAATTTTAAGAGTGCTGCATCCCTCTGCAAGATATCTCACTATTTTTGACTTTTCTGAGCCTGTCAAGTCCTTCTTTTGACCCATTTTGCCAAAGGAAAGGAAGTTGCCTAATAATTATGCACACCTGATATAGGGTGTTTATGTCATTAGACCACACCCCTTTTCATTACAGAGATGCACATCACCTAATATGCTTAATTGGTAGTAGGCTTTCGAGCCTATACAGCTTGGAGTAAGACAACATGCATAAAGAGGATGATGTGGTCAAAATACTCATTTGCCTAATAATTCTGTACTCCCTGTACAGAACTAAACCAAAAAGAGGCTTGGGGTGGAGGAGACTCGAGGACTGGGTCTGGAGGCTCCGATCTGACTGGTGCGTCTGGAACACAGCACTGGAGGTGAAGGTATGCATAATAATTGTATAGATTCAACTTGATCTAGTGATTCCTCCCTTATCTCCATAGTTATTTATTTACTTGTTTATTTAAAGTTTCAGTTTCTATGTAAATAAGTTTTGTTTGTTTATGCTTCCCTTGCTTAAATTAAAAGACCTAAATAACTTGACAATAATGTCAAAATATAGGGGGGGGGGGGAATGGAAAGGACATGCTAGAAATTCGATCACGAGGTATATACGTTTACAGACAATCTTATGTGTTAATGTACCTAATGCCTGTCTTTATTCTGTGTCCCTTTCAATAAAAAAAAAAATTATTATAAAAACACACTTTACCTCATTAATGGCCTTTGCTGTACCCTGTCCCACTTCTTCTATTGTCCAGAGTACTACTGAAAGGATGTGACAGATTTCAACTATGATTACATTAATTAGGCTGTCTTAATAAGGCTTGAATATTGTTATCACAGTTGAAATCTTTCCTGCCCTTTCAGTAGTGCTTAGCACAATAGGAAAGGTGGGGATGGTTACATCAATGGCCATTAATTATTTTTTTTAATTATATTTTCTGGTTAAAGCTTTGATTTTGTGGTGTCTGAGCATGTATTTTTTTTATTTTGGTGAACTAAAAAATAGGTTGATCATGAAAAGAGCTTACCCTGGCTCTGTAAGTATCATAACTATTAAATGGATAAAAATAAGACAATGGAATTATGTGCCTCTTTCAAGGATTTGCCTGAAAGGATGTTCACTGGAAGCTTTATATTTTTCTGATCCCTTTTGTCTCCAAACATCCATTATTATCCTGTGACCTCATTGCCCTTGCATCTGCTCGCTCTGGGCTCGCCCCACTGCCTGTGTTTTTCTCAAATGCACTGAGTCGTTTCTAGATACCAGAAGAAAAGACCATAAATAATGTGGTCAAGGAATAAATACAGTGGTGCCCTCAAATGCTTTCTTCGCCTATCATATACCACTATCACTCTATAATCCCTTAATTCATCTCTTCTACTGTTGCCTCAGCCGATAGATTTGTATAAAAGTAAAAATGAAAAGCGAGGAACAAAGTGAGAAAGCTGATTGCAGGAGCTCTTTTTAACTCATATTTTAGACCTAAACAGATATAAAAAGAGTTGACCTAGGTATAGTTAACATATTATCCATTATTACCAAGACCCTTCAATAAATACATGGACAGAAGACATTTATTGAAAATAAGGGCACAGCTCATTTATCATAACAAAAAAACATTAATATAAGGTTATACAAAATTCAGAGGTACTTGCCCCCAACCAGTAGTTGGGTATCTTAAGGGGACCCCATGCCTCAGGAGGACTACTTCAGTCTACAGATCTCATAACCAACATACCTTCACCATAAGGGGCAAAGACTCTCACCATACCCACCAGCTGTGACATTAACCTGAAACCCATCAACTTTTGGTATTATAACCCAACCCAATACGTGTACCCCTATTATCAGGGAGGGGCGCTGGGGATGAAAGTTCTTCATTCTTGTTCGGCACACAACTGATAAAGGGCAGAAAAACTCCCCCTTATATCACTTACTAACTCCTCCTTCCATACCCAACTATCACATCAATTTAACCTGTTAAAATCCTAGCTTCTAACCAGGTCAACGCCCCACTCTCTTTTACTGTGTTCGGTTGTGGGCTATCTTTATGATAATACACAATGGGGGAATCTACTAACGGATCATAGTGCTAACATGCCCATGATAGCCGAGTTAATCCCTCATGCAGCTTCTCAGCTCATTGAGTAGCTTATTAAAGCTCCTTCTTTCTTATTATACCTTGCTCTTTGTGGCTGATTGTGAGTTGTACTGATCAGGGTGTGTTATGGATGTGTAATCCACATCGATTGTGAAAACCCAACTCCTCTGAATTTACTAAACACTTACCTTGCTTTTCGCTACCAGCAATGCTGATTTTTAGCGGTATATTTTTATATTTAAATTAAATATAACCAATATTCATGTATTAATATACAATATATGTTGCTAGATGTAATATATATCAGTGTATGATGTAAATAAAAAGAGGTAAATATTAGTTTTATTATTTTATTGAAAATATACTGCACCACAGGGGTTGAAACCTGCAATGGTGGATATCAGCATCGCCAGTAGCAAAATGTTTCATACTCATATAGGACCTCTAAGTATAACCCTGGGGGACCAGCCCATGGCACCTAACATTAAGCATTTCCCATGAGGATCCCTATGGTATCCCTCAAATCTATAGGATTAAAATCTATGCATTCCATATGGTTATCTTTGAACCAATGAGAAATTAGGCTGGAGCAGTTCAAATACCTAATTTCTGACTGGCTGAATTATGATTTACACATTTTAGCCAATCAAAGGCTATACAATTAGTAGATAAGGAGAGGGTGCTCTCAGCAAACCATTAGATGCCGTGGAATGTCTTTGGTGGAGGCCCTTTCCATGGATCGAATGGAGATGCCAAGAAAGCCAAGCAAGCAAGAAGAGGACTGATTTCTACAATAAACATGGATGTACCCACTTATCCAGGAATGAAAACTGAGGATAAGCGCATCACAAACTATCGCTGGAGGGTTATACAAGGAAGTGTAAGTAGAATCCCCCCTAACAGGTGTAATTTTATTTTATGTAAATTCTCTTTTTTAATTTTTCTGTAATTATTTTTTAATTTTTCTGTAGTTTTTTTTTATTTTCTATATTTTGTTATTAATTTTTTGTTTTTTTTTTAGCAGGGACTATGGGGGTCATTGTTGAACATTATCAGGGGATAGAGTCAATAAGGAAGCCATGTGGGTGCATAAGGTAATAGTATAGTATAACATGAAGGTCCATAGGGACCCCATGGTATAATGGTTAATATTAGATACATGGGTCAATAGAGAACCCATGGAAATAGTACAGTATACCATAGAGGTACACGGGGACCCCATGATATAGGGGTTAGTGGTAGGTGCCATGGGGATCCTAGAGGTTAATTTTAGGTGCCAGAGATGTCAAGGATCCCCATGGTTATAGATGAGATAACTGTGTGTGTCCATAGATAACATACCAGCACTTAGTAGCTACCTTATGCAACTTAAAAAGTATCAACCTGCCACATCTTTTGACTTTTTAATATATACATCTAACCTGGTACCTAATATAGTATTCTATGTGCTTTTTGATTTATATTAGTGCATTTTTCCATTCAACTGCATTTTTATGTGTCAATAAATAGTTACATAGTTACATAGAGCTTCATTCAATTGCTCCGATTTAGAGACCCAGGCTCGCAAGTGGAGGTCGCAAGTTATTTTTCTATTCAATTGGCAAAGAGTTGCAGCCTCCAATCAATTTACTGGCTCCAACCTGTGATTTATAGCGAACCATAATAATTAGAAAAATTGCAGGTTAATACCATCCATGCCTTTGATCTTTCACTGTCGCAAGGCTAAAATCGCAAATCGCTATTCAATTGCTCTGATTCCCCTTTCCTAACCACTCCGTCAAGCCCGCAAATGGCAAAAAAAAATCGAACCATAAGTTAATGGTACCAAGGAGGTCTCGCAATGGCTTGATATGCCCTTACATATGCCCCTAACCCCCCCACCCCCCTGCAGGGTCCCACAGCCTTTAAAAAATAAAACCTCCCGCTGTGGGTCCTAAAAAGGGCCTGCAGCACACAAATAGGTTATCCCTGACAGTACCCCCGCAACACCTAACATTAAGCCCCCTATGCTGCAGGATCCCCATCGGGACCCCCGGGGCGTCCCCACATTAGCCATTGCTGCGGGGTCCCGACTGGGACCCCGCAGCATTTAACATTTTAATTTCTTACTCCGCAGGTCCTTAAAGGACCTTGAAGGTCCGTAAAGGACCTGAGCTTCAATTTTAATTAACCCCATCACTCATGGGTCTCTATACAGTCCCCCATGAGCCTCTTATTAACCCCACCAGTCCCATGAGGGTTTATACAGACCCTTATGGGACAATAATTAACCCTCACATTAACACTATAAGTGCCATGAGGGTCCTCCAGGACCCTCATGATACTAAGTCTAAGCACTACCCTACACTACACTATTAGCCACCTCAATAAACTAATAAATCTAAATTAAACCCCCTCTAAATAATTAACCCCCTCTAAGTAATTAACCCCCTCTAAGTAATTAACCCCCTCTAAGAAATTAACCCCCTCTAACTAATTAACCTCCCTCTAAGTAATTAAGCCCCCTCTAACTAATTAACCCCCTTCTAACTAATAAACCCTATTTAATCCTCACCATACTTAATTAACCCTTATCACTAACCACATAACCATATCTAAACCCAGCTATCCCTATCTAGTCCAATTTAACCCTAACTGTACCTATTTAACCCTAACTGGACCTATTTAACCCTAGCTGGACCTATTGTACTTATTTAATCCTAACTGAACCCAGAAAACCCCTCTCCTATTACCCCCCCTCTACACTATCCTATTCTATTAACCCCCCTCTTCCCTATCCTATTCTATTAACCCACCTCTTCCCTATCCTATTAACCCCCCTATCCTATCATATTCTATTAACCCCTACACTACCTAGCTAACCCTCTATTAAACTCCCCAACACCACACTAAGTATAGAAAATAAAAACATTTACATTACAGAAAATAAACCCCCCACTAATTAGAAAAACAAACAAACAACTAACTACAGAAAATAAAAAAGCTTTGCAGAAAATAAAAAATAAAATGACACATAAAATAAAAAAATTACACAGAAATAAACACTATCAAAATAAAAAATAAACTTACAACTTGTTAAAAGGAAAACGATTAATTAGTCCACTGACCTGGCTAAAATGCCCCTCCTGCGATGTCCAGAGATGCACCGGTCTTCAGTCCTACGGACCAGGCACGCCCCCCTCCCCCAAAAATCCGGATCACTATCTAGTAAGTAAAGGGCGATACATAGCTGGGGTCGAATATATACATATATATATATATATGTAACCAGAAATGAGACAGTAAATGGAGTTACTGCGGCACTTGTGGGCAGTAAGGAAATTTTACCATCAAAAGTGGACGTGTTTTGAATTTGCCAGTGTTAGTTTACTAATAAAGTGTTGTTTCCCTAAAATTTGAGACTTAACTAAAAAAAAAAAAAAAAAACTTAACTAGCAAAGTTAGTTTTATTTCAACTGCGGGAGTTTTTTTTCAGTAATGTTACACATGTATTCAATTGTCTTCACTCGTAATATTAATTTTATCACTAGAAATATGTAAATTTGTGTCTTGTCAGTAGAATGCGAGGTGTAGAATTACGTGTCAACTCATAATATTACACCAAACCCTGCATATTGCTTAAATGCTTAATGAGACACAGCGCTAGGAACCAATAGAGAATGGAAACATCATGAAATCGTATATATAAAAGTAAGATTAGTAAGAATAAGCACCCGCGATTTGTGAGTAAGCAAATAGACAATACATTAGAGCACCTGTTGTACTCCATGTGGGTTTCCTAATATGTATTAACTAGTGATGTCGAGAACAGTTCGCCTGCGGACTATTCACTGCGATTTTGGCATGTTCGCGCTCGCAGCAAACGGCGAACATATGCGCTTTTCGGTTCGCCCCCTATTCTTTATCATTGAGGAAACTTTGACCCTGCACCTCACGGTCAGCAGACACATTCCAGCCAATCAGCAGCATACACTCCCTTCCAGAGCCTTCCATCTGAAGGACAGCAACCCAAAAAGCCCTTTTTACGGCTAGAACATCATTTATTTTATTTTATAATTTTTTTCTGTGTAATCTAATTGCATATTCCTGCCTGCCAGCATGTGTGTGTGACAGGCTAACACCTAACAGCTTATATTGTGCTCAGTGAAATAAAACAACACTTTTTTGACTGTAATAGATTGAATATCAGTTGCCTGCCTACAGGCGTGTGTGTGAAGCCTATTGCATCTACTCTGCCAACTTTTGCCAGTGCACAGTGATACGTCATATCTGGTGCAACCGTAGTGTACAGTGACATAAAACAACACTTTTTTGACTGTAATAGATTGAATAGCAATTGCCTGCCTACAGGCGTGTGTGTGAAGCCTATTGCATCTACTCTGCCAACTTTTGCCAGTGCACAGTGATACGTCATATCTGATGCAACCGTAGTGTACAGTGACATAAAACAACACTTTTTTTACTCTAATCGATTGAATATCAGTTGCCTGCCTACAGGCGTGTGTGTGAAGCCTATTGCATCTACTCTGCCAACTTTTGCCAGTGCACAGTGACACTCATATCTGGTGGCACCTTAGATTGCATCCATGCCTTATACACGTCCCCTGATAGTGGACATAACAGGGATTAAACCGATAGGAATAGTACTACTTGTTTGCGGTGCATTAAACGGGGAGTTTGGTCTGTCACTGTGAAGCGGGTGTAACCCTTACACTACCTGATCGATACAACATCATACCTGATGTTTTAAAGCATGTTATTCCAAACAATTTAGGAATGTTAGGTGATTTATGCCCTTTATGGCTTAAAACCAGACTCTGCATCAACTATTTAATTTTCTGTGGGAGTTTTGCCATGGATCCCCCTCCGGCATGCCACAGTCCAAGTGTTAGTCCCCTTGAAACAACTTTCCCATCACTATTGTGGCCAGAAAGAGTCCCTGTGGGTTTTGAAATTCGCCTGCCCATTGAAGTCTATGGCGGTTCGCCGATGTTCGCCCGTTCGCGAACATTTGATGAAGTTCGCGTCCGCTGTTCGAGAACCCAAAATTTAATGTTCGCGACATCACTAGTATTAACCACTTGAGTACTGGGTTCTGTGTCACTCCTGATACTGTATAATAGCACAAACATAATAATTAAAAAATATATAAGCATGCCGTAATTTCGAGTCTGACTTGTCCTACTAAATTACAAGTAGCTCACTCGCAATCATGAGAAAAGGGGTCAATTTAATAGGTAGGTAAATTTAGCATTTTTTTGTGGTCTAACTGTACAAAATAGGAATTTGAATGAGGCCCATAGGTGGTAGAACTACGTACTTTTCCTGGATGCTGGGATTTCCATGCTCTGTTTGGGGCTGTCTGATCTGAGGAAATGTTACCGAAATTCTGATGTCTACCCATGGGCAATGGACGGAGAGTTAACCCCGAGTTTTGACACACACACATATTGGAATTCTGCACACTATTACACATGAAGAAGGACTGCGATATCATGATTCTGTTGGATCTCTTTGTCATCCTTGTGCTACTCCTTCAACATCACTGTGTGCTTTACTCTGTCCCAAGGGCGTAGGAAGCAGGTGGGATGAAAGGGACATATCCCCCACACATTTTATTCAACCTCTAACTCCCCAGTAGTCTGCCCCTCACCTCTTGTCCCTTTATCTGCTGAAATCACTTGAAAACCGGATCTCACAAGATCGCACAAAATAGTCTTGCAAGATCTTGTGAGACCCAGCAATAAGATGAATCCAGCAGCTAAAGGGACAAGGGGTGAGGAGGAGACTACTGGGGAGTAATAGGAGCACCAGCTAAAAGCTTCCTATCACTCTATAATGTATTATATTAAATGAATATATATGTAACAAACACACACATATATCCGGACACACATATATATGTATATGTATATATATATATATATATAACTATATATATATATATATATATAGTTATAGATTTGTGTATATACTCTACCCCCCCCCCCCCCCCCTCCCCCACACACACAGATTTTTTTTTTGGTTCCTACGCCCCTGCTCTGTCCTTTTTAGAATTACTATCATGATGGCCCAGCAAACAGTAGCAAAGAGGCCAGGATTGGGCAAGGTACATTTATTTATCTCTACTCCTAAACCTGTTGGGTGCCAGACATAGTATCATGGCATACTGGTCTATACCCCCATGAAAAAAAGGTCCTCAGGCCCCTGATTTGTTTTATATGTGAGTTTCTAATCTCAACACTGAAGCAAACATGTTATTGTGTAGTTGTTCAGTTGTATTCTTTGCAGCAGACTTTACTTTCTACTTCAGACACATCTGGGTGTCCCCTCAGCTTTGGCCCAGCCACTTCACTATATCTGGTGCTACTCGTACTTGCCCTCTGCTCTCCCTCTTCTGACCTGAGGGGCTCATCTTCAAGTGCCATATCATTATGTCTCTCGTTGTGCTCATGCATAAAGTAAATTTAGCAAAGTTACTGGCATGGGGTGCCTGTTCTTTCTACAGAGGACCACAGATTGTTTGACTTCTCTGCTATGACCTTCCCCATCTTGGGTGACCCTACATGGTATAGCTCACAGCTTTGTTGAAGTACACAAGCCTTTTCACCATGATAAGGTAGCAATTCAGAAGGAACCTCTTATAGTCTTTGTAGGTTATTTTAATCAAACATCAAAATTGCATAATTAGGGACTGTAATATCATGTCAATTTTGTATGGCTTATTTTCTGCTCATTAGATTGTTTAATGTAAATGTAAATTTCCTGACAAAGAGCTTCATCCAACTATGATATTGCTGACTAGAGATGCCTCCCAGGAAAACATATAAGGGGAATTACTAACAGGATGCACGATAAGCCAAGAT